>CM028352.1:42125471-42449474 GCA_016618105.1 Dendrobium huoshanense | reverse complement strand
GGGATTTTCACATAAAAATTCTTGTGGTTCTCTTTGTGTGTGAGTTGGATATCCGTGCAACGCTAAGACGTAAGATCATAACTCTATCGCAGCGTATATTCTAGCCCGCAACAATAACTTGAGGCATATTATGATAAAAACTTGATTAATATATTTTAATTCATTTTCTTTGTAAGTTCATGTTATTTTATTTAAATTTTAATCATAACGTGTTTAAAAATTTTTACATACTTTTACTATTTTATATTTATTTTTTATAGATAAAAATACGGAGGATTTATATGAATATTACAAAATTTTTATATTTTTTATATAACATTTAAATTTTTAAATAATACTAAAAATATCTCTAATATAAAGCTATTCAAAGTTGACATGTCATCCACGATGAAGTAAAAAATTTAGATAAATAAATAAAAGAAATTAGATATAGCATATGTGATAATGTGAATATAACGCTATTTAGTGGTATGTTTGTAAATTCACTTAAACACATTAATTTTTCAAAACAAGGCGAGGAAATTTTTTTTATTCCATTCTATAAAGTCGTTGGCTCTCACACGTTCTCTTCACCACCCTCCACATTGCCTTCTCAATGGCACCGGTCGACCTAGAAATCCTCTTCTGCGGCAGAGGAGCCTGCGAATCAAAACTCTTCGTCTCCTCCGATGATCCGATAATTGAAGATCCCGACCTCCCTCCGGAATCCGTCCAGGTACCAATGGGCGACGTTCTCCGTTGGATCAAACTAAACAAAGTCCTCGATCGAGGACCATCCACTATCGGAAACGCTAACCCTAAATCATGCCGGAGTACCTCCAAGCCCAAATCTTGCTTACAGAGGCTAAACGCCGGAGGATCCATCAAGCCGCCGAATGGTCCGATCCTCGGCCTCCCTAACTCCACTTTCCACGGCAACGGATCTCGCCCGCTACCGACCCCTCGGATCTTCCCTTTGAACTATTCGATAGAGAGGAAGCCAGCAGTTCTGGATCCCGGATCTCCGAAGGTTTCCTGCTTCGGTAGTGTTCTATCGGAGGGAGAAAAGGAGATCGGCCGTCGTAGTTCAGTTGGTGTTGGTGAGGCGGAGCTGGTAAAAGGGGTGGGGTGCTGGGCGAACTTGGCGATGCTTTTTGGATTCGCCGGTGTATATCCGGAAGTTTCCGGCGAGTTCGATAACGACGTTCGTCACACTACGAACTTCTCCGGCGAGGAGGAGAGGAAGACGGTGGATTCGGCGGTGCCGGAACTGCAAGGGATGAAGAGATTCAAGTCCGGGAGGAGATCGCGTTCGTGGGTGGATGACGTGGATGTCTCTAGCGGTGGACACGTGGTTTCGTTAGAGCCCTTGGATAGGGAGTGCGCGTTGCGGCGGAGCTAAGAGCAAGTAGAAAAGGAGGCGGAGTTTGAAATAATTACGTTATATAAAGCATAAAAGCAATGAAAATTGTAAAAAATGAATTTATATTTCGAGGGTTATTATACACTACTTATGAGGCAGTGCTAAATAGGCCGTAAAAAAATTAAATAAGAGGCTAATGTAATTTTTTTAAATAGCGTTTATTTTAGATGGTAAATCTTCTTTCTTTCACTCACTTCAAATATTAATTATTTCGTTGAATATATGTTACTAAAAAAAATGACAGATTGTGATGTCTTTAGATTTATATGAAAATAAATTTAATTATATTTATGAAGTTTATATTTAATATTTTTAATATAAATGTAATATAATTTCTAATTAAATTTTTAATAGATTAAAGTCATCAAAATAAATCTTATGGTTTTAAGATAATTTGATTAAATTTAATTAGATTCATTTAGTCTAAATTTTTTGTTCCTTATTTAACTAACTTAAACGTACCACCAGTTAGATTGTATAAATGACGAGCCTCTTAAGGGGGTGGCAGCTTGTTGATATCTCATTCCAAAAAAAATTAACGAACCACAAAATTAGAACTTTAGGTAACTGAGAAAAATTGAGCCACAATATTCATTTATAGAGACGGAATTACGTTTTGTTGACCCTCAAAATTATAATTTTGCAAAATTAAAAAGATTATTTTGATAAATTTACCACCTTAAATTCTGTTTTGGTTGTTAAGTTTATAAGAATACTCATTTTAAATTATAGTAAAATATAAAATTTTGTTCAGAATTATATATTTTTACTTTTTTAATATTAATTTATTTATATGATAAATTTGCTCACACTTAAAATAGAAGATAGTTCGGCCTGTACTCTATTATATTAAAGTTTAAAAATTATTGTATTATTTTGTAGATTCAACAACAACAACATCAAGCCTTTGTCCCACTACATGGGGTCCGCTACATGAATCCTTTTTCGCTATTGTGTCCGGTTAAAATTCAAATTCTCATCTAAATCTAATAAAGAAAGATCATTTCTAATATTTTCTAACCAAGACTTTTTAGGTCCACCTCTACCTTTTTTAACATAAGCCAAATCTAATACCTCAACTTTCCTAGCTGGGTCATCAGAAGCTCTCTGTTTAATGTGACCAAACCATCTAAGGCGACTCTCTCTAATCTTATCTTCCACTGGAGATACTCCAACCTTTTCGCGTATATGCTCATTTCGTGTCCTATCTCTAAGGGTCAAGCCACTCATCCACCTAAGTATCCTCATCTCTGCAACACTTAACTTAGTATTATGATTCTCTTTTAATGGCCAACATTCGACACCATAAAGCATTGCAGGTCTCTCCACCATCTTATAAAATTTTCCCTTAAGTTTGAGGGGGCTTTTCTATTGCATAATAAGCCCAATGCATTCCTCCACTTCAACCATCCATTTGAATTATGCTGATAATATCTCAATCAATTTCACCATTACTCTGAACAATAGATCCAAGATATCTAAAACGTGTACTTTTATTAATGACTTGATCGCCCAAAGTCACAATCCCCTCACTATATCTATTTCCACTAAAATTACACTCAATATATTCAGTTTTAGATCTACTCAAGCGAAAAACTTTAGACTCTAAAGTTGACCTCCTTAATTCAAGTTTACCTTCAACTCCCTCTCTAGTCTTATCAACAAGAAGAATATTATCAGCAAAAAGCATGCATCAAGGTACATCCTCTTGCAAATGTCTAGTGAGAACATCCATGACTAAAGCTAAAAGATATGGACTTAAGGCTGATCATTGATGTAATCCAACCGAAATAAAAAAATACTTGGTCAAACCACCTTGTGTTTGAAAACAAGTAATAGCTCCTGCATACATATCTTTAATGATTTGAATATAAGCATTATTAACTTATTTCTTTTCAAGAACTCTCCATAGCACTTCTCTTGGAACTTTATCATATGCTTTCTCTAAATCAATTAATATCATATGTAGATCCTCTTTATTCTCTCTATATTTCTCCATCAAACCTCTCAATAAATGTATGGCTTCCATAGTAGACTTATCTGGCATGAATCCAAATTGATTTTGAGAAACATTAGTATCACGCCTCAACCTATGCTCCATAACTCGTTTCCATAGTTTTAAAGTATGACACATTAACTTAATTCCTCTGTAATTCGCACACTCTTGTGCATCACCTTTATTCTTAAAAATAAGAATTAACACACTCATTCTTCACTAATCTGGCATCTTTTTAATATTCAAAATAGTATTAAAAAGTTTAGTAAGCCAAGAAATTTCTTCATCTCCTAAGCATTTCCACATCTCAGTTTGAATATCATCATGTTTAACAGCTTTTTCACACTTCATTTTCTTTTAAAGCATCTCTAACTTCAATTTTACTTATACGCCTATAAGAACAAAAATCTTTATTTTCATTTAGGGTGATAAGATCACTAAAGTCAATCATATTATCATATTTTTCATTAAAAAGTTTAGCAAAAAAACCCCATCCATCTTTGTTGAATATCATTTTCTAAGAAAAACATTTTTTGATCTTCATCTTTAATGCACTTCACTTGAACTAAATCCTTACTACTATTATCTCTTTGTTTGACTAACTTATACATATATCTTTCTCCCTCTTTAGTATCTAATCTATTATATAAATAATTAAAAGCAAAACTCTTTGTATCGCAAATAGCTTTCTTAGATTCCTTACAAGCCTCTGTATTGTTTGTAGATTATTAAAATATAAATTCTCTGTAAATATTTTTAAATTTAAAATAAATTTTAAATTCATCATATGTGTCTAACACAATTTTTTTCATTATGGCGTGATCATGTGGATTGAAAATTGTAGTAGAGTTTATACTTATCGAGTTAAGATCCGATTGGATTGTTGTTATGAGGCAATAATTTTTTAAAAATGGTTTGCAAAAAATATTTTTTTAGATTAAAATGTGATTGTAGTATGAAAAGTGAATTAAAAATAGTAAAGAAGTCATGCCGAAGGAAACCTTGATGCTTTGATGGGATTTTTATTAATTCACTATAAATATTACGAGGTTTTTGACTTTATCATTTAAATTTTGTAAACCTGATAGTATATAACTTCAATCTTCTTAAAAATAATAATGTGTCATTTCATAATGAATTTTTATGATATTGTTTTTATGGAAAAATTTATGTAATTCTTAAGGAAAAATTGCATATGAATGTAAAATAATTAAGGGAAACTTGTGGAACCAAGTGTCAAAGTACATTGAGAGTGAGAAAATAAATAAGGAGAAATGATGGAAGACCCTTTGAAGTGATTTGATTTCGACGACCAAAAAAGTTGCGCTATTTTCCTGCTCCGAAAGCTACGCAAAGGAAAGCTTTCGGATGGCTCCTCTCATTTTCAAGAGGAGAAAATAGAAAATTTTAGCTATGTTATTTTACTTTAAGAAAATGGAGAATTTTGACTTGTTCATATACCGGAGCGGACATTGGATCAAATCACCAGGAACATAACAAATATATGACATGGGCCTCCTGACCGTCAGGATACACATAGAATAATTTCACTCTACTTGGATTAATATCCTTTTTAAATACTTTTATTTATGTAAATATTAATAAAAATATTTTTTGAATTAAAAATTTTTTAGTAAGATATAAGATAAAAATTGCTATCAAAATATTATGATTAAATTTTGATTAGAATATCCGTAGAATTTTTATATGTATATTAAAATAAATATATAATATTTTGAGTTAAATCTTTATTGATTAGAATATATCTTATTGATTATTTTGTACTATTATATTATTTTAATTTGAATTAAATCTTTATATATATATATATATATTATATTATATATATATATATATATATATATATATATATATATATATATATATTATATATATATATATATATTATATATCTAGATATATATATATATATATATATATTATATATATATTAAATCTTTATTGATTATTTTAATCAAAAAGTTTGATATAATTTCTTTCTAAGACATTTTTTTTTTGTAATTGCTGCCTGCTCGTTTTAGTTTTAATAGTATTGAGGTATTTTATTTAAAATAATGTTTTGAAATGTATTTATTGTAATATACAAGATTTAAAGTAAAAATTTTCAGAAAATTGGGCCATAGTATTTTTATTAAATATAAATAATTAAATTAATTTTGTGTTAAGATGAATAAAATATGTAACTGATCAATAAATTTTTCTTTTGGTTTATTTACAAATAAATTTGTATATTTAAAATTTATAATAATCTTAACCAAAGTTTTTTTTTTTTTTCGTTATTCCTTAAAGACCGTTGAATTCTTGACAACATCCGCGAGAAGAAATATTTCATGAAAGAGACATAACAAGAAAATGAAAATTTTGGAGACATTTTAGTGATTGGTTATGGGCTTTCACATTTTCACAGGAACAAAAAAAATTGCTCACTCATTAAAATAAACATAATCTAATTTTTTTCATCAGAGCTTGAGGATTATTTATCTATGGGAGCACAAAATTCTAATTTGAGAAATATCATCAAATTTTTTCATCAGAGCTTGAAATTGACATTAGGGCTTTACTTTTTTTTTTATTATTATGTTTGTTATAAAAAGACAAATTTTATAATAATGAAAATATTTCTTGTCCTGCTCATCTAAATAAATTTCAACACAAATTTATTTGAACTATATGTTATCATTTTTTTTTTAATTATTTTTTAATGTTATCATGCTTATTTATTTCAACTATTTTTTAAAAGTACATTTTCATATATAATTTAAATAAAAATAATTAAAAAATATTTTATAATGAGCAATAAATATATAAAAAAGTTAAATCTTATTAATAAAAAATATATTAATAATTATAATAAGCATATTTTAAGCTAATTAATTTAAATTTAAATATTGCAATCTTTCTCTAAATCTTCCTATGCATAGTTGCTAATGTGTGGCAATTTTACAAAAAGTGATTGTTTTAATTAAAAAATATTTACAATTTTCATAACAACTTTTTCAAAAATTATTTTCTTCACAACAGCTTTAAAATAATTTTTATAAAATATTATAGCCATCTCATAAAGACCATAATATTAACAATCTTCTAAACTAAGAGTTTTCATAGTAATAATAATTTGTGAAAATCTTGAACATGTATTATAAAAATAATAAGAAAATAATAAAAAATAAATTAAAAAATAAAATTGTAAAGAGATAGTGTTGGAGAATTAGGTATTTGAATTATTTTTTAGCTATCAAATGACTAACTTCACCTCTAATTTAACGGATATTTGAGACAGAACTTAAGGTTAGAAAGATTTTTGATATTTTGTCAAATCTCAGGAGTTAAATAATACGAAATTAGCTAATCTCAAAGGAGATATATGATATTAGCATGGCACTGGCCAACCTTCTTGTGCACTATATTTCCTTTTTATAACACATGCAATAGCATATATATATATATATATATATATATATATAAATATATATATATATATATAAATATATATATATATATAATATATATATATATATATATATAGAAAAGATAGGTGTGCGAAGAATTGTTTTAATTATATAATGTTGTAAGCTAGAGAAAAATAAATAAAAAATTATATGCAAAACTTAATATTTTTTCCGAATTTGCTAAATATTTTCATGCAAATTAATAAGGTGTTGATGATAGATTAATGAAGTTTGAGTTGGTTAATATATAGTGGCCTAATCTTTTATCAAACTATATGGTTAAGGTCAACACATGCACAAATATAAGCACCACTCAATCTTTTTTCTAAAGCTTAAGCCATCCTGCAGATATTTTACCTTGGCAAAAGAGTGGGAAAATAAATTTGAAAAAATCGCTCTAAATTTCCTTGGTTATCCCCTCCAAATTAGATTACAAGATTGATTGCAAGTCAAGATCACTCTCCTTCCTAAGAAGGCAAGGAAGAAATTATCTAAAAAGTTTGATATATCTTTGCATTATTTTCCTTTATAACCAGCTCTTATACCCTCTTTAAAGGATTATTTAATGAATGTTCAAGTTTTTCTTCTTAGCAAATCCCCCTTAGAGACTTTTGGTGGCTAATCCAAGCCTTATTGCTATGAAAAATCCAAGGTTCTTCTCTTTTGTACCTCCACATATTTCCATTCTAAACTCTCCTCCTCAAGCTTAGCTGCTCTTGCAACCATTCTTAACTCAAGAAACACTGCAAAATAATTCAGATCAATCCTCTCTTTCCACTCTCCATTGTCTACACTAAAGCCCTAAAATATAATCCTTTTTACATATAGCTTATTTAACCTCTCATTAATGAATTTCTTACACTGTTAATTACCATCCTTTCTCCCCAACATCATCAACCCTAATACACTTCCACCATTGGTCATACTTCTTAATCAACAAACATTACAGCAAAAATGGCATTTTGTGGTGGTTTCTTTTTCGCTGGAAAATGACTAAAATCGTTCTACCTATGGTATTTCCAGCAAATTTCTGACTGAAGATTTTCTGCAAGTAAACCACTTGTTGAAAAACAAACACTGATGAAAAAAAAACTGTCAGAAATATTTCCAGCAAATTTTTGCTAGAAATAATACACCAGAAACATTTTAATCGGATTTCCTGCGAAAATTGTAGCTAGAAAAATGAAAGGTGGTTGGAAATTATTTCTAAATTTACTTATTAAATTAGTTAATTAGTCAATTTAAACTAATTAATTTAACTTAATAAAAAATTATTAGAACTATTAATTTAATTTATAAATATTTATTATAATATTTTTTAAGAAAATTTTAAATTCTATCGAAAATCGGTCGAAATGTTTGACGAAAAATTCCAACAAAAATTTTGTTGATAATTGACATTTTTCTTATAGTGAAAATTGAGGCCTACCTCCACAAATAAAATCATAAACTAATCTTCAAGGCCCATCAAAACCTTATTCTAGTTTTCTTTTTATATCACTACAAAGCTCTCCTCTATTCACCTAAGTTCATTAACAAGTAAAGATTGAGAATTCTTCATCAAGATCTTCCCACCAACCTACATTACATATATTTTTAATCATTAAGTGAGTCTAAATATAGTACTCACATGTAACACTGTGGGTTTAGGAGTATTCGCGATGGTAGAGAAATATAAAGTTTAAAGCTTAGCGTTGTACGAAAATCCGGCACGCAATCAGATAAGAGAGAGGGTCTAGTATTTATGAGACACCAATGTTTTTACGTGGAAAACCCTTGAAAAGGGGGAAGAAACTACGGGGCCTAGCCCAGTTTAAATTAATCCACTAGTATTGTAGTTGATTACAAATGAGGCCCTTCCTTGGGAGAAGGCCTTAGCTTGATGTAAATTTTATAGAGTACATTACATGATGTGAATATAAAGAGTCACTATTGACGTGTTCGTTTGGTCGGGAGGATCATAGTCTGGTGACGGAGGTCAGAAGAATCGTAGTTGGCGGGCGATAGAGGTCACAAAGACTGTTGTCTGGCGACGGAGGTCAGAAAGACTGTAGTCTACGGGCGATGTAGGTCAGGAGGACCGTAGTCGGCTAGCGACGGAGGTCAGAAAGATTGTAGTCGAAGGGCGATGTAAGTCAGGAGGGCCGTAGTCAGAGGGCGAAGTAAGTCTGGAGAACCGTAGTCGGCGGGCGACGGAAGTCAGAAAGACTGTAGTCTTAGGCGACGTAAGTTAGGACTGTAGTCGGTGGGTGACAGAGTCCGGAAGGATTGTAATTGATGGGCGACATAAGTAAGAAGGACTATTGTCTGACGACGAATGTCAGAATGACGACATCAGGTAGAACTCCAACAATGGAAAGAAATCCATCCTCGGATAGATGTCCAACGAAAGTCTGATAACCGGTAGAAGTCCAGCGCCAGGTAGAAATTTGGCGATGAGTGAAGGTCCAGCGTCGGGTAGAAGTCTGACGTTTGTTGGTGGTCGAGGAGAACTCTGGCATCACTTGGGCAGAGTTTCGGCGTCAGGAGGGAACTCTGTTGTTACTTGGGCAGAGTGTTAGCATCCCGTGGAAGTCAGGCAGAATTCTTTCATCCTGTGGAAGTCGGGCAGAATTTCGGCGTCATTTGGAGTTCGGGCGGAACTCAGGCGGTGGTCGAGGAGGTCTCTTCCCTCCTACTCTTCTCTTCTCCTCTACTTCTTACTTTTTGCTTGGGTCCCCCCTCATGAGAAATGAGGGGTCTATTTATAGATTTTCTGGAGTGGCATATGTTACAAATCTATTTTTGGATTATGATTTTGATGATAGCAAATAAATCTTGCCTTTTTCTCTATTGACTTTTCAGGACCCAAAGATCGGATGAAAATCAGAATCAACTCAAGATGGGGTAGATTAGGGTTGAGTCAGTCTGTAATTTTTATTTTTTCCCTCTTGAGTCAATTGTAATATTTGGTGTAACTAATGCAAAGTAACCCTACACACACACACATACTTGAGAGACTTAGAATTTCTATTTTTACTCAAATCGGCTAGGACGATATTTACATCGTCCTGGACGATCGGGCTTAAAATAGAAAATCTAATCAGGGGTTCTTAATTAAGGAAGCAGTCATTAGCCAATCGGCCTGGACGATAGGCTCAAAATAGAAAGAAATTGCCGCCATAAATAATTAAGGTATTATATATTTTTTGGTAATCGGCTAGGACGATCTTGGATCAGCCTGGATGATATTCACAAATTATGCCTTAATTGATCAAGACAATCAAGGCAAGAAATTAAGGATGATTGATATGATCACATCGTCCTAGACGATCGCAAGATCGGCCAGGACGATCTAGTCAAAAAAACCTTCTTACTCCTAGACGATCTGGATAGGACAGCTTGCATTCAGGCGATGCTCTGGATGATTTTCCTCTGATTTGAACTGATCGGCCTGGACGATCGTGATATTGTCCTAGACGATCATGCCAATTTTCAATCGTCCAGTTTGTATTCAGGGCGATGCTCTGGCTGATGAGATTTATATTGATCGGCCAGAATGATTTCCATATCGTCCAGGACGATTAGTCGACAACTTGCAATTAATGAGCTCCTTTGAAGCTCTTCTATTTAAGGGTTCTTATTCAACGGTTTTGAACATCCTTGGCTGCTGTCTTGACCTGAGAAAATCTAAAGGAGAGAGAGAGAGAGAGAGAGAGAGAGGGAGAGAGAGAGAGAGGATCTTATGAGGGGGAGCTTGTGAGGGGATTCACAAGGGTTGCTCCAAGCATTGTTCCACTTCTTCTTCCCTAGAGTATCTTATCCTTGGAAGGGTTGGGAGAGATAAGTTCCATCAAGCGATCGAGGTTCTCTTCCTGCTTCAGAATGAAGCAAAAGGAGGAAGGTTCTCTGTCTTGCCGGGTGTGGAAAAAAGAGGTGTTTGTAAAGGCTTCTCCGCCTAGTTGTGGGGGCTAAAGGAGAGTCACAATTGAAGTACAATACTCGGAGGGCGCCTCCGGGGAGTGGATGTAGGTTGAGTTGACCGAACCACTATAAACCCTTGTGTTCTTATTTTTTTACTGTTTCTACATTTATTTCTTCTGCACGTTATTTCTTTGTGGTGATTTGATTTGTATTTGTGATTTGCCTAAAGATTTTAAAATACCAATTCACCCCCCCCTCTTGGTTAGCCTTGGGCCAGTTCTATAGGGCTTAACATCCCTAACGAACTTTCAAGTGGTATCAAAGCGGGATTCATAAAAACTAAGTTTGAAAACTTTTTGAATTTAATCTATGGCTAACTTTGGGAATAGAAACTCTACTGAAGGTTATTCAATTACACGACCTCCATTGTTTGACAACTTACCTTTTGATTTTTGGAAAACTCGCATGTCAACGTTTTTACAATCTACTGATTATCGCATGTGGATGCTTATTAAAGAAGGGTATTTTCTACCTTCTCTTGAAATTAACGGAATTAAAACAGAAGTTGCTTTTACTAAATGGACTTTCGAAGAAAGAGATTTAGCTCAATTGAATGCAAAATGTTTGAACTATTTTTTCTGTACTTTAAAGTCTGAGGATTACATGCGTGTCTCCACTTGCAAAACGGGTAAAAAAATTTGGGATAAATTGTGTATCACTTATGAAGGAACCAATGAAGTAAAATAATCTCGTTTGAATATTCTCTTGCATAACTACGAGCTTTTTTGTATGAAACCCTATGAATCTATTTCTAGCATGTATACAAGGTTTACTTAAATTGTTACTTCATTGCATGCCATAGGAAGAGAACTTTCGAATTTTAAAAAAGTAAAGAAAATTTTGAGATGCTTGCCTTCATCTTTTGATGCTAAAATCACTGCTATAACTGAATCTAAGGATTTGAACACGTATTCGATTGACAACTTACTTGGCTCACTCATTGCTTACGAGCAAGGGTGAATCAAAAAAATCTTGATGTAGGTGATAAAAAGAAGTATAAAACGGTAGCACTGAAGGCACACAAATCTGACTCCGATTCTTTCGGGTCTGAGAGCGTCGAAGTTGCCTTCATCTCAAGGCAATTTAGAAACTTTCTAAGAAAAAAGCAAAAGCATCATTGGAGAAAAGATAAGAATAATAAATATTCTAAAGGATCTTCTGATGTTGTTTGTTATGAATGCAAGCCTGGACATGTGAAAGCTGATTGTCCTACACTTCAAGATCACTCTGTTGGTGGAATTTTGAAAACAGGTTTTGAAAATATTAGTTTT
Organism: Dendrobium huoshanense; assembly: GCA_016618105.1. Lineage (NCBI taxonomy): Eukaryota > Viridiplantae > Streptophyta > Magnoliopsida > Asparagales > Orchidaceae > Dendrobium > Dendrobium huoshanense. The sequence goes on along the minus strand of CM028352.1, from coordinate 42,437,372 downwards.
CTTTGAGAGCCAGCTAACCACCTAGTCGATTTAAAAGAGATGAGTCCGGTCTTTTATGAAAGAGTGGTAGGGATGTTGTACTTAAAGTTTTGGAGAGTTGGGGCCGACATCTAGAAATTTTCCTAATTTTCCCCTTTAACTTATGTTGGGTGCAAAATGCTAAGGACTATGAAATTAAAATTTTGACTCTTTTAATTTGTTTCTAATGCAATGCATGCTAGTTAACAACCTTAAATCAAATATGTTTGAAATTTTAAAAATAGACTTACAAAATAATTTTTTAGAAGACTGGGCTTCCCTAGATCCGACACCTCGTCCTCATAGGTCAGACTATCCGGACTCTACTCGCAAGCGGGGAAGGGTCTAAAACAAGGGAAGAGTAATGCATTAATATGCATGCGACCCCGGGGTCGATCCCCGGCTAATTCCCTAGATTTGTTATCTTTCTATATTATTTAGACTCACTAAAATTTTAAACTTTTAAAGTTATGAGTATAAAACTTTCACACCCTCACGAGTCTCACGTATCAAGGCGAAAAAAACTAGGAAAAGCAAGCAATCCTAAAGGCAATCAATTCATCACATCAAATATTAACTAATTAATAAATGTCCATAGGCAAAGTTTCCCTGCTTAATACAAACTAGAGTTTTGCAGAAAGTAAAGTGGCAAGTCACCACTGACAATAACCCGGATTCTAAGCCAAATAATGATGCAAATAATTTTGAGTGGGATACTCTCAATCTCCAAGTCTTAGTCTTGCCCTTCGTTGGACTCCTTTTCTTCAAACTCCTTGGATTCTTCACAGCGAACTACCCAAATGGATAAGAGGGCGCCTCCCCCTTAAGGGGAAGGCCACTCTTTCCTCTTTGGGTATAAGAGAAGTGTGATCCAAATTTGGATTTCCAAATGGAAGAAGGAATTCTTCCCAAAAGGGCATCCTTTCCTCTTTGGAATCCAAGCTTTGGATCTATGTATCCCATCTCAAAATTAACTTTCACAACACTTGACAATTATACAAATTACATTTACATCAAAAATAAAATCTAGACTCACCTGCAGGGTTATCCTAAGCAGTTAATAAATAAGAAGCAATTATTCCCAAGCAGTTATATATGTGCAAAAAAAAAAAAATAAAATACACTGACCACGCTCTTTTTATTTGGGCCTTTAGCAGCTGAAGCACCTGTGCAAGCATTTATAATAATTGATATTTATTATTAACTTAGCCCCCCCTTTTTACTGCCCTGCATGAGCGTGGCCACCTGCAAGAAATTATGTGAACATCCAGATCGTACCTAACCTAAGGGTAATCTAGTCGCCAAACACATCAATCCATCCATAGAGTGTAGAAAAGTAAGCAGACACAGCAAAGCAATTTCACCAATAACATACAGTGAAAACCACAAAAAATCCGGCACACAGCAGTAAAGTAAACACCGGCCTAACCTAGATCTTGAGTTGGTTGTCCTAGCACATCATCTAAAGTGTGTGTAGAAGGTCGTGTGGCAGGGATAGATCTTAAGGTGGGTGATTAGTTAAAGTTATCTAAAGTTTTGGAATTGTTAAGGCCTAAGAGGGAGATTTAAGTTAAAATTTAAATATTAATAAATTAGGAATTTTAGTTAAATGTATTTTAAGAGTTAATTGGTTGTTACCTTTGTTTCACACCGAGGCCGTAAAGTTTATTTCACCTTCATTGGGGCTAAGCTAATAGCCTCGTAGGCCTGGGTTACCCAGTAGCAATCGAAGTTAATTAAGTTATTTTAAATAGGTTGGAATTAAAGGAGTAAATTAATATTAGGGGAATTAATTACTGATTTTAATGGGTTGGTTGAGAATTTTAATGACTTATTAAAAGGATTTTAGAGGTTAGAAAAATTAATGGGTTTTAAAGGATTATCCGGATACATTAACTAGGGGGTAAAAACTTGACTTTTAAAATTAAAGTTAATCTTAAGGGTTTCAAGTTTTTAATAAATACTAGACCTAATTATGAGTTGTTAGACAGGTAGTACACTCAATTTGGAGTTTTCTACGAAAAGTTATGATTTTTAGAAGTTCTGGCTCGTTTTGACCTAAGGTAACCTAAGATGTTGAGTCCTTGGTTTTAACTAAATTATGGAGGTTTAAAGTTTTAGGGAATGATAGATTCTAATTGAAGTCATTAACCACTAAGTTGATTAATTAAAAATTTTCTATAATTAACAGTGAATTTTAGAAATTTTACACATTCGTGGGGATTATTAAATTACTACGACTAAGGGGTCTGGTTTAAGGGTTTGAACCCGAATGAGCCCTAAACTCCTTGGGATCAATTCCAAAGGTCATAAATGACCCAAGGACAGATCAACAAGTGTTTAGAGCCCTTTTGGGATTTTTAGGATTTTTAAGATTAATCAAAATTGGTTAAACCCTAATTACCTAAGGATCAAGCTAGGACAAATCTAGGAACCGATTTGAGAGGGTTTCAATTCTTATTGGTTAAGGGATTAATTAAAGACAATTAAGGACATTTTAATGGATTTTACAAGCTAAGGATGGTTCATTATCAATTAATCAGGGTTAAGGCCATTTCTAAGAAGGATTTTTTAGGCTCCTACTTGGGGAACCAAATGAACTCCAAATTTGATGAAATTTGGACCATAAGATCACCTGAACCTAAGGACTAAACCCACCAAATTTGAGCTCAAATGGAGTACTCTAAGTTGGTAAACCAAACCACACAAGGTGAGCTCTAAGTCACCTTCAAATCACTATGGGGGTCTATCCTAGGCTTGGATTGGGGCAAAATCAGTGGCTCTACACTCCTCATCCTACACATCATTAGCACACAAAAAATCATACCCTAAATCCCATTGGTTAGGTCTATATCCCCTTTTGAATTTAAGGGTCAAACCATGACCCTTAAACTTAAAAATTAGGAAAAATACCCTTGAACAACTTAAAATGGGGAGATAAAATTTGGACATGTAAGAAACATGTCCAATTTCAATCTCCCAAAATTCCAGACCTGGTGGACATGTATTTAAAAAGTAATTAAAGAAATAAATAAAATGCTCAAATTGAAATTAAGCCTAAGACTAATCTAACCAAGATCTGGAACCATGAAGATTTTATAGAGCTCACTGAGACCTTTCCAATGAGCCTTAGAACACCTTATTTGGACATGTGTGCAGGGAGTTATTAATTTTTGAAGTTCCCTTGAATTTCTGGATTTATTAATCCGGAAATTACACAGTCTGCAGCCGTTGACACGCGCCGCGCGTCGATTCGCCAGGCAATGATTCGGGCTAACGGTTAACAGCCGGGTTAACCACAGTCGTTGGATGGCGGATCGAACGACTGGGATTAACAACGCTCCGATACCGCGGGATTTAATCTGAGCCGTTGATCGAGATCAATGGCTGGGATTTCGTATTCAACCTCCTGCTCGTATCCGAGACCGCAGGGCTTCTCCGGCTTGATCCGGGCGATCCCACTGGCGAACTCCGATGAAATTTCATAGGGCGGATCAGGATGGTGGGAACCTTCAATCCATCGGTGGAAATCCATTGGGGTGAAGAGAGTACCTAGCTATGGAGCTCGGGATGGAGATATTACCACAGAGAAGGCCTCAACGAATGAGCTTCTCTATCAGGAAGCTTCAGGGGATGGTGGCGAACAGTTCTCCTTCAGACGTCGGGACCGGAGGACGGCCGAAGGTGCGACTTCGAGCGGGACGTCGAAGGTTTTCACGGGAGCTTGCTCGAACGGAAGGAGGGATCGATCTGGGAGCTCAGAGGAAGCATCTGGGAGTTCGAAAGAGTTCTGGGAATCGATCGAGAGAAAACGCTAATGCCTCTGAAGGTCTGGCGAGCTCAAGGGTATTCGGCCACCTTTCGGGAGCTTGGATGGCCGGGATTGAGTTGGAGAGGGCTCGGATCACTGCCAGGTGGACGATGGTGACGTCCAGGGAAGATCATGGGGATCAAACCGATGGACAGCAGCCTTGAGCCAGGAATTGTCTGGGGGACCACCGGAGCTCAAATTCCATTGGCTCCAACCGCCGCCGGCCATGGTCTGGGTCGGGTTGACTGGGGGAGGCTGATGGGGACAAGCTGGAGCCAAGGGTGGAGTCAATTGGGCCTGGGGAGGTCTTGATCGGACTGGTGGCTGGATTGGACCCAAACATGCTCAATTCAAGTCGAATTGAGCTCGATCCAGGTCAGGTCAGACCTTGGGTTTGGTATGGGAGATAGGTCTGGATCTGGTGCACCCAATACAGGTGACAATTGGATCCATATTTGTCTGGATAAAAAGTTAGCTCGGGTTGATCCAAATCTGCTCGGTTCGGGTCAATTTGGGCTCAACCCAGGTCAGGCCAGACCCTGGGCTTGAGGTGGGAAGTGGGTCACGGTCTGGTGCACCCAATGCAAGTGGCAATTGGGTCCAATTTGACTTGAGCTGGAAGATGACTCGGGTCCAAGTGTTTTTGGCTACTTTGGGTTAGCCTAACTCTTGACCCAAGTTAGCCCAAGGCATGGGCTGGCTGGAAGAAGTGTATTGGACCTAGGGCCACCTAGGAGAGGTGTTGATCAAGTTCAATTGGGCTTAGGTTGAGAGTTGGCCCAATCCCAAGTGATTTTGGGCACTTTGGGTTAACCTAACTCTTGACCCAAGTAAGCCCAGGGGTTGGGCTGGTCAAGGAAGGTGTATTGAGTTATTGGGAACTCAATGGCACCTTGATTTGAATTCAATTTGATTAAGATCAAAATATGGCTCAAGGGAGGCCTCTCTTTGGTCACTTGGGTCAAGCCATATGGCTAACTCAAGAGACATGTCTTATCACTTTGTAAGTGATAGACCCTAAATCCGAGGCCATTTGACTGGGTTTTAAAATGTTTGAAAAATCTTTGAAAAAGGTCTTTAGGACAGGGCCTTAAGACTTTGGATTTGAGTCTGGATTTCTGGATTTGGATTGGATCTTAAGTTTAAATGATTGGAGTATCTAAATCATCTACAATTATGTGGTGATTGTTAATGAATGGATAGGGTCAAGGCTAGATCAAAGGTGGAATCAAAGTCTAAGTTTAAATTTGAATTCTCAAGTGGATTGAATCAAAATTTGGGTATGTTTAAAATTTAAATTAATTGGGATTTGAGTTGAATGAAGCTTGAGATTCAAATTAATCAAGGGTAGGAATTAAATTGAAGTTGGAGTTGATCAAAGGTAGGAATTTATTTGAGGTTGAAGTTGATCAAGGGTAGGGATTGATTTGAGTCTAGATTGATCCTAAGATCTAGAGGGGTTCTAAGATCTAGGGTCTAAGGGAATCTTAGGCTCTAGAATGGATCCTACGGTCTGACTCTAGGAAAGGACCTTAAGATCTAGAGTAGATCCTGGGATCAAGAATTAATCTGGGGTTTGGAAGGGCCTTAGTGGCCTCATACAAAAATGAGGTCAACAAATGGACCCCCAATGTGTGTGGTAGAAGGAACTTCTGCTGCACACATTGGCGTTGACCGAATAGAAGTAGAATCTTAAGGGTGGAAGGGAAGTGATCTCCCAACCTCAAGCCTATAGGATGCTAATGGAAGGCTTACACCTATTAGACAAGGAAATTGGAGAAACCAAGGTAGGGAATACCTAACCTTGGGTCTAATGAAGGGTATCACCTAACCTTAGGCATATAGGATGCTGATAGAAGACTTACTCCAAATAGGCAGATTAACTAGAAACCAAAGTAGGGAATACCTAGCTTTGAGTCTAAGGAAGGGCATCACCCAACCTTAGGTCTACAGGATGCTGATAGAAGACTTACTCATAGTAGACGGATCAACTGGAAACCAAGGTAGGGAATACCTAACCTTGGGTCTAAGGAAGGGCATCACCCAGCCTTAGGCCTATAGGATGCTGATAGAAGACTTACTCCAAATAGGCAGATTAACTGGAAACCAAAGTAGGGAATACCTAGCTTTGGGTCTAAGGAAGGGCATCACCCAACCTTAAGTCCATAGGATGCTGATAGAAGACTTACTCCTAATGGACAGATTAACTGGGAAACCAAGGTAGGGAATACCTAACCTTGGGTCTAAAAAAGGGCATCACCCATCCTTAGGCCTATAGGATGCTGATAGAAGACTTACTCTAAATAAGTAAATTAACTGGAAATCAAAGTAGGGAATACCTAGCTTTGGGTCTAAGGAAGGGCATCACCCAACCTTATGTCCATAGGATGCTGATAGAAGACTAACTCCTAATGGACATATTAACTGGAAACCAAAGTAGGGAATACCTAGCTTTGGGTCTAAGGAAGGGCATCACCCAACCTTAGGTCTACAGGATGCTGATAGAAGACTTACTCCTAGTAGACGGATCAACTAGAAACCAAGGTAGGGAATACCTAACCTTGGGTCTAAGGAAGGACATCACCCAACCTTAGGCCTTTAGGATGTTGATAGAAGACTTACTCCAAAATGGCATAATAACTGGAAACCAAAGTAGAGAATACCTAGCTTTGGGTCTAAGGAAGGGCATCACCCAACCCTAAGTCCATAGGATGCTGATAGAAGACTTACTCCTAATGGATAGATTAACTGGAAACCAAAGTAGGGAATACCTAGCTTTGGGTCTAAGGAAGGGCATCACCCAACCTTAGGCCTACATGATGCTGATAGAAGACTTACTCCTAGTAGACGGATCAACTGAAAACTAAGATAGGGAATACCTAACCTTGGGTCTAAGGAAGGGCATCGCCCAACCTTAGGCCTATAGGATGCTGATAGAAGACTTACTCCATATAGGCAGATTAACTGGAAACCAAAGTAGGGAATACCTAGCTTTGGGTCTAAGGAAGGGCATCACCCAACCTTAGGTCCATAGGATGTTGATAGAAGACTTACTCCTAATGGACAGATTAACTAGAAACCAAAGTAGGGAATACCTAGCTTTGGGTGTAAAGAAGGGCATCACCCAATCTTAGGTCTATAGGATGCTGATAGAAGACTTACTCCTAATGGACAGATTAACTGGCAAACTAGGATGGTGCCACGAAGGGCGTACTCTACCACTAGCGAATGGTCATATGGGGAGGAAACTTGCTCCACACAGAGGACCGAAACTGGCAAACTAGGATGGTGCCACGAAGGGCGTACTCCACCATTAGCGAATGAGAATCAGGATGGTGCCATGAAGGGCGTACTCCACCACTAATCCCAAGTCAAATGCCAGGGTGGTGCCACGGAGGGCGTACTCCACCACTAGCGAATGGGAATCAGGATGGTGCCACGAAGGGCGTACTCCACCACTAATCCCCAAGTCAAATGTCAGGGTGGTGCCACGGAGGGCGTAATCCACCACTAGCAGGTGCGATCCTAAGGGAGGGGACGATCCGACCCTAAGGAGAAGGCGAAGAGCGTTAAAAAGTGAAAGAACTTAAAAGGAACCTAGTTGCGAATCAAGAAAGGGAAATTTTATTAATTGATAAGATGAGCTACATCAAGCATAGTATTTCTTAATGAAATGCCCATTGACAGGTAGCATTGGGTGGTTTCCTTTACAATCTACTAACTTATATGAGCCTCCTTCGTAGACAGTCTCTATAATGAAGGGTCCTTCCCACGTAGGTTCAAATTTGCCTCCCAACTTTCGATGGGCTAAGATAGGCATCCGAAGGACCAACACCAAGTCTCTTGCTTGGAAGGTCCTAGGTTGCACTAGCTTATCATGGGCTTGAACCATACGGGACTTATATAACTCTAAACTTTGTTGAGCTTGGAGACGTCGCTCTTCAAGGCCTTCGAGTTCTTTCAATCGCAGTTTTGCATTTTGTTCATTTGTAATTTGATTCTGAACTGCAATCCTGAGCGAAGGGATTTGTATTTTCAATGGTAGAACGGCCTCAGATCCATACACTAGTACAAACGGGGTGGATTTGGTCGGGGTTCTATAAGTGGTACGATAAGCCCACAAGCTTCCACCAACCGCTCATTCCACTGTCGTTTATTATCATCAAGGGTCTTTTTAACAATTTACACCAAAATTTTGTTGAAGGACTCGGCTAATCCATTTGCCCGAGGGTAATAGATCGTCGAGTATCTCCAATCAATATTATGGCGTCTTACAAAACTGTTGATTTTTGTAGACTTGAATGCGGACCCATTATCGGATATGATTCTGCGGGGTACGCCGAATTGATATACGATATGGTCACGAAAGAATTTTAAAACATGGTGTGATGTCACATTGCGTAGGGGAATTACTTCTGCCCACTTTGAAAAGTAATCAGTCGCTGCTAATATGAAATGATGACCTCTCGCAAAGGGAGGGTCAATCGGCCCAATGATGTCTGTGCCCTAACTCTCGAAGGGCCACGAGGCTATCGTAGGGTGTAACATATTAGGCGGCTGATGTAAAACCACTCCATGAACCTGACATTGATGACAATGCTTTGCAGTATTCATGCAATCGTCAATCATTATAGGCCAGTAGTATCCAAGTCTTTTAATCTTCAGTTTCATTTTTGGACCCGATTGATGTGCAACGCATAGTCCTGAATGAACCTCATTAACAATCTTCAGGGCTTCTTGCTGGTCCAAACAGCGCAGCCACATGTGATCGAAGGACCGACGGTACAACAAATTGTTGACTAGTGCGTATGATAGGGCATATTTCTTAATCTGGTTAGAGAGTGATTTATCCTGGGGAAGCTTACCTTCTTTAAGGTAATCGATTAAGGGTCGTCTCCAATCGCCTTCTTCATCGGTTGTCGCAGAGGCAGAAAGGATCTGAAGGGGAGTCTTACCAATGTGTTCCAAATCTATAAGAGAGAGGGCTTTACGACCCTGAATCTCTATAGGGATGGAATCCTCCTCAGGACATGCATATTCCTTTGCGAGTTTTGCTAAGGCATCCACTGCGGAATTGCTTCCACGGGGAACCCTATACAAAGTGACAATAGAAATTTGTTCCAATAATTGAAGTGTGTACTGGTGGTATCTTAGGAGATTAGGATTCAAGACTTTATAAGTTCCGGCCACTTGGCTAATCACCAACTGGGAATCTCCAAAGATCTTAATCTCTTTAATTTCCATTAGAATTGCAAGTTCCAAATCAGTTATCAGAGCTTTGTATTCAGCTTCATTATTTGTGCAGGGCTCCGATAAATGGTAGGAAAAATGCTTCATTCCTTTTTCCGGCGTTATGAAAATTAGACCGACTCCAGCCTTTCCAGGAATTACAGATTGTTGGGTTGCATTCCTACGAGAGGATGCTGCTCCATCAAAATACAATTCCCAGACGGCCTCGCCAGATTCCCTCAAACTCATGATTTGTTCGTCGGGTAGATCATCGTTAAGAGGAGAATCTGCCGGCAGTGGGTGTGCTGCCAGAAAATCGGCAACGGCTTGTCCTTTCACAGCACGGAGGGGAGTGAAAGTAATCTCAAATTGCAGTAATATGATAGACCAGCGAGCTAAGCGTCCTGACAATGTAGGTCGGGTCATAAGATAATGCAAAGAATTAACTCTTGAAATCAAGCTGATTGAGTGGGAAAGCATGTAATGCCTCAGTTTCTGGGCTGCAAAAACCAAAGCAAGACAATGCTTCTCAATTGAAGGGTATCGAATTTCAATAGGAAGAAGTCTTCGACTAAGGTAACAGAGAGCATTCTCCTTCCCCTCGTCGTTGACTTGAGCCAACAGGGCGCCTAAAGACTCATCTAAGGCTGCAGTGTAGAGAATTAACGGTTTTCCCAGAATTGGGGCTGCCAAGACTGGTGGATTAGAAAGGTATTATTTAATGTCATCGAAAGCATTTTGGCACTTCTCGTCCCATATGAATTTGATGTCTTTTTTTGCAAGGACAGAGAAGGGTTGACATCTCCCGGAAAGATTATAAATAAACCTTCTTATATACGCCAATCTACCTTGTAGAGACCTTAACTGAGTGAGGCTCTTAGGAGATGGCATATTTAAGATGGCTTTAATTTTAGCAGGGTCAATCTCAATTCCGCGGTGTCTTACTATGAATCCTAAGAATTTCCCTGAGGTGACGCCGAAGGCACACTTCAAGGGGTTCATTTTCAAATCGTAGCGGCGCAACAGCTCAAAAACGACTCTTAAGTCATACAGGTGAGCCTCTTTAACCTTGCTCTTGACAACTAAATCATCAATATAGCACTCAAATTGATTATGAATTAAGTCGTCAAAGACACGGGTCATGGCCCGTTGATAGGTTACTTCGGCATTCTTTAAGCCAAATGACATCACTTTATAACAAAAGATTCCAATAGGGGTTCTGAATGCAGTATTTCTCTCATCTTCTGGGGCCATCTTGATTTGGTTATAACCCGACGAGCCATCCATGAATGAGAAAATGGCATGTGAGGAGGCAATGTCCATAATGAGTTCTGGTATTGGTAGAGGGAACTCGTCTTTAGGACATGCCTTATTCAGATCCCTATAATCGACGCAAATTTCAATTTGACCGTTTTTCTTTCGGACCGGCACGACGCTGGCCACCCAAGAGGGGTATTGTTCCTCTCGAATAAACACAGCTTCAGCCAATTTCTTAACTTCAGAAACGACTTGTTGTCCGATTTCCAAACGCATGCGTTGAGGAGCTTTTTTGATAGGAATGACATCGTGCCGAACTCCAAGTTTATGAACTGCTACCTCAGCAGGTAAATCTGGCATTTCGTCGTATGTCCAAGCAAAGCAATCCCTTAACTCAGATAAAAGTTGAATCAAATCTTTGGTTTCACCCTCGCTCAACAGAGCACTTATAAAGATTGGATGAGGGTCATCATCGGTTCCTAGGTTAATTTCTTTTAATTCATCGACCGTCGATTTAATTTCTTCTTCTAATTCAGGGGGTGCATCTCGAACTTGAAGGTCATCGGGATCATCTAAAGTCTCCAAACAGTGCCCATCAAGAGCCCAGAAAGGATCTATAGGGACATTTGGCGATTCAAGATGGTAAGTTATCATTAGGCAATACTCATCGTCATCGAATGAACTAACGGTTACAAAGCCGATACCACTTTTGGGATTATCCTTAATTTTTGTTTTCCAAATATTTTCGTGGTATCTGACCTGACCCTTAGTCCATCGGTATGGTACAGAACCTTTAGAGAAAGTATTTTTCACACAAACAGGGAAGTAGTCGAAAGGCAATTCTATTAATTCATTAAAATATGCCTCCTCAAGGGTCACATCACTTTCATCCCTTGCGGAGGAGGAGCCAGGAAAGAATTTCTGGACTTTCTTTACTTCGCCGTTCAGGTTGGGGGCCACTTTAACTTCTAACCCTGCAATCTTGCCAGCTGACAGTGGGGTCAGAGAAAGGGCCTCAATCCTTATGCTGAGCTTTTCGTACATTGTTAATTCAGGCTCGTCACTTTTCACCTTTACAATTTCTCCCTCAATGTCACTGTCCTCTTCTAAGGTGAGATCAAATTTTGGAGAAGTATTTGCATTTTAATAATTGAGGGAGAAAGCAACGCCTTGGTCCTTGGATTCAACATTGGAATCCGATTCCAAATCAATATAAACAGGTGCTGTTCTCCTTTCTGATGAGGCACGGCCTCGACCTCGTGCCCTTAAGGCCATCCTCCCACCTCTTTGAGGTAATGTGTTTGGAGGCCTAAGGATAACGATGTCGGAGTCGTCTTCACTACTTAATTGTATCATTTCTTGATCAACAAATTTTTCTTTTTCTTTTTCTTTCTTTTGATTAGACTTTTGTTCAACAAACTTCTCCTCAATTTTGATCTCTAGCTTAGAGCGTGACGAGGACCCTTTTGGAACAAAATATGTAGCATCTTCATAGATCCTGATTTCCTGAATAGAAAATGGTTGCAGATCACCCTTAATCACATGTTCAATATCGTCTCGTTGGTACTTGATGCATTGGTGAAGGGTAGATGGAATCATTCTATATTCAAGAATCTAAGGTCTACCTAAAAGAGAATTAAAGGACGTTGCCGAATCAATTATATGAAACTTAGCTTCAGTTTTCAAATCTCCTATTTGTAAGAGCTAGGTTATTAAACCTAGAGCCCTCTCGCCCTTTTCATTGAACCCACGAAGCACTAACCTATCGGTTGAGAGCTTGCTAGTATCAACTCTAAGGTATGCGAGGGTCTTTAAGTTCATTATGTTGACCGATGCACCCAGATCAACAAGGACTCTCGATAACTTAAAGTTTCCCACACCTACAGTAACGTAAAGGGGACGATTATGGTCGGCAGTTCTCAAGAGCAAATCTTCGTCTAAAAAGGTAACTCCAGGAACCTCTTTGAAGTAAAATGCCTCACCTTTTGAAGTTGCAGCCAACTGGGTTAAACAAATCTCGGGGTCGAGAAGTGCTTTAATCAAAGACTCCCTCATTTCTTTGGAGAGAAGGAGGGCGTCATAAATACTTAATTTCGCTGGCAACTTCATAAGGTGGGCTAAAACATTGTAATCAACCTTAGGAACGACAGACTCAAAACCCGGAGGAATTAAAGGAAAGTCTGATTGTTGAGGGGAATTTGGATTTAGATCTTTGAAGGTAATTTGCTTGCCTTTCTCCTGAGGGGGAAGCCTAGGGGGTAAGACTTTACTGCCACGAAGTTGCTCCTGCTCGATATCTTCGGGAGGGCAAACTAGGGCAGTGTATACACACACCATAGGCGTTGGATCATCACTTCCTGAAAGCGAGTTAGAATCTGAAAGTTATATCAAGATAGGATTTCCTTGAAAATTGATTTGAGGGAAATCACTTTCTGATAAAACTTCACATTCAACCTCTTCTTGAATAGCTGGTTCGGGAAGGTCAATCTCTTTGATATTGAGACTTTCTTCACCAGAATTTTGATTTAAAACATGAGAATTATCAACTTGCATTTCATTTCCATGGTTAATCATCAAGACAGAAGCAGAAGAATGTTTTTTTATTCATCCTCTGACCCTTCGTCTTTGATAGGGCAAAGTAAAAGTCAGATAATAAAAGAGGGGAGAGGGTTTTAACACCCCCATTTGCTATCCTAATACATCTCTCATCTACGCACTTCCTCTCTACAAAATCAACTTCCTTTTCTTTTAAGCATTTAACAGTAGTTTCTGTGAGTACTGGAGAGGAAAGTGGCTCAACATCCTCCTGCGAAGCATCCAGGTCAAACTTCCACCCCGGGGCCAGGGCTATCGTAGTCAGCTGTTGAGAAAGATGAAAAGACTTGTTAATTGACTTTTTAAGTGCCCAGGACAAAGCAATGTCCCAACCATCTTCAACAAAATAAGGAGAGTTAAGAGGGTTACCTAAAATGGTTTTAATTGAAGCTTTCTCTGGATCGACCAAGTATTCCTTAGGTATTATGATGTTACCTTGGGTGTAGTTCCTCTCAAGCCAATCTTTGAACATAACACAATCTTCAAGAGGGTGACTAAGCATCCGGTGGTATGGACAATACTTGGGATCATCTTTCTTACTCTCATCCTTAGGCCTCCTAGCCTCTGGCAGCTGAAAATCTTGTTTCTTTAACAGACTCCTAAAAATCTTCTTAACTGCTTCCCTCTTAAATGGACATGGTTTTGCCAATTTCTCTCTAAAAGGGACAAAGTTAGGATCTCTGGTGTACTGAGAAGTGACCTGAAAGGGCTGTCTCTGAGCTGGCTGTGGCGGCGGTGGTGGAGGAACACTGGGTTGACTAGTCATTGGCCTTTTCCCTTTGTCAACTGCCGACACTATTGCCTTCTTCTCAAAAGTTTTAACCAATCTAGGACCCTTCTTATCTTCAGACTGCTCTCATAGGAATGACATCTTATGAGCCTCTTCATGCAAATTGCTAGCCTTATTAAGAAGTTTTTCAAAAGTTTTAATGGTGAAACCATTTAGGAGAAAAGTAACAGGGCCGTGGATATTCTTAAGGAGGATCTCCACCGCATGTTATTCTTGCAACTGGGGTTCACACTTCATTGAGAGGTTTTTCCACCTCAAGATGTACTCAACCAGAGACTCTCCCGGCTTTTGTTTCTCAACAACAAGATCGCCCACAGTGGTTCGTTGCTGCGCTCCAGAAAATCTTTTAAGGAAAAGGTTTTCTAGATCGTTAAAAGTTTTTACTGAACCATTGGGCAGATCGGCGTACCATTCAAAAGCGATGTCGGAAAGACTACTTACGAACTGGCGAAATAGTAGAGCATCTGACCCTCTCGCATTGCAACAACTTGCTCTGAAGTGGGCTAGATGCTGTCTCGGGTTTTCTATTTCAGTGAAAATTTTAAAAGTTGGTGGCACAAAGCCTTTTGGGTAAGGAACTGAATCATATTCTTCGGGGTAAGGTCTACCCTTTGGAATAGATACGGTTCCTTGGGAAAAGGTTAAGGCCTCCCTTACCTGGTCCTCAATCAGTTGCTTAATGTCTTTCTGGGGCAGAGTTGAAGGAACAGGGGGAACTGTAGGTGGTGCTGGAGATGCCTCTGGTAGGAAAGAAGGAATCACTAGTGTTGACTCGGGAGGCTTAGGACTAGATTCTGTTTTCTTAACCCTTTCCACAATCTCTCGAGCCGTTTGTTGAATCTTAAGTGAATCCTACTCTGACTTATCAAACCTTTCTTGCATTTCTTTGACCTGTGACATCATAGTTGTCAACTGATTCTCCAAATCTTTAATATGCTCCTCACCCCCAGCCCTTACGGACTCATCTGAATCGGACCCAACAACCTGTGGGTCATCATCTCTGGCAAATCAGCGTCTACCAGGTTTGGCCTCCTTGTTGGAACCTCTAGTTTCGACCATGGAGACGCTACCAGCATAATCATCTTCCTCTCATAGGAGGTCATCCAGGTCTGGATCAAAAGAAGCCATTCCCTCTTTGTTTAACAGAATGTTTCTTATCTCTTGTACTACCTCTTCAACCGGTCTATCCCCAATTGACTTAGGATCGAGGGGTAAGTATCCCTTGTATTCAGCCATATCAAACAACTCTTCAGAATCCAGGAGAGCAATGATTTCTGTAAGTTTTGGATTAGGATCTGACTGAGACTTTGTAATTGGCTCTTCTTCTATCTCAAGATCTAGGTCAATTCCTTCCTTCTCGACTGTCCCAAGATCGGTAGTCAGGGAAGTGGCATTCTCTATATGGATAGGGACATATACCTCAGGAGGTGAAGCAGGAGCTTGTAGAGAAATAGCTCCTACATCAGGTAGGGTAAGGTCCTCAGACTTTTGTGTAGGAAGCCTATGAATGACACATAAATCTAGCCTGTCAATCACTGGATCATCAACAGGAATCATCACTAAATCAAGAACCGGACTGACTGGAAAAGAATTATCTACTGCATCAACTGGAGCACTAGGTTAAACATCCATCAACTCAATCAAAACTGGAGGAGATTCAACTGGGACTCGTTGGAGTTGGAGAATGAACTTTGGGGTTCTTGGAGGTGGTGGTAAATTCTCCAACTTAGTTCTTTTCGGGACAAACTTCTTCTCAGGGGATTTGGGCCTCTTGCCCTTGATGTCCAAATGTTTCAGAGTTTCATTCCCCTTAGGCTTGACAACTACTGAGGCCAACCTTACAGCTTTGGAAGGGGGTACCGGGGGTGTACCAACGGAATGATGGCCTCTCTCGGACCCAGTCAACACAATACCCTCCATCTTGGAAGAAGGAGGGTGTGGCGCCCAGTGGTATCCATCAACTAGTACTGAGGTGGCGGGTTGTCTGACATACTTCTTATTTCTCCTAACAGGTTGTGGAGTCATATTCTTTGCCTCAGACGCCACTTCTTTTAACACTTCTTTTTGGAAGCGATGAGAGATCACTCCCTTTAACTGTTTCATGTACTGCTCTTTTGTTTACCCAGATTGTGCAGCACATGTGTGGATTATATTTCTCAAAGCCCTTGTTTTCTGCAGATGCTTTTCTTTTGGAGTCTTTTTAGTCGAGTAGTTGACCGGGCATGGTGGGGAACGGGCTATCCTAGATATCCTCTCTTCCCCTTGAGCAGAAGCTAAGGGGTAGATGCGGCTCCCTTTCAGAAGGGGAGAGGAGGCAGGAATAGGTAGCTCCTCATCAGCCTCAGGCTCTACTTGAGCTAAAGTCTTAAAAGGCATAACTCTCTTTGCCTTAGATATCTTCTTTCTATGTCTCCTTAAATAGTTCTTCTTTTGATTCTTAGTAGAAAAGTTAAGTCCAGAACTAGATCCTTCTTCAAAAACAGACTTGACTTCAGTGGGAGCCTCAACAACTGGCTCAGATTGTTTCTGATCATCACTAATCACTGGCAAGGTGGGTGCAGATTCCACAATCAACGTAACCACTGGAGGAACTTCCTTACTGGCATCCAAACTAACAATCTGATGTCCATCCATAGAATGCTCAAGGGTACTGAATCCCATTCCAAAGATGATAGTGCTTCCTTGGTCATTAATAGTTGAGGACAACTCTCGGTTGAAAGAGAAAATCAATTGGCCAGCCATTTGGGATTTTCTGAAAGTTAAAGAGAGGATTTAAATTAGATTTCTTTTAAAAGAAGCGAAAAGAATTTGTTATTTTGAAACTTAAGGCTTGTAGAATAGTCTCAACCTTCCAACACATGTTGAGTGGTAAAAAAAAACACCCAACACACGTTAGGAAGATAAAGAGACTAAATACATGCCGAAAGGAAGGTCTTCTAAAAAGGTCTACATATGTTAGCCCATAGGATGGTTGAATGGGGTAACATATAAAGGTTTGGAACTTGGAAGAAATTGTTATTATCTTTCTTTGCACATTTTGAAGGGAATTTGAAATTTAAATGATTTAAGATGGGGTTTTTTCTACGAAATCCAAAACACAACGGACAGAGTTTCCCCTTGCCCGAAGGCTTATGGAATTGTAAGAAAAAGCCTAAGTAAAGTAGATAGTCTAACCCTCCTTACTCCTGAAAGTTAAAGGGGTGTAAAGGGATTAAGACTAAAATACTTCGAACTTTCTTAAAGTAAAAAAAAAAATTCAGAATCCTTTCGACTTGGAAAGCAAAGGTATATTAAATGTGATATTTGTTAATCAAAATTTTAAAGAATATTTTAAGACCTGATTTGACATTGTCGCCTCATAGGAAATCCCAAGGCAGAAGGTCAAAATCAGGACGATTAAGTTAGCAAATGACAAAATTTTGGGATGTAGAACCTCTCTTTTAATGTTTTAAAATTGTTGTTTTTTTTAAGATGTTGGCCACACTCCCCCAAGGAAGAAATGGGTTGAGGGACCAACGGAAGGAAGGTAGTTAAGACTACCAATGAAACAAAATTTTGTTCTTATTAAAGATGGAGAGAGAGATTTGTCCCACCGGGCGTGCCATTTTTTTTGTTGGTGGAATTTTAAAAATAGGTTTTGAAAATATTAGTTTTCTTTGAGAATTTTGAAATTGAGATTTAATTCTAATCCTAGAAGTCAAATCAACTCACTCGGAAAAGTATATCGCCCCGAAAGGCGAAAATAAAATTCCACAATGGTGTTCAGGCTTAGAATTATATAATTCGTCTTGAATATCACGGCTAAATTCTAAAGAGAACTTGACACGGCCCCGAGGGGACGAGGTAGAGTTCAACTAAATAATCTAGTTATGATACTCAAGGAGTGTGATTGCCAAATTCATATCCAAGGCCTTATCAAAGAAGGATGTATCTCCCCAAAGGGAGGTATCACCTTTCAATGATAATTCTTCTAATATGATAACGGCAATCATTTTTTACTTTTCCCAAAGAAATCTAAGAGGGTTTTTTTTAAAAAAAAAAAATTAATTTTGAAATCAGGTGTGTGGGGTTCCAAATCTCCTACGAGCGCAAGCCCTCGTAGTTAATTACATCGTAGGGAGACAGAGTCCCCTACAAAAACTCTCGATTAAAATAAAAACAAAATTTTGTTAGATTTTCTAGGAGTGATATCAAAAAAAATTGAATAGAATCTTTTGGAAAATCAAAGGGGAGTGGATCAAAATTGAACAGTTATTAACAGAATCAAAGGAAGAGAGGTAGGGGACACTTTGAGATTCCAGAACCATCAGGAAGTGTCTCAACTTAATCTAAGTGTTGGGATTTACATTTTAGGATTGAAAGGAAATTCAATTTTATTTGAGCATTTTATTAGAAAATTGGGATTATATTCCCGAAATTTGGGGTCTTATAATCAAAGATCTGCCCCAGATCTTAAATCTATTTTGGACACTGGACCACAGTCGTCCGATCCTAACTAATGCGGTGCAAAACCTGGACTTACCCCGGCCTGGATTGGGGAGCCAAATAACCACCTAATCAATTTAAAAGAGATGAGTCCGGTCTTTTATGAAAGAGTGGTAGGGATGTTGTACTTAAAGTTTTGGAGAGTTGGGGCCGACATCTAGAAATTTTTCTAATTGGCCCATTTGACTTATGTTGGGTGTAAAATGCTAAGGACTATGAAATTAAAATTTTGACTCTTTTAATTTGTTTCTAATGCAATGCATGTTAGTTAACAACCTTAAATCAAATATGCTTGAAATTTTAAAAACAGGCTTACAAAATAATTTTTTAGAAGACTGGGCTTCCCCAGATCCTGCACCTCATCCTCATAGGTCAGACTATCCGGACTCTACCCGCAGGCAGGGATGGGTCTAAAACAAGGGAAGAGTAATGCAGTAATATGCATGCGACCCCGGGGTCGATCCCCAGCTAATTCTCTAGATTCGTTATCTTTCTATGTTATTTAGACTCATTAAAATTTTAAACTTTTAAAGTTATGAGTATAAAACTTTCACACCCTCACGAGTCTCACGTATCCAGGTGAAATCAAAAGCGGCACACAATCGCCAAAAAAACTAGGAAAAGCAAGCAATCCTAAAGGCAATCAATTCATCACATCAAATATTAACTAATTAATAAATGTCCATAGGCAAAGTTGCCCAGCTTATTGCAAACCAGAGTTTTGCAGAAAGTAAAGTGGCCGGGCACCACTAACAACAACCCGGATTCTAAGCCTAATAATGACGCAAGTAATTTTGAGTGGGATACTCTCAATCTTCAAGTCTTCAGTCTTGCCCTTCTTTGGACTCCTTTCCTTCAAACTCCTTGGATTCTTCGCAGTGAACTACCCAAATGGATAAGAGGGTACCTCCCCCTTAAGGGGAAGGCCACTCTTTCCTCTTTGGGTATAAGAGAAGTGTGATCCAAATTTGGATTTCCAAATGGAAGAAGGAATTCTTCCCAAAAGGGCATCCTTTCCTCTTTGGAATCCAAGCTTTGGATCTATGTATCTCATCTCAAAATTAACTTTCACAACACTTGACAATTATACAAATTAAATTTACATCAAAAATAAAATCTAGACTCACCTGCAGGGTTATCCTAAGCAGTTAATAAATAAGAAGAAATTATTCCTAAGCAGTTATATATGTGCAAAAAGGAAGTAAAACACACTGGCGATGCTCTTTTTATTTGGGGGCTTTAGCAGCTGAAGCACCTGTGCAAGCATTTATAATAATTTATATTTATTATTAACTTAGCCTCCCCTTTTTATTGCCCTGCATGAGCGTGGCCACCTGTAGTAAATTATGTGAGCATCCAGATCGTACCTAACCTAAGGGTAATCTAGTCGTCAAACATATCAATCCATCCACAGAGTGTAGAAAAGTAAGCAGACACAGCAAAGCAATTTCATCCACAACATGCAGTCAAAACCACGAAAAATCTGGCACACAGCAGTAAAGTAAACACTGGCTTAACCTAGATCTAGAGTTGGTTATCCTAGCACATCATCTAAAGTGTGTGTAGAAGGTCGTGTGGCAGGGATAGATCCTAAGGTGGGTGATTAGTTAAAGTTATCTAAAGTTTTGGATTTGTTAAGGCCTAAGAGGGAGATTTAAGTTAAACTTTAAATATTAATAAATTAGGAATTTTAGTTAAATGTATTTTAAGAGTTAATTGGTTGCTACCTTTGTTTCACACTGAGGCCGTGAAGTTTATTTCACCTTCCTTGGGTTTAAGCTAATAGCCTCGTAGGCTTGGATTACCTAGTAGCAATAGGGGTTAATTAAGTTATTTTAAATAGGTTGGAATTAAAGGAGTAAATTAATATTAGGGGAATTAATTACTAATTTTAATGGGTTGGTTGAGAATTTTAATGACCTAATAAAAGGATTTTAGAGGTTAGAAAAATTAATGGGTTTTAAAGGATTATCCAGGATACATTAACTAGGGGGTAAAAACTTGACTTTTAAAATTAAATTTAATCTTAAGGGTTTCAAATTTTTAATAAATTTTAGACCTAATTATGAGTTGTTAGACAGGTAGTACACTCAATTTGGAGTTTTCTATGAAAAGTTATGATTTTTAGAAGTTCTGGCCTGTTTTGACCTAAGGTAACCTAAGATGTTGAGTCCTTGGTTTTAACTAAATTATGGAGGTTTAAAGTTTTAGGAAATGATAGATTCTAATTGAAGTCATTAACCACTAAGTTGATTAATCAAAATTTTTCTATAATTAACAGTGAATTTTAGAAATTTTACACATTCGTAGGGATTATTAAATTACTACGACTAAGGGGTCTACTTTAAGGGTTTGAACCCGAATGAGTCCTAAACTCCTTGGGATCGATTCCAAAGGTCATAAACAACCCAAGGACAGATCACCAAGTGTTTAGAGCCCTTTTGTGATTTTTAAGATTTTTAAGATTAATCAAAATTGGTTAAACCCTAATTACCTAAGGATCAAGCTAGGACAAATCTAGGAACCGATTTGAGAGGGTTTCAATTCTTATTGGTTAAGGGATTAATTAAAGACAATTCAGGACATTTTAATGGATTTTAAGAGCTAAGGATGGTTCATTATCAATTAATCAGGGTTAAGGCCATTTATAAGAAGGATTTTTGAGGCTCCTACTTGGGGAACCAAATGAACTCCAAATTTGATGAAATTTGGACCATAGGATCACCCGACCCTAAGGATTAAACCCACCAAATTTGAGCTCAAATGGAGTACTCTAAGGTGGTTAACCAAACCACCCAAGGTGAGCTCTAAGTCACCTTCAAATCACTATGGGGGTCTATCCTAGGCTTGAATTGGGGCAAAATCAGTGGCTCTACACTCCTCATCCTACAAATCATCAGCACACCAAAAATCATACCCTAAATCCCTTTGGTTAGGTCTATATCCCCTTTTGAATTTAAGGGTCAAACCATGACCCTTAAACTTAAAAATTAGAGAAAATGCCCTTGAACAACTTAAAATGGGGAGATAAAATTTGGACATGTCAGAAGGATGTCCAATTTCAATCTCCCAAAATTCCAGACCTGGTGGACATGTATTTAAAAAGTAATTAAAGAAATACATAAAATTCTCAAATTGAAATTAATCCTAAGACTGATCTAACCAGGGACTGGAACCATAAAGATTTTATAGAGCTCCTTGAGACCTTTCCAATGAGCCTAAGAACACCTAATTTGGACAAGTGTGCAGGGAGTTATTAATTTTTGAAGTTCTCTTAAATTTCTGGATTTATTAATCCGAAAATTATACAGTCAGCAGCCGTTGAAACGCGCCGCGCGTCGATTCGCCAGGCAATGATTGGCGCTAACGGTTAACGGTTGGGTTAACCACAGCCGTTGGATGGCGGATCGAACGGCTAGGATTAACAGCGCTCCGATACCACAGGATTTAATCCAAGCCGTTGATCGAGATCAACGGTTGGGATTTCATCTTCAACCTCTCACTCGTATCCGAGACCGCAGGGTTTCTCCGGCTTGATCCAGGCTATCCCGCTGGCGAACTCCGATGAAATCTCACAGGGAGGATCAGGATGGTGGGAACCTTCAATCCAACGGTGGAAATCCATTGGGGTGATGGTTTCCTTCACACTTGACCAGACTACCTAGCTAGGGAGCTCGGGATGGAGAGATTACCGCAGAGAAGGCCTCAACGAATGAGCTTCTCTATCAGGAAGCTTCAGGGGACAGTGGAGAATAGTTCTCCTTCAGACGTCGGAACTGGAGGACGGTCGGAGGTGCGACTTTGAGAGGGACGCTGAAGTCTTTCACAGGGCGCTTGCTCGAACGGAAGGAGGGATCGATCTGGGAGCTCGGAGGAAGCGTCTGGGAGTTCGAAAGAGTTTTGGGAATCGATCGAGAGTGAACGCTAATGCCTTTGGAGGTCTGGCGAGCTCAAGGGTATTCAGCCACCTTTTGGGAGCTTAGACGGCCAGGATTGAGCTGGAGAGGGCTCGGATCGCTCCCAGGTGGACGATGGTGACGTCCAGGGAAGATCGTGGGGATCAAACCGGTGGACAGCAGCCTTTAGCCAGGAATTATCTGGGGGGACCACCGGAGCTCAAATTCAATTGGCTCCGACCGCCGTCGGCCATGGTCTGGGTCGGGTTGACTGGGGGAGGCCGATGGGGACATGCTGGAGCCAAGGGTGGAGTCGATTTGGCCTGGGGAGGTCTGGATCAGACTGGTGGCTGGATTGGACCCAAACCTGCTTGGTTCAGGTCGAATTGAGCTCAATCCAGGTCAGGTCAGACCTTGGGTTTGGTATGAGAGATAGGTCTGGATCTGGTGCACCCAATACAGGTGACAATTGGATCCAATTTGGTCTGGGTAAAAAGTTGGCTCTGGTTGATCCAAATCTGCTTGGTTCGGGTCGATTTGGGCTCAACCCAGGTCAGGCCAGACCCTGGGCTTGAGGTGGGAAGTGGGTCTGGGTCTGGTGCACCCAATGCAAGTGGCAATTGGGTCCAATTTGACTTGAGCTGGAAGATGACTCGGGTCCAAGTGTTTTTGGCTACTTTGGGTTAGCCTAACTCTTGACCCAAGTTAGCCCAAGGCATGGGATGGCTGGAAGAAGTGTATTGGACCTAGGGCCACCTAGGAGAGGTGTTGATCAAGTTCAATTGGGCTTAGGTTGAGAGTTGGCCCAATCCCAAGTGATTTTGGGCACTTTGGGTTAACCTAACTCTTGACCCAAGTAAGCCCAGGGGTTGGGCTGGTCAAAGAAGGTGTATTGAGTTAATAGGAACTCAATGGCACCTTGATTTGAATTCAATTTGATTAAGATCAAAAGATGGCTCAAGGGAGTCCTCTCTTTGGTCACTTGGGTCAAGCCATATGGCTAACTCAAGTAAGCCAAAGGCTTGGGTCTCAAAGAGGGATCTCTTGGGTATCCAAGGGGTCATCCCATGCATTCAAAGGACTTGGAATGGGCTTGGTTCAAAAATTTGAAAGAGGAGGGGTGTATGGGTTAATGGGTCAAACCTGGTTGACTTGGTCAACCAAGTTGACCCAAGGTCTGGGTTTGAGTTCAACAAGTTGGGTTTGATATTTGAAATTCATTGAAAGTGTTTTCAAAGAGTTTGGAATTGATTTGAGTTGAAATGGGCATTTGAAATCCCATAAGGGTATTTTGGTCAATCTTGACCCATTGGTCAACTAGGGTCAAAAAATGGGTCTGAAAAAAATACAGTTTACTGCTCAATAAGTTTCAATCAAGGGTTTGGAAGTGATTGGAGGCTTTGATAAAGGCTCCAAGATCAAACTCTTCAAGGGGTTAGGTCCAGTGGCATAGGCTGTAAATATTTGAAGGTTTTACAGCCTTTGGATTTTAATTCAAATTCTGGGGTTAGAGACCTCTGAATGGGCTCAAAATTGGAGGGTAGCCTCTAGAGACATGTCTTATCACTTTGTAAGTGATAGACCCTAAATCCGAGGCCATTTGACTGGGTTTTAAAATGTTTGAAAAATCTTTGAAAAAGGTCTTTAGGACAGGGCCTTAAGACTTTGGATTTGAGTCTGGATTTCTGGATTTGGATTGGATCTTAAGTTTAAATGATTGGAGTATCTAAATCATCTACAATTATGTGGTGATTGTTAATGAATGGATAGGGTCAAGGCTAGATCAAAGGTGGAATCAAAGTCTAAGTTTAAATTTGGATTCTCAAGTGGATTGAATCAAAATTTGGGTATGTTTAAAATTTGAATTAATTGGGATTTGAGTTGAATGAAGCTTGAGATTCAAATTAATCAAGGGTAGGAATTAAATTGAAGTTGGAGTTGATCAAAGGTAGGAATTGATTTGAGGTTGAAGTTGATCAAGGGTAGGGATTGATTTGAAGTCTAAATTGATCTTAAGATCTAGAGGGGTTCTAAGATCTAGGGTCTAAGGGAATCCTAGGCTCTAGAATGGATCCTACGGTCTGGATCTAGGAAAGGACCTTAAGATCTAGAGTAGATCCTGGTATCTAGAATTAATCTGGGGTTTGGAAGGGCCTTAGTGACCTCATACAAAAATGAGGTCAACACACTCGAGCAAAGAAAAGAAAAAGGGTGAGGAGAAATCCAATTTCAGGAAGGACAAGAAAAAAGTCCAAAGAGCGTTCTGGGCAGAATCTGGTACTGATTTCTTTGAGACTAAACCAGAGGAAGAGACAACAAACCTTTGCTTAATGGGGGAAAATCATCTTGAGCAAAGCGATGATGAAGAGGTATGTAAACCAAGCTATGATGAATTGTTTGAGATCTATGATAAAATCAAGCATCATATAAAAAACTTAAGAAGTCTCATGCTAACTTAAAATTGGAACTTATAAATTTACAAAAAGTGTATGAAGTTATTCTTAAAGATCATTCAATAATTGATTCTAATCACATGGCTCTTCTTGATGAATTTGATGATTTGAACCAAAAGCACTCGAAATTAATTGATGAGAATGAAGCATTAAAATTTTCACACACCTCTCTTCAATCTGATTTCAAGAAATCTAAAGAGAAAGATAAAAACTTGAGGGTTGAGATAGATGTTAAAAAAATTACAAACTTGAGGATTAAAAATGAATTGGATACACTTAAAAAAACTTGGATTATGCCTACTCTTGATCAAAAGCCAAGACCTAGAAAGAGGCATTTAACTCAAACCATTTAAGAAACCATTTTCCTGGAGTTAGATGTTTTTCATGTGGCATACTAGGACACATATCACACACTTGCACTATTCACCGTAGTACATATTGGGTGTGGAGACCTAAGGTACATGATTCACAACATACCACACCTGCATTGTATTCTTCTTTTCCTAAGAAGGGACCCAAACTAGTTTGGGTTCCTAAATCTGACTGTTGTTGAATTTTGCAGGTGTGCTCTCACCAAAGACCTCGTAGGAGCATAGGATAATTGGATATATGGAGGCTCGCAGCTCATAATTGCTTAAACTTGTTGCTTCATAATTTCTTGAAATATTTTTTAATTAGTTTTGTGTTATTTTTTGTTGTATGCTAGCTTTTTATTGTTTTAGATTGTTTTGTCTTCTCTTTGCTTTTATGATTGGTTTTCGATATTATTATTTTTTTAATCTTATAGATTTTGGAGATTTAAAGCCATTGATTATCATATCTAAATCGGTCAAAGAGAGAAACACCGTTGATGGTTTCCCTCCCTCTAACCTCTTTTAGTGACATAATTTTCTTTTCTAGACAAAAGTCTATCTCATATTGACAACTGGTTTTTGAAACTAAGATTCTTTTTATCTTGCTACAATAATCTATCTTGTGCATAATATCCAAAGTCCTTATATATCTTTCAAGTTAAATGAAATCTTGCCATTATATTTATCACATGATTATGATTTTGTTTTGTGGCTTGTTCTTGCATATGTTAGAGAGAGAGAGCTCCTATTCTCTAATATTTGGAGTATATACTCACAACAAAGGTTCTTTTTAAGGGTTTTTGTTAAAGAGAATTTAGCTTGAAAGAATTAAGAGGGAAAGTGGAAAAGATGCAAATTTGAAATGAAAAATATATATACACAAATGCGTATAAAAAATTAAGATGCTCAAAGAGCCAAATCAAAGATATAAGAGGCATAAAATGAGCCAACTAAATACAAGCTATTATCTCTTTCGTGAACTCTTAAAACTTAGAGAACTCATTGGTTATTTGATACTTTCAAAGGCTTGATTTCAAATTCTATGATTGAGACAAATTACTTTGGTATATTATTTATAAGATATTTTCTTTGTAACCAAGTTTTGATTGGATCTTTTTTTTTACCCAGTAAATTTTTTCTGAGTTAGATCTTTTTTTTTTTTTAAAAGAAGAGACGATTATTGCTCTGAAAGAAGTCCGAGCTAGGGATTAACAAGATCGAATATTCGACCTTTTTCAGATTTTGACCTGTTTGATTTTTTGAATCTCTAAAATTTAATTGTTTAAGAAATTTGTCATATGGATATTTTGCTAAAACAAAAACAAAAAAAATTAAAACCAAGAAAATTTTTTCCTTTCTTTTATTTTGTTTTCTTTTAGCATTTTTTATTGTTGTTTCTAGCTTTGTATTATGAGTCATTTTTGAAGGCTTTGATCATCAACATTTTTTTCTTGGATTCAAATTTCTTGTCACATTGTCCTGGCCAATTCTTATATTGTCCTGGACGACAGGATAAATTCTCTTAATTTCCATCTACTGAACATTTTTGTGCTTGCTGTAACTCTTCGTCCTGGACGATCTGATCAAACTCTGTTGCAATCATGTTGATAGTCTTGGCCGATAACATATTTCATCCTGGCCAATGCATTTTATGGTCATCGTCCTGGCCGATACACTAGATCTTCCTGGACGATCCACGTGTCAGCACGTTTAAATCTTTAAAATCTGCCCCGGACGATCCATTATTGGACAATCATCCTGGCCGATCCACTGTTCGTCCTGGACGATACACGTGACACAGATTTAAAACATTTTAACTTCAACCGGTATGATCAATTATTGTGCATCGTCCTGGACGATACACCTAATTGGCCTGGATGATCTACTTTTTCAACGGTCGTCCGGCTTGACTCCTCGGGATGATCGCCTGTGTCTAATCGTCCGAGCTGATATTTGATCGGCCGGTCGATTGGACCACCTTTTTGACCAATCGGCCTGTATGCAATAACTGAACCAAATAGTCCTGGACGATTCTGCGATTGTCCTAGACGATATGGCCATTTCTTTAAATTCAGGCCATTCCATCCATTATTTTAACCTCAACCTTCTTCTTCTCTTGTGTTTTCTTACTGGTCTTCTTGCTATGGCTGCTGGGAAGCGAGTCCGATAAGCTTCTGAAAGTTCCTCGAGGGCCACTCTAGACCCTCGATTCAGGGAAGTGGAGGATCAAGCAGCTTACCATCGCTACAAAGAATGTGGCATCACTCTTTCTAGAATAATCAATCCTGCCCACCTTTCATATCCGGTAATGGATCTCTTTGCTCACACTTCTCTCTATTTCATTCTTACCCTCGATGTCCCTTTTTCTTCAGAACTTCTGTTAGAATTTTATGCAAATCTTTGCATAAATTCTACTTTCACAGCCCTAACCTCCTATGTGAATCGACGCCCGGTCGAGATCACATATCAGAACTGTGCTGAACTTTTACAACTATCCACCACCGGGGATAAGCTGCACATAATCGTTTCAGATCCTGATTTTGACTGGTCCACGGCTAACCATTTTCTTCGCCAAACCAACACACCCTTTCATGTTGGAGAGACTAGCTCTTTAGTCAAAGATGCTAGGAAAATTCAGCATGTCCTTCGCACCACCATTATTCCAAAAGTCGGGGACCGAATCCACATCACTCCTCTGCTTTCTCTGACTACCTTTTTCATCATGGCCCGGAGAGAATTTAATGCCACTGATTTAGTCTTTTGATACATTGATCATTTGATAACTATTCACGATCCAGGCCATAGAAGGAAACCCAACCTTGCTTTAGGACATCTCATAGCCTACATTCTTGAAACCAAATACAATCTTCAATATCCTGCTCGTCACGACCTTCAGCCTACTTGCTACTCAAACAACTCTTTCAATATCCTTCATAGTACCCGTCTCCACCCAAGGGATGGGGAACCTCAGGGGGTTGAGGAGAAGGAGACTCACGCTCCCGCTCCTGTTCCTGATCCAACTCCTCTTCGACAACACTCACAGCTTGACCAGTTAGTAGAGAGGTTTGATCGATGGGAGACCCGCTTCGACGCTTACGTTGCTGTATAGGAGCAGCAATATTCTAAGGACATGGCTCGCTACGAGCAACACCGCACAGAGGACTTAGCCCATTTTGATAGCTATATTACTCACCAGCAGCAACAGTACAACCAGGACATAGCCTGGTTCAATGCTCAGTTTACTACACTAGCTAGCTACTTTCAGCAGCCACCTCCACCACCTCCATCTGATGATTAAGATCCCTCATTTTTCTAGCTTTTATTTTCTGTTTTCTATTTTCTGTAGTTTGTCTTGTAGTTTGTTTTAGTTTTTGTTGTATTTTTTACTTTTTCTTTAGGTGTGTCTAGGACCCTCTTTTTGTGATGACAAAAGGGGGAGTAGGATGTGGTAGGAAAAATTGATGCTTGTAACTTTGAAATTTTAATGAATTGATATTTTTATTGAGTTTTTCCTACTTGTGTTTGCCATCATAAAAAAGGAGGAGATTGTTAAAAATCTATTTTTGGATTATGATTTTGATGATAGCAAATAAATTTTGCCTTTTTCTCTATTAACTTTTTAGGACCCAAAGATCGGACGAAAATTAGAATAAGCTCAAGATGAGGTAGATTAGGGTTGAGTCAGTCTGTAATTTTTATTTTTTCCCTCTTGAGTCAATTGTAATCTCTGGTGCAACTAATGCAAAGTAATCCTACACACACACACACACACACTTGAGAGACTTAGAATTTCTATTTTTACTCAAATCGGCCAGGACGATATTTACATCGTCCTGGAAGATTGGGCTTAAAATAGAAAATCTAATCAGGGGTTCTTAATTAAGGCAGCCGTCATTAGCCAATCGGCCTGGACGATAAGTTTACCGGCCAGGACGATAGGCTCAAAACAGAAAGAAATTGCCGTCATAAATAATTAAGGTATTATGTATTTTTTGGTAATCGGATAGGACGATATTCATAAATTATGCCTTAATTGATCAAGAGAATCAAGTCAAGTAATTAAGGATGATTGATACGATCACATCGTTCTTGACGATCGCAGGATCGGCCAGGATGATCTAGTCAAAAAAACCTTAGTTACTCTTAGAAGATCTGGATCAGACAGCTTGCATTCAGGGCGATGCTCTGGACGATTTTCCTCTGATTTGAACTGATCATCCTGGACGATCGTGATATCGTCCTGGACGATCAAGCCAATTTTCAATCTTCAAGTTTGCATTCAGGGCGATGCTTTGACTGATCTTCTGAGATTTGTACTGATCGGCCAGGACGATTTCCATATCGTCCTGGACGATATAGTCGGCAACTTGCAATTAATGAGCTCCTTTGAAGCTCTTCTATTTAAGGGCTCTTGTTCAATGTTTTTGAATATCCTTGGCTGTTGTCTTGACCTGAGAAAACCTAAAGGAGAGAGATAGAGAGGATCTTGTGAGGGGGAGCTTGTGAGGGGATTCAGAAGGGTTGCTTGAAGCATTGTTCCACTTCTTCTTCCCTAGAGTCTCTTGTCCTTGGAAGGGTTGGGAGATGTTAGTTCCAGCACGCGATCGAGGTTCTCTGCCTACTTCAGGAGGAAATAAAAGGAGGAAGGTTCTCTGCCTTGCCGGGTGTGGCAAAAAGAGGTATTTGTAAAGGCTTCTCCGCCTAGCTGTAGGGGCTAAAGGAGAGTCACGATTGAAGTGCAATACTTGGAGGGCGCCTCCAGGGAGTAGACGTAGGTCGAGTTGATCAAACCACTATAAACCCTTGTATTCTTGTTTTTTTACTGCTTCCGCATTTATTTCTTCCGCACGTTATTTCTTTGTGTTGATTTAGTTTGTATTTGTGCTTTGCCTAAAGATTTTAAAATACCAATTCACCCTCCTCTTGGTTAGCCTTGGGCCAGTTTTATAGGGCTTAACATCCCTAACAAACTTTCAGCATAGCTTATAAATAGGTGTGAGATTAGGGGCAAATAGGGAGTGGTCGAATGGACGGTTGATACTGAATCCCTTGATCATGCACTATTTGTTAGACATTTGAAGGTCTTAATGATATCAAAATTTAATGATTTTAGGCTCGTTGAATTTGTCTCGTCGAGCTGTTCAATTCGACTATAAGTTTGTTAAAATCGGAGACCGTTTAGTAACTCAAATTGTTGTATAAACTTTCCAACAACACTTCGGATGCTTGATTTGGGCTCATATTGAGTTGAATTTGGTGTTTTTGAATTTTTTTTAAATACTTGTGGGGCCCAAAAAATTTTAAAAAAATCCAAAGAACTCTAAAAACTTCCCCAATTTTTCAGAAAAACTATAAATAGACCCCAAAGGCCTATAGAAAAATTGCACATTCTCTTCTTCTTCCTATAGCTCTCTGACAGTTGAGGCTTTTCGTTGTTTTTTAGTAGGTGACTTTCCCTACTTGACTCATCGCCCCTCCTCTTGTACAGAAGTTAGAATTTTCTGCACTTTTTCTTCTTCTGGCTTTCTAATAGTTGAGGCTTTCCGCTATTTTTTGTAGGTGATTTTCCCTACTTAAATTGGCTCCCCTCCTCTTGTACAGAAGTTAGACTTTTTGCATCTGTCTCTTTTCTTTCTCCTCCCTCATTCTAACTTTCTTACAGTTGAGGCATTCCCCTTTTTATTGTAAGTGGCATCCCCTACTAAAATTCAGGGCCCCTCTCCGTGTGTAGAAGTTAAAATTTTTACAGTCGTTCCTTTTCTTCTTCTCTGATCTTTTTCTTACATTAGAGGCATTCCACTGTCGGTGATAGGTGGTATTCCCCTATCAAGCTTTAGTGCCCCTCTTTTGTGTAGAAGACGAATTTTTTTTTATTCTTCGCTCGTGCTCTTCTTCTTGCATTAGAGGCATTCCCTTATCAAGCTTCAGTACCCCTCTCTTGTGTAGAAGAAGTCACGATGAGAGGCTATCTTCTAAATAGATAACCCATGATAAAAAGAGATCAATTACTGCTTGTATGCGAGGGTGATTTGAGAAGTTCTGGCAGTGATAGTGTCCTGGAGGAGAATCAGAAGTGATGAGTAGACGAGAGATTTTCAATGCCATTTGAGCAGAAATTTTTTGTCGATGGACGATCGAGTTTAAGCCCATTAGCAGTCAAAGATCGAGTGTAGAGCTGAAGGAGAGAGTTCGAGAGTGCACTGCAAGTAGCAGTCAAGCGAGAAGCCGATGATGGATGATATAAAGTGAAGGGCCGCCATCAAATTTTAGATGAAGAGCCAAAGATGGTGGTAGTCCAGTGACATTTTGCTAATACAATATGCATATATACTTAAGTGTACTAACATTAGATATCCCTGAGTCAAGGGGCCAGAGTAGTGTGTTATGTCGACATTCTGACGACACATGTATAGTGTTAACTTAGTTGAGGCTTGATGAACACCAAATTGTAATCTTTCTTTGAAGAAGAAGTTGTAGGAAATGCTTCTGTGCAATAGAGAAGAAGTCTTTCAAATCTACTAAGGATATGATAGTAACTTATAGTCTTGTATGGTTGATGCCAATGTATTTTTTTACTTTCAGATTCTTGTAAAAATGAACTTGATGTGCAATTGTTGCAATGTAACTCCAATGATACTGAATATGTAATTAAGAATTTGTCCCTTAGAGAAAATTAAAGTTTTATACATCTTTGAGATATGCTTTGATATCTTGCCCCGCAAATTTTTGGAGGCACTGATAGACTGCTAAGGCCTTTATTTGAGTGATGATTCTACCAACCATTTTCTTTCATGGAATCTTTATAGAGAGAATTTTGTTCACTCAGAATATTGCTCGATGATGTTTACCTCTATAAAAGAGGTTCCGAGAATCCACTAAGGACGTATGACTTATCCGAGGTTATATGTTTGAGTACTGCTCAATGAAATTAACCTGTATGGAAGAAGTCAATAAAATTTAGTAAGGATGTGAGATCTATCATAGATTGTATGTTAGAGCCCTGCTCGATGACGTTAACCTATATGGAAGAGTTCGAAAGAATCGATCATGGATGTGAGACCTATCCGAGATTGTACGTCGGAGACTTTGTTCGACGATGTTGACCTGTGTAGAAGAGGTCGAGAGAATCCACCAAGGATGTAAGACCTATTCGAGGTTGTATGTCGGAGCACTTTGCTCAATGATGTTAACCTATATGGAAGAGGTCGAGAGAATCCACCAAAGATGTAAGATCTATCCGAGGTTGTAGGTTGGAGCCTTTGCTCGATGACATTAATTTATGTGGAAGAGGTTGAGAGAATCCACCAAGAATGTGAGATCTATCCGAGGTTGTACGTCGGAGACTTTATTCGACGATGTTAACCTGTGTGGAAGAGGTCGAGAGAATCCACCAAGGATGTAAAACCTATCCGAGGTTATATGTCGGAGCACTTTACTCGATGACGTTAACCTGTGTGGAAGAGGTCAAGAGAATCTACTAAGGATATGAGACCTATCTAAGGTTATATGTCAGAGCACTTTGCTCGATTATATTAACCTGTATGGAAGAGGTTGAGACAATCCAGCAAGAGTGTGAGACCTATCCAAGGTTGTATGTTGAAGGATTTTGCTCGACGATGTTAACCTGTGTGGAAGAAGTCGAATAAAATCCCCATGGGATTGATTTTGCTTTGATTGGGAGGGGGCGAACATCGCGTGTATCCCGAATCAAAGATAAAAAAGGTGTTAAGAGAGTTGCTATTTGCATGTTTTACATTTTTGCAACTTGTATAGTTTTGATGATTCCAAATATTATTATTTTTTGTGTAGTTATCTTCTAACACTTTTTGGAAGATTTTGTTTTTTCTCTTGTGTGTACTAATATTTCAGAAAAATTGAACACCAAACTATCAAGACTTCAAATCGAATTCAGCATACAATCTTTTACAAATTGAAGCTTTAAATTGTTCTTTGAATTGAGAGAGAGTGATTGTAACTGAGTGAATAAAAAAACACACACACACACTTAAGGAGATCTTACAAAATTTGTACTGATCGTATGGGACGAACCTAGTTCGTATGGGACGTTCAGGTCAGTTATTTCCCCGTAAGAGCAATCGAACGAACAGGAGTTGGAGGCAATTTTTCTAAGTCCTGATCGTCCAGGACGAAATTATTTTCATTCCAGGACGAGTTAGAGTCTGTAAAAATTTTGTTCAGATGAAATTTATAATCGTGCCAGGATGATTTCTTCTCTGTAAAAATTTCGTCTAGAAAAAATTCAAATCGTACAGGACGAATTCTTCTCTGTAAAAATTTCGTTCAGACGAAGTTCATTATCGTGCCAGGATGAGTTGCTCTCTGTAAAAATTTTATCGGGACGAATTCTTGCTCGTCTTAGGACGATGTGAACTGACTTACTAAAGTTGGTTACGTCCTACAATTATTTGGGAACCGACCTATGGTATAACTGATCGTACCGGACGAACCTAGTTCATACGGGATGATGATCGTGTACGAACATAGTTTATACCAATATTCATTAGGATCATTTCTGACACTTTAAGTAAAATCGTTCAAGACGATCCACGATCGTACGGGACGATTCATTTCATGTTGACTTGAAAAATTTACAGTTTTGGACAATTTTTATTGTCTTTCTTATATGTAGTCCAATTTAGACTGCCACCCAATATCTTTTTGCTCATTGATCTTCGTACCTATTGAAAAAAGAGTCAAGGAGAGAGTGTGAGAGAGCATTCAAAGGAGGATTCCTACCACTAGAGCGTGAAGGCTTTGCTTTGTGTTCAAAGGTAAGAATCTCTACTTATGATTTGGGATTACTTCATACTTTTCTTTCTTCATTCTAGATTTCTTGTGAGAAGATCTGTCAAGGAGATTCGGTTCTCTGCCGACACTTGGAGAGTGTGAACAGCCGCGGGTTCTCTGCCCACACTAGTAGAGTGTGAAAGGACGAAGGGTTCTCTGCCAGTACTAAGAGAGTATGAAAGGACGAAGGGTTCTCTGCCCACACTAGGAGAGTGTGAAAGGACAAAGGGTTCTTTGCCCACACTAGGAGAGTGTGAAAGGACTAACGATTCTCTGCCAATACTGGGATAAGTATAAAAGGAAGACGGTTCTCTACCGCACCGGGTAGTGGTGGAAAGAGTTTTTGTAAAGGTTTCTCCGCCTTACTGTGGGTGATAAAGGAGAGTCACTAGTGGTATTAATGCAATACTCGGAGGGTGCCTCCGGGGAGTGGATGTAGGTCTGGTTTTGATCGAACCACTATAAATCTGGTGTTCTTTACTTTTCTGCTTTTTATTTTGTTTATCTTTTATAACTTGTGGTTGAAAAATCTTTTTCTAAAAAATTCACTAACAATTAAGTTTTAATTTCCAAAGTTTAAAAAGAGGGTTCAATTTTTTTTAATTACCAATTCACCCCTCTCTTGGTTAGCCACTGGGACATAAGCCTAGGTTTAATAACCTAATTCATTGTGAATGAATCTCAATAAGTGGTATCAGAGCTTGGTTTCAAAATCATAAGTTTAGACTACATTTTGATTAACGTAGATGGCTACATTTGGAAACAGAAACACACCTGAAGGTTACTCTATTACTATACCTCCAATGTTTAACAATATACCTTTTGATTTTTGGAAAACACGCATGTCTACTTTCTTACAGTCACTTGATTATCGTATGTGGATCTTAGTCCAGGAAAGATATACAAAACTAACTAGATTAATTGATGGAGTTAGAGTTGAAACACCTTTTGCAGACTGGACAGTAGAAGAACGTGACTTAACACAACTAAACGCCAAATACTTGAATAATTTCTTTTGTGCTTTAAAATTGGAAGACTACATGCTGGTTTTCACTTGCAAAAGTGGAAATGACATATGGGATAGACTTTGAATAACAAATGAGGGGACTAATGAGGTTAAATAATCTAGACTCAATATCTTGTTGCATGATTATGAACTATTTTGTATGAAACCAAATGAATCTATTTCTGATATGTACACAAGATTCACATAAATAGTCCCTCTTTGCATGCATTGAGTAGGGAGTTAACAAATGCTGAAATGGTTAATAAGATTCTTCGTTGCTTACCTACTGCATATGATGCTAAAATTACTATAATTACATAGTCTAAGGATTTAAACATTTTATTCTATTGATAATCTTCTTGGTTTGCTTATTATTTACGAGCAAGGAGTTAGCCAAAAAAAGATTGATGTTGGTGAACCACAAAGGGAGAAGAACATATCACTGAATGTGGAAGAGTCTGAGAGTGAACATTCACAACCTGAGGATGAAGAAGACATCGCTTTGATGACTAGACATTTCAGAAGCTTTCTGAAGAGGAAGTAAAAGAAACGTCAACAATGGAATAGAGGTAAATTCAATAGAAATACCAAAGTTTCAAATGATGTTATTTGCTATGAGTACAAGAAACCTGGACATATAAAGACAGATTGCTCAAAACTCAAAGCCAATCCTAGCAATGAGAAGATAGAGGAGAAACCTACTATAAAGAAGGGCAGAAATAAGTTTCAAAAAACTTTCTGGGTGGACTCAGCTTCAGATTCATCAGAGACTGAAAAAGAAGAGGAAGTCACTAATCTGTGTTTAATGGCTGACAGTCTTGATCAGTCAGATCAAGAAGAGGTATGTGACTTAACTTATGATGAATTATTTAAAGTTTCTGAACACATGCATGATCCATATAAAAAAATGAAGAAAATGCATGCTAGTCTAAATCTAGAATTTGAAGAACTTAAAAAGGAACATGAAATCCTTAAGAAAGATCATGCTTTGATTGATAATAACCACATGAAATTACTTGATGAGTTTGATGACTTGAATAAAAATCATGAGAATTTAAAATCATCTTATGCAGAACTCGAGCAAGAATTCTAAGGATGAATTTGAGAGCAAATTTTATAGAACCAATTATACAAATTGAATTTTGGAAGATATGAATTCATTTTACAAATTAACGATAAAAGCTCTCGAGGATAATAGGATACCTCCTAAACTTGAAGATTTTATTAATCCTATTATGTATCATAAATTTGTGCAATCCCTAAAAAGACAGATGAATGTTAAAAGGCTTAGGAATCTTTTTCCTAAAGTAAAATGTAATTATTATGGATTGTTTGGACATATAGCTCACACCTGTACTTTAAAGATAAAAACTAATTTGGTGTGGAGACCTAAGATGCATAAACTTAGACATATCATACATGCATATAATTATAAATTGCTAAAAGGTGAACCAAAACTTGTTTGGGTTCCCAGGTCAACGTTTGATAATTTTGCAAGGTCGCTCTCACACAAGACCTCGTGAGAGCATATGGTACTTGTATAGCGGATGTTCAAAGAATATGATTAGATTTACTACTCAATTCATAACGCTAGAAGTCAGGAGTGGAGGCAAGGTTACACTTGGAAATAATACCACAAAGAAGGTGGTTGGGACATGTATGATTAGAAATTTAAAGAATTTTTTCATAGACAATGTATTATTGGTTGAAAGCTTAAAACATAATTTGTTAAGTATAAGTCAGCTATGTGATAAGGGTTACTGTGTAAAATTATTTCCTACTAGCTACAAATTAAGCCTAAATGGTAAAGATGTTTTGAATGGAAAATGGTAAATAATATTTATATGCTAGTTTTAAATTGCATTCAAACTCCTACTGCTTTTTGTTTAAAAACTTATATCTGATGAGTCATGACTTTGGCATAGGAGACTTTGTCATTATAGCATGAAAAATCTTAGGAGGATTACTCAAAAGAACTTAGTGAGAGGTATACCTAAACTAGACTTTACTAAGGACCACCTTTGTGATGCATGTCAACTAGGAAAGCAAGTGAAGTCCTCTTTTCAGTCCAATAAGGATCTTAGAACTAATAAACCTTTAGAGATTTTGCATATGGATATTTTTGGACCAGTTAGAACTGTGAGTCTAGGAGGGAAGGTATACAGATTTGTGATTGTGGATGATTACTCAAGATTCACATGGGTTAGATTTCTATTTCATAAGAGCGAATCATTTGAAGAATTTAGAAATTTTTCGACTTGGATTCAAAGGAAATTAGGGTGTGAAATTATTTCTATTCAAAATGATCATGGAAGAGAATTTAAAAATGAGAGATTTGAGAAATTTTGTAAGGAAAAAAGAATTGATCACAACTTTTTTGCACCTAAAACCCCTCAGCAGAATGGGGTAGTTGAAAGGAAAAACAGAACATTAATAAAAGCTGTCCGAGCAATGTTGGCAGAATATTCACTTCCTAAATAGTTTTTGGCTGTGGCAGTTAGCACTGCATGTTATATTTTGAATAGGGTGAATGTGAGTTATAAATTAAATAAAACACCCTATGAGTTGCTAAAATGAAGAATACCTAATTTATCTTATTTGCATGTTTTTGGTTGCAAGGTGTTCATTTATAACAATGGAAAGCCTGCCTTAAGAAAATTTGATCCAAAATCAGATGAAGAAATTTTTGTTGGATAATCAAGTATTAGAAAATCTTATAGAGTATTCAATAGAAGAACTTTGATAATTGAGGAGACCACACATGTTGTATTTGATGAATCTGGAAATATGGAAGAGCCAAATATTATTGAAAATAAAATTGAGATTAACTCCCAAAAGATTGATAAATTGAATTTGGAAGAAAATGTGGAAGAAAATTTGGAGATAGAAAACCCTTTGCCTAGAGATTTGAGATTTTCTAAAAATCACCCAAGGGAATTGATTATAGGTGAACCAAGTGAGGGTGTAAGGACTAGGCTGTTGAGTCTAGTAAATAGGTTGTTAGACCTTAGTTAATGTCCCAAGGCTACCAAGAGGGGGGGGGGGGGGGTAAATTGGTATTTTAAAATTTAAACCCTCTTTGAAAAAGTGTTGAACCAAAATGAAAATTTTTATTAATTTTTTATAGAAATTGTTTTTCAACCACAGAGTTTTTTAAACCAAAAATAAATGCGAAAAAGTTAAAACAGTAAAGTAAATGACACCAGATTTATAGTGGTTCGGTCTAAACCAGACCTACATCCACTCCCCAGAGGCACCCTCTGAGTATTGCAATAATACCAATAGTGACTCTCCTTTTGCACCCACAACAAGGCGGAGAAGTCTTTACAAAACACTCTTTTCACCACTACCCGGTGCGGCAGAGAACCGTCATCCTTTTACACAATCCCTAGTGTTGGCAGAGAATCATCCATCCTTTCACACTGTCCTAGTGTGGGCAGAGAACCATTCATCCTTTCATACTCTCATAGTGTGGGAAGAGAACACTTCGTCCTTTCACACTCTCCTAGTGTGGGCAGAGAACCCTTCAGCTGTTCACACTCTCCAACTGTTGGCAGCGAACCAGATCTCCTTGACAGATCTTCTCACAAGAATCTAGAAGGAAGAAGGAAAAGAGTGAAGTAATTCTAATTCACAAGGAGAGATTCTTACTTTTAAACTCCAAGTGAAGCCTTCACGCTCCAGTGGTAGGAATCCTCCTTTGAATGCACTCTTACACTCTCTCCTTGGCTATTCTCTCAAGAGGCACGAAGATCAATTGACAAAAAGATTGGGTGGCAGTCTAATTTGGACTATATATACAAAAGACAAGAAAAACCGCCCAAAAACTGCAAGTTTTTAATTCTGTACGCAGTTGATCATCCCGTACGATCGTGGATTGTCCTGGACGATATTACTTAAAAGCCTTGAAATGAACCTGTTTGTATATGTGTACGAAATGTTTTCGTACAAGCTGATCGTCCCGTACGAACCAAGTTCGTCCGGTACGAACGGTTATTACAAGGTCGGTTCTAAAAACTACAAAAAAACTATTTTAAGTCAAGAGAGCAGATCGTCCTGGACGACAGTTAATTTTGTCTGGACGAAAATCTAACAGAGACCAGATCGTCCTGGACGATATTTAATTTCGTCTGGACGAAAATCTTACAGAGAGTAGATCGTCTTTGACGATAATTAATTTCGTCTGGATGAAAATCTTACAGAGACCAGATCGTCCTGGATGATATTTAATTTTGTCTGGACGAAAATCTTACAGAGAGAAGATCATCTTTGATGATAATTAATTTCGTTTGGACGAAAATCTTACAGAGAAGAAATCGTTCTGGATGATATTTAATTTCGTCCTGGATGAATAGGACTTAAAAAAATTTTTCTGGCCAGTTCCTATTCATTCCATGTGATCTTAATAGGAGATAACTGTCTGATCGTCCCGTAGGAACTGATATCGTCCCGTACTATCAGGATAAATTTTATATGATCTCCTTATGTGTGTGTGCATGTTTTTATTCACTCCATTACAATCACTCCATTTCAAGTTTATTTCAAAGAAAAATACAAGCTTCAAATTCACAAAGTATCTCATGCTGAATTTTGATTTGAAGTCTTAGTAGTATGGAGTTAGTTTTTCCTGAAATGTTAGTACACACAAGAGAAAATACAAATCTTCTAAAATTGTTAGGAGATAACTACACATTTGAACAATAATGTTTGGAATCATTAAAACTATATAAGTTGCAAAAATGTAAAACATGCAAATAGCAACTATCTTAACAATCTCTCCCTTTTTGATGATGGCAAAACAATTATTATTTGTATGATCTCAAATAAAAAAAAAATCTCCTAAACTCCCCCTGAATTGATGAATACATGAAAATAAGGAGGCATTTTGAATTAAAGAACAATATTTTTTTTAACAAAAACAAAAATAAAAAATACAAGACAATAACACAAGCTTAATGACACAAAATCAAAATACAAACAAACACAATAACAAACACAATAATTTCTCCCCCTTTTTGACAACAACAAAAAGTGAATAAGAAATACACAAGAAATGTATGAAATTATATGAAATCCATTTGAAAATTTAATCTAAAGCGTGATTGACATAAGGTATGCAATATAAAACTAATAACATTAGGTAAATCATAGAAATTCATAGAATTTAAGAAGTGATATAACATTGTAAGTAAGAAGAATTTATCAAAGACATGATTCAATTTAGACATTTGAGATATAGAAAATCATTACAAGAGAGATGAATAAAAATTCTATATTTAAAAGTTCAATAGAAATATAAATGAACATAAAATCAATTTGAATTAAGAGATTGAAAGAATCTAAAAAGAAGAGAATTACCACATGTGGCGCTTTGCGCATCTTTATCAAAATTTTTGGCACATTTTTGTGCATCTTTTTACATTGAGCTTATTTTGTGCCTCTTTTTCACATTTGCGAACCTTTGCGCATTCCTTTTGATTTTTGTACTCTTTGTACAATTTTCTAGAGTAATTGAAACCAATTCTTTCCAAGATCAATAATCTAAAATTTCAAATTTTTCTAAGTGCATAAATATCACTTGAGCAAAGAAATATAAAATAAGAAAGCATCTAAATTGCAATAATAAATTTAATTTTTATGTAGTCTAAATGAATAGACATGAAATTAAAAATTTTAATTATAACAAGTTATAAACAAATTTTAAATTTAGAATGAGTAGATTTTCTAATGAAATTAATCTCAAATTACAATCTAATTTAAGCACAATTAAGATTAAAAAGACTAATGAAATTCATAAAAACTAAACACATTTCAAAAACAATTTAAATTTAAAGCAAATACAACAAATATTGATATTAATAAAAGGATTACAAGATCAACTTATAATATCAATACTAAAACAAAAAAAAAAATACACTGAACTTTAAAACAAACATAAACAACCACAACTAGAACAAACACTAATACAATTAACATCTAGAAAATCATCACCCAAATCTCTATTCTTCTTCTGGAGGAGGAATGCCACTAAATAAGTTGAAGTAGGAAGTCATCAACATAACATTGATATTAATTTCATGAACTTCATTTCTTATATTACCAATGTCCTGTTACTGCTGCTGAAGTTGAGCATCAATTTGATCAAATCGTTGATCAAAATGAGTCTCAAGACTATCAAATTTATCAATCAAATTCTGATAATTTGATTGAGGTGCAGAAATTTGCTCTTCTTCTTCTTCTTCTTCAGAAGCACTGGCAGGTGCTTTCTCTTTTTGCTCATTGAAGATTGCTCTAAAAGAAGCATCATTGTAGTATACCGGCTCTTCATATTCTTCATCAGGATGCACTAGATTGTATTTCTTTTCCAAAATAAATGTAATCAAGTGACCCAATGATAGATTCCTTTTTCTTTTCTGATCAGCATGTCCAATTTCAGAAAGCCCATAAAGATGGTCTAAGATAAGTTGGGCTTCATCAATAGGACTACCTTTCATAATCAAAAAAGTCAGAATAGAAAGGAGTGGAGTAATGTTGATTCTATCACTAGCTTTTGGAATAATAGAAGATCTAAGAATGTGCTGGATGATTCGAGTATTTTTGGTCATTCCAGAAACTCTAACAATATGATAATTTAAGCCATTTCCTTTAATCACTCTATTGACTTCATACCACTTGAAAGTGTTATCATTCATAAGGGTGTGGGCTTTAAGACCTTCAGTTCTTAAGTTAAGAAAAGCACCTAAGTCATGTTTAGTGATTTTAACTTTTTGTTTAAACACATAAGAACTGACAGAAGAGTGATCGGAGTTGAAACTCATATTGGCTAGGAAGTAAAGAAAGGTCTGTTTGTTCTAGAGGTGGATGAGAGATAAGATA
Source organism: Dendrobium huoshanense (assembly GCA_016618105.1). Taxonomy (NCBI): domain Eukaryota; kingdom Viridiplantae; phylum Streptophyta; class Magnoliopsida; order Asparagales; family Orchidaceae; genus Dendrobium; species Dendrobium huoshanense. The sequence continues at coordinate 42,395,795 of CM028352.1, read as the reverse complement.
AATCCAAATTGAGTGGAAGCAAAAAGGTGCATTACCTTGAAGTTTATTTCGCTCTGGATTAGAATGCGAGAAGGTGATATTTTTGCAGAGGCAAATCGAGGAAAGGATTCTTCATTTGCTTTTGAAAGAAAGTTTTCAGAATTCTTATGTGGTTTCTTTGCTAACACCTTTTGTCGCTTGCTAGAGGAGGCCATTTTTGATTTGGAAGTCGAAAGGGATTGAAAGAGATGTTTGGAGATGTGATTGTTGAGTTAGAAAAGCCTTCTAATTTAAAGAAAACGATACGTTCGTCCTGGACGAAAAAGTTCATCCTCGACGAAAATTATCATTCGTCTGGATGAAAAAATTTCGTACAGACTATTAAATTCGTCCAAAATGTAACGACTTTTCGTAATCAACATAATTTACAATACGTCCTTTCATACAAACTTTTTGACTTGACCTATCGTACAGACGAAAAAATTTTGTACAGACGATCAAAAGTAATTCGTTTTAATATCTATTGAAAATCGTCCCCCGCTATGAATCGACATCTGTTCGTATGGACGAACCAAAAGTTTGTACGGACGAAGTTCACAATTAAAACTGCCTTATCCATTCAACTGTTGCATTCAATCGTCCCGACGTTTGAGAGAAAAAATATTTTGTCCTGGACGATCATTCAGATCGTACAGATGAACTACATTAAAAACTGCTCTCAAGACGTTTTATATCACACAAACTGAATTTTACACACATCGTCCCGTACGAAAAATTTTGTCCCGGACGATTTCCATATTTTTGGATTTTTGAATTTTTATTAAAGAAAATAAAACAAAACACCAATCATACTACACTATGTCAAAAGCACATACTCTAAAAATAAAATCACTCAAAACACACAAAAAAAATCACAAAAACATAAACTATTAAAACATAAATATCAATGTTGCAAAAACATTTTTATTTAAGCATTCAAATCAATTACACCAAGCCTTGTTCTTAATGTACTGAAAGTATCAAAGGCTAAAGGTTTTTTAAAAATCTCTGCAAGTTGATTTTCAGTTGAAACATGAGTAAGTTCAATTTCTCCTTTGGATACATGATCCCTTATGAAATGATGCCTTATGTCAATGTGTTTGGTTATAGAATGTTGAATAGAATTTTTGGAAATGCAAATAGCACTAGTATTATCACAATAAATTAAAATAGTGCCTATAATTAATCCTAAATCAATCAACTGTTGTTTTAACCAAAGTACTTGTGCCACACAACTTCCTAATGCAATGTATTCTGCTTTTGCAGTAGATAGGGCCACTGAATTTTATTTTCTATTAGACCATGAAACTAATGAATTTCCAATGAATTGACATGTTCCAGAAGTGCTTTTCATATCCACTCTATAGCCTGCAAAGTTAGAATATGAATAACCAATAATTTCAAATGAAGAGCTAAACTTATGATACCAAATTCCTAAGTTATGGGTTCCTAGTAAGTATCTTACACTGCTGTCAAATGTGATTCTTTTGGATCTGATTGAAATCTAGCACATAAGCAAACACTGAACATAATATCTGGTCGGCTAGCAGTCAAGTAAAGTAAAGATCCAATTATCCCTCTAAATTTCTTTTGATCAACAGATTTTCCCTTAAGGTTCTTATCCAACTGAACTGAGGAACTCATTGGTGTACTAACAGGTTTAGCATTGTCCTTTTCATATTTTTTGAGGATGTCCTTAACATATTTAGTTTGACTAAGAAAAGTACCTTCCTCAAGTTGCTTAATGCTAAAACCTAGAAAGTAATTTAAATCTCCCATTAGACTCATTTCAAATTCACTACTCATTGTTTTAGAAAAATCATCACAAAGATTTTTATTTGAAGATCCAAAAATGATATCATCCACATAAATTTGAACAATGAGAATATCCTTTCCAAATTTCTTTAAAAAGAGAGTTGTATCCACACTTCCTTTTTCAAAAGATCTTTCAAGTAGGAAGGTGCTCAACCTCTCATATCAAGCCATAGGTGCTTGTTTCAATCCATATAATGCCTTTTTTAACTTGAAAATATGATTTGGGTATTTAGAATTTTCAAAACCTGGAGGTTTTTCTACAAAAACATCTTCTTCAATTACCCCATTTAAAAAGGCACTTTTGACATCCATTTTAAACAATTTAAAACCTTTAAAACAGGCAAAGGCAAGTAAAACCCTAATTACTTCAAGTCTAGCTACAGGGGCAAAAGTCTCTTCAAAATCAATTCTATCAATTTGATTATACCCCTTAGCAACTAATATAGCCTTATTTCTAATGACTACTCCTGAGTCATTCATTTTATTTTTGAACACCCACTTGGTTCCAACAACACTTTGATCTTTTGGCCTTGAAGTTAATTCCCAAACTTCATTTCTTACAAATTGATTCAACTCTTCTTGCATGGCCAATATCCAAAATTCATCAGAAAGTGCTTGATCAATGTTAGTGGGTTTAATAGTTGAAATAAAGGCTGAATGATTGACTTCCTTGTTTAATCCTCGCCTAGTTCTAACACCCTCACTCGGTTCACCTATAATCAATTCCCTCAGCTGGTTTTTAGAAAATCTCAAATCTATAGGCAAAGGGTTTTTTCTTTTCAAATTCTCTTCCACATTTTCTTCCAAATTTATTCTATCAATCTTTTGGGAGTTTTCCTCAATTTCATCTTCAACAATATTTGGCTCTTCCAAATATCCAGATTCATCAAATACAACATGTGTGGTTTCTTCAATGACCAAAGTTCTTTTGTTGAATACCCTATAAGATTTTCCAACACTTGAATATCCAACAAAAATTCCTTCATCTGATTTTGGATCAAATTTTCCTAAGGCAGATTTTCTATTATTATGAATGAACACCTTGCATCCAAAAACATGCAAATGAGACAAATTAGGTGTTCTACCTTTTAGTAACTCATAGGGTGTTTTATTTAAATTTGATCTCACATTCACCCTATTCAGAGCATAACATGCAGTGCTAACCGCCTCAGCCCAAAAATATCTAGGAAGTGAGTATTCTGCCAACTTTGCTCGGGCGGCTTCTATTAATATTCAGTTTTTCCTCTCAACTACCCCATTTCGTTGAGGGATTCTAGGTGCTGAAAAATTATGATCAATCCCTTTTTCTTTACAGAAATTTTCAAATCTTTCATTTTCAAATTCTCCTCCATGATCACTTTGTATAGAAATTTTTTCACTCCCTAGTTTTCTTTGAATCCAAGTTGAAAAATTTCTGAATTCCTCAAATGATTCACTCTTATGAAAAAGAAATCTAACCCAAGTGAATCTTGAGAAATCATCCACTATAACAAATCCGTATACCTTCCCTCCTAGACTTACAGTTCCTATAGGTCCAAAAAGATCCATGTGAAGAATTTCCAATGGTTTACTAGTTCTAAGATCCTTATTAGACTTAAAAGAGAACTTCACTTGTTTTCCTAATTGACATGCATCACAAAGGTGGTCCTTAGTAAAGTCTAGTTTTGGTATACCTCTGACTAAGTTCTTTTGGGTAATTCTCCTAAGGTTTTTCATACTAGAATGTCAAAGTATCCTATGCCAAAGCCATGATTCATCAAAAACAGTTTTCAAATAAAAAGCAGTAGGAGATTGAATACAATTTAAATCTAGCATGTAAACATTATTTACCCTTTTTCCATTCAAAATATTTTTTCTATTTAGGCTTAATATGCAACTAGTAGGAAAAAATTTTACATTATAGCCCTTATCACATAGCTGACTTATGCTTAATAAATTATACTTTAAGCCTTCAACTAATAACACATTGTCTATGAAAAAGTTTTTTAAATTTCTAATCATACCTAATCCAATCACTTTCTTTGTAGTATTATCTCCAAGTGTAACCTTGCATCCACTCCTGGCTTCCAGCATTATGAATTGAGCAGTATCTCCAGTCATATGCTTTAAACATCCGCTGTCCAGGTATCATATGCTCTCACGAGGTCTTGTGTGAGAGCAATCCTACAAAAATATCAAATGTTAGACCTGGGAACCCAAACAAGTTTGGGTTCACCTTTTTAAAATTTATAATCAGATGCATGTATGGTATGTCTAGGTTTATGCATCTTAGTTATCCACACCAAATTAGTTTTCATCTTCAAAGTGCAGGTGTGAGATATATGACCCAAAAATCCACAATTATTGCGTTTAACATTAGGAAAAGTATTCCTAAGTTTTCTTCCATTTGATTGTCTTCTAAGGGATTTCATGTATTTAGGATAATATTTAGGATTTGTAAAATCTTCAAGTTTTGGGGGTTTCCTATTATCCTCAAGAGCTCTTATTGTCAGTTTATAAAATGAATTCATATCTTCCAAGATTTGATTTGTATAAATGATTCGATATGTTTTGCTCTCAGATTCATCCTTAAAATTTTTAAATTCTTTTTCAAGATCAGCATAGGATGATTTTAAATTATCAAAATTCTTATTCAAGTCATCATATTCGTCAAGAAGTTTCATATGGTTGTTATCTATTAATGCATGATCTGTCTTAAGGATTTCATGTTCCTTCTTAAGCTCTTCCAATTCAAAACTTATACTAGCATGCATCTTTTTCATTTTTCTATATGCATCATGCATGTGTTCAGAAACTTCAAATAATTCATCATAGGTTAAGTCACATACCACTTCTTGATCTGATTGATCAACATTATCTGCCATCAAGCAAAGGTTGGTGACTTCTTCTTCTTTTTTAGTCTCAGATGAGTCTGAAGCTGAGTCCGCCCAGAAAGCTCTTTGAAACTTCTTTTTGCCCTTCTTTACAATTGGTTTCTCCTCAACCTTCTCCTTACTAGGAGTGGCTTTGAGTTTTGGGCATTCAGTCTTGATATGACTTGGTTTCCTGCATTCATAACAAATCACTTCATTAGAAACCTTGCCATTTCTATTATACTTACCTCAATTCCATTGCTGGCGTCTCTTCTGCTTCCTCTTTAAAAAGCTTCTGAATTGTCTAGTCATCAATGTAATATCGTCTTCATCCTCAGGTTGTGAGTGTTCACTCTCTGACTCTTCCACTTTCAGTGTAATATTCTTCTCCTTTCGTGGTTCACCTGCATCAATCTTTCTTTGACTTACTCCTTACTCATAAGTAATGAGTGAACCAAGAAGATTGTCAATAGAATAATTGTTTAGATCTTTAGACTCTGTAATTACAGTAATTTTAGCATCATAAGCAGTAGGTAAACAACGAAGAATTTTATTAACCATTTCAGTATTAGTTAATTCTCTACCAAGTGCATGCAAAGAAGTGACTATTTGTGTGAATCTCGTGTACATGTCAGAAATAGATTCATTTGGTTTCATGCGAAACAATTCATAGTCATGTAACAAGATATTGAGTCTTGATTGTTTAACCTCATTAGTCTCTTCATAAGTTATACAAAGTCTATCCCATATGTCCTTTCCACTTTAGTAAGTGGAAACCCGCATGTAGTCTTCAGATTTTAAAGCACAAAATAAGCTATTTAAACATTTGACATTTAGTTGTGCTAAGTCACGCTCTTCTATAGTCCAATCTGCAAAAGGTATTTCTACCCTAACTCCATCAACTATTCTAGTTGGTTTTGTGTAACCTTCATGGACTAGGATCCACATACGATAATCAAGTGATTGTAAGAAAGTAGACATGCGTATTTTTCAAAAATCAAAAGGTATATTGTCAAATAGTGGAGGTCTAGTTATAGAGTAACCTTCAGTTGTGTTTCAGTTTCCGAATGTAGCCATCTACGTTAATAAAAAAGTAGTTTAAACTTATGATTTAGAAATAATGCTCTGATACCACTTGTTGAGTCTAGTAAATAGGTTGTTAGACATAAATTAATGTCCCAAGGCTACCAAGAGGAGGGGGTGGGGGGGGGGGGGTGAATTGGTATTTTTAAAATTTAAACCCTCTTTGAAAAAGTGTTGAACCGAAATGAAAATTTTTATTAATTTTTTATAGAAATCATTTTTCAACCACAGTTTTTAAAACCTAAAATAAATGCGGAAAAGTAAAAATAGTAAAGTAAATGACACCAGATTTATAGTGGTTTGGTTTAAACCAGACCTACATCCACTCCCCAGAGGCACCCTCTGAGTATTGCACTAATACCAATAGTGACTCTCCTTTTGCACCCACAGCAAGGCGGAGAAGCCTTTACAAAACACTCTTTTCACCACTACCCGGTGTAGCAGAGAACCGTCGTCCTTTTACACAATCCCTAGTATTGGAAGAGAACCGTCCATCCTTTTACACTGTCCTAGTGTGGGCAGATAACCCTTCATCCTTTCATACTCTCCTAGTGTGGGAAGAGAACACTTCGTTCTTTCACACTCTCCTAGTGTGGGCAAAGAACCCTTCGGCTGTTCACACTCTCCAAGTGTCGGCAGTGAGCCGGATCTCCTTGACAGATCTTCTCACAAGAATCTAGAAGGAAGAAGGAAAAGAGTGAAGTAATCCCAATTCACAAGTAGAGATTCTTACCTTTAAACTCCAAGTGAACCCTTCACGCTCCAGTGGTAGGAATCCTCCTTTGAATGCACTCTTACACTCTCTCCTTGGCTATTCTCTCAAGAGGCACGAAGATCAAATGACAAAAAGATTGGGTGGCAGTCTAATTTGGACTATATATACAAAAGACAAGAAAAAACGCCCAAAAACTGCAAGTTTTCAATTCTGTACGCAGTTGATCATCCCGTACGATCGTGGATTGTCCTGGACGATATTACTTAAAAGCCTTGAAACGAACCTGTTTGTATATGTGTACAAAATTTTTCGTATAAGCTGATCGTCCCGTACGAACCAAGTTCGTCCGGTATGAACGGTTATTACAAGGTCGGTTCCAAAAACTATGAAAAAACCATTCTAAGTCAAGAGAGCAGATCGTCCTGGACGATAATTAATTTCGTCTGGACGAAAATCTTACAGAGACCAGATCGTCCTGGACGATATTTAATTTCGTCTTGACAAAAATCTTACAGGGAGCAGATTATCTTTGACGATAATTAATTTTGTCTGGACAAACATCTTACAGAGACCAGATCGTCCTGGACGATATTTAATTTCGTCTGGACAAAAATTTTACAGAGAGAAGATTGTATTTGACGATAATTAATTTTGTTTGGATGAAAATCTTACAGAGAACAAATTGTCCTGGATGATATTTAATTTTGTCCTAGACAAATAGGACTTAAAAAAATTTTTCTGGCCAGTTCCTATTCATTCCATGTGATCTTAATAGGAGATAACTATCTGATCGTCCCGTACGAACTGATATCATCCCGTACAATCAGTATAAATTTTATATGATCTCATTATGTGTGTGTGTGCATGTTTTTATTCACTCCATTACAATCACTCCCTTTCAAGTTTATTTTAAAGAAAAATACAAGCTTAAAATTCACAAAGTATCTCATGCTGAATTTTGATTTGAAGTCTTAGTAGTCTGGAGTTAGTTTTTCCTGAATTGTTAGTACACACAAGAGCAAATACAAATCTTCTAAAATTGTTAGGAGATAACTACACATTTGAACAATAATGTTTGGAATCATCAAAACTATATAAGTTGCAAAAATGTAAAACATGCAAATAGTAACTATCTTAACATAGGCATGGATTCAATAAGGAAGTCAATCATTCAGCCTTCATTTCAACTATAGAACCCACTAATTGATCAAGCACTTTCTGATGAATTTTGGATTTTGGCCATGCAAGAAGAGTTGAATCAATTTGTAAGAAATAAAATTTGGAAATTAACTATAAGAACAAAAGATTAAAGTGTAGTTGGAACTAAGTGGATATTCAAAAATAAAATGAATGACTCAGGAGTAATCATTAGAAATAAGGCTATATTAGTTGCTAAGGGGTATAATAATATTGAAGGGATTGATTTTGAGGAGACTTTTGCCCCTGTAACTAGACTTGAAGCAATTAGGGTTTTGCTAGCCTTTGCCTATTTTAGAGGTTTCAAGTTATTTCAAATGGATGTGAAAAGTGCCTTTTTAGATGGAGTAATTCCCAAATCATATTTTAAAGTTGAAAAAGGCATTATATGGATTAAAATAGGCATCTAGGACTTGATATGAGAGGTTGAACACCTTCCTACTTGAAAGATCATTTGAAAAAGGAAGTGTGGATACAACTCTCTTTTTGAAGAAATGTGGAAAGGATATACTCGTTTTTCAAATTTATGTGGATGATATTATTTTTGAATCTTCAAATAAAATTTTTTGTGATGATTTTTCTAAAATAATGAGTAGTGAATTTGAGATGAGTCTAATGGGAGACTTAAGTTACTTTCTAGGCTTTAGCATTAAGCAAATTGAGAAAGGTACATTTTTAATGCAGTCAAAATATGTTAAGGACATCCTCAAAAGTATGAAATGGATAATGCTAAACCTGTTAGTACTCCAATTAGTATCTCAGTTCAGTTAGATTAGGACCCTAAGGAAAAATCTGTTGATGAAAAGAAATTTAGAGGAATAATTGGATATTTATTTTATTTGACTGATAGCCGGTCCGATATGATGTTTAGTGTTTGCTTATGTGCTAGATTTCAATCAGATCCAAAAGAATCACATTTGACAGCAGTGAAAAGGATTTTAAGATATTTGTTAGGAACTCAGAACTTAGAAATTTGGTATCCTAAGTTTAGCTCTTCATTTGAAATAATTAGTTATTCAGATTCTGACTTTGCAGGTTGTAGGGTAAATAGAAAAAGCACTTATGGAACATGTCAGTTCATTGAAAATTCATTTGTTTTATGGTCTATTAGAAAATAAAATTCAGTAGCCCTATCTACTACAGAAGCAGAATACATTGCATTAGGAAGTTGTGTGGTACAAGTACTTTATTTGAAACAACGGTTGATTGATTTAGGATTAACTATAGGCACTATACCAATTTATTGTGATAACACTAATGCTATTTGCATTTCAAAAAATCCTATTCAACATTCAAGAACCAAACATATAGACATAAGGCATCATTTCATAAGGGATCATGTATCCAAGGGAGAAATTGAACTCATTCATGTTACAACTGAAAATCAACTTGCACACATTTTTACAAAACCTTTAGTGTTTAATATTTTCAGTGCATTAAGAACAAGGCTTGGTGTGATTGATTTAAATGCTTAAATAAAACTATTCTTGCAACATTGATGTTTGTTTATTAATTAAATGTTTTTTATGTGTTTATGATTTTATTTGTGTGATTTTTCCTTTTAGAGTCTGTGCTTCTTCATTGTTTTTGGTATTTATTTATTTTGTTTTGTTTTTGAATTTTAGTTTTTGTTTGAGAGCAAAATTATTTTTTAAAGTCATTATCGTCGGGGACAAAATTTTTTGGTACGGGACGATTTGTGTAGTGTGACAAACTGTGGGATTTTGAACCGTTTGAGTGCAGTTTTATTGTACTTCGTCTGTACGATCGTTACGATCGTCCGGGATGAAATATTTTTCAAACGACGGGACGAATGAATGAAGCAGTTGAATGGATAAGGTAGTTTTTAATATGAACTTCGTCCGTACAAACCTTTGGTTCGTCTGGATGAACACATGTCGGTTCGATGTAGGGGACGGTTTCAACTGCAATTAAAATGATATAAGTTCTAATCATCCCAGGACGAACACGTGTTTGTCTATACGATCAGACTGGTCAAAAGTCTGTACAAAAGGTTGCTTTGTAAGTCATGTTGATTATGAAAAGCAGTTTCATTCTGGTCATATTAGATCATTTGTACCAAATATTTTCGTACGGGACGATCGAAAAATTTTGTACGGGACGAATTATTTTCGTCTGGTACGAATGAATCATTTTCAATATATAGGCAGTCTTTTCAACTCAATTGTTACTCTCTAATTATCACTTTCAACTCTTTTCTTACCCTAGATCACTTTCAAATGGCCAGTTCGAGCAAGCGTCAAAAGGTCTTAGTCAAGAAGCCACATAGTAATTCATCTGAAAACATTCTGTCCAAAGCAAATGAGGATTCTTTTCCTATATTTGCTTCTGCCAAAATCACTCCTTCCCAAATTTTAATTCAAGAAGATATTACCTTTCAGGTAATGCCTTTATTTGCTTCGACTCAGTTTCACTTTATCCTTAATCTGGTCCACCTCTATAATAAAGAAACCTTCCACTACTTTCTAGCTAATATGACCTTCAATTCTGACCACTCTGTGATTCGCTCCTTTGTTTTCAAATAAAAAGTTAAAATCACTAAACACAACTTAGGAGCTTTTCTAAATTTAAGGATTGAGGGGAGTAGAGCCCATACCTTAATCACCAATGATACATATAAATGGTATGAAATCAATAGGGTGATTAGAGAAAATGGTTTAACTGAGCATGTGGCTAGGGTGTCTAGTCTTGTCTGTAATGCACATATCATCCAGCACGTTCTTAGAACTTTCAATCATTCCAAAAGTTGGTGAAAGAGTCAATATTACCCCACTTCTTTCCACAGTGACCTTCTTAATCATGAGCAATAAACCTATAGATGAAGCCCAACTTATTCTTGACTATCTTTATGAGCTTTCTGAAATTGGCCATGCATAACAGAAAAGAAAGAGGAATATTGCTTTAGGACACTTAGTTTCATATATTCTACAAAAGAAGTATAACTTGGTTCATCCTGATCAAGAATATGAAGAACTGCTCTATTACAATGACGGATCATTTAGAGCGATATTCAAGAAGGAATCAAGAAAAGAACATGTCATAAGTGATACAGAAGAAGAGCCAGAAGGTTCACCTGCTCCTGCTAATGAACCAAATTATCAGGATTTGATTCAAAGATTTGATCAGTTAGAGACCCATTTTGATCAATGCTTTGATCAAATTGAGACTCATTTACAGCAACAAGCTGCTCAATATCAACATGACATGGGTTATATGAGGGAGCAAATGAATGATATTAGTACCAATGTACTTATGATGAGTACATACTTTAACCTCTTATGTGGTGCTCCTCCTCCTCCTCCTCCTCCAGATCAGGGACCGTCTGAGTGATTGTTGCACTTGATGTTTTGTGTTTGTATTGTTATTATTTATGTGTTAGTTAAATTTTGCTTTTAGTAGTTTGATGTATTTCTTCTTTATTTTAGTTGTTGTATTGATATTTTGATGAATTCTTGTAATATTTAAAATGATATCAATTTAAGTTCTTGTGTTTTGATTAGAATTTACTTCTAAAATGTTTGTTAGACTTTGTGTAAATCATCAGATTTTTAATCTTAATCGTGTTATAACCTAAATTGCAAGAAAAATTAAATTTATTAGAAAATCTAATTATTCTAAGTTTAAGTTTTGCTTATAACTTGATATTAATAGGATTTTCAATTTCATGTCTCTTCTTTAGACTGTATTATTGTTAATATTATTATTGCAATTAAGATATTTTCTTATTTTATATTTTACTTATCAATCATTATTTATGCACTTAGAATTATTTGAAATTTTAGATTATTATTTTATGAAAGAATAAAATTACTTTTGCAAATTGTGTAAAAGTATGATAAAAAATCAAAAGAAATGCGTAAAAGTTCGCAATGTGAAAAAGAGGTAAAAAATAAGCCCAAAGTAAAAATGATACACAAAAATGTGCTACAACTATGAAAAAGATGCGCAAAGCGCCACATGTGGTAGTTATTTCTTTACAAACTCTTTTAATCTCTTAATTCAAATTAATCTTATGTTCATTTATAATTGATATTGAAATTTGAAATATATAATTTTTATTCATCCTTTTACAATGATTTCTCTATCTTAGTGTCAAAACTGACTCATGTCTTTGATAAATTCTTTTTATTATTTATGTTATATCACTTCTTAAATTGTATGAATTTCTCTGATTTGTCTAATGTTTTAATTTTATTTGCATACATTATTTCAATCACTTTCAAGGTTAAATTGTCAAATGATTTTCATATTTCTAATTACATTTCAAGTATTTTTCTTCTTCACTTTTTGATGTTGTTAGAAAGGGGGAGAAATTGTTTGTTGTGTCTTGAGTATTTGTGTCAAGTTTTTTTTATTTATTTGTTTTATATTTTATTTTATATTTTCGTATGTATGTTTGATTATTTTTGTTTTGTCTTTTGTGTTTTGTTTTGTCTTTTGTGTTGTTTAAAAAAAAAAAAAAAAATCAATTGCCTCCTTATTTTTATGAATTCATCAATTCAAGAGGAGTTTAGGAGATCTTTAGAATTTGAAATCCTACAAACAATAATTGTTTTGCCATCATCAAAAGGGGGAGATTGTTAAGAGAGTTGCTATTTGTATGTTTTACATTTTTGCAACTTGCATAATTTTGATGATTCCAAATATTATTATTTTATGTGTAGTTATCTCCTAACACTTTTTGGAAGATTTGTTTTTGCTCTTGTGTGTACTAATATTTTAGGAAATTTAAACTCCAAACTATGAAGACTTCAAATCAAATTCAGCTTACAATCTTTTGTAAATTGAAGCTTTAAATTGTTCTTTGAATTGAGAGGGAGTGATTGTAATTCAGTGAATAAAAACACACACACACACTTAAGGAGATCTTACAAAATTTGTACTGATCGTATGGGATGATCAGGTCAGTTATCTCCCCGTAAGAGCTATAGAACGAACAAGAGTTGGAGGAAATTTTTCTAAGTCCTGATCGTTCAGGACGAAATTATTTTCATCCTAGGGCGAGTTAGGCTCTGTAAAAATTTTGTTCAGATGAAATCTATAATCATGCCAGGATGATTTATTCTATGTAAAAATTTTGTCCAAACGAAATCCAAATCGTCCTAGGACGAATTCTTCTATGTTAAAATTTCATTTAGACGAAGTTCATTATCGTGCCAGGACGAGTTGCTCTCTGTAAAAATTTCATCTGGATAAAGGTCTGTTCATCCTAGGACGATGTGAACCGACTTACTAAAGTTAGTTATGCCTTGCAGTTATTTGGGAACCGACCTATGGTATAACTGATCGTACCTGACGAACCTAATTTGTACCGGATGATGATTATGTACGAACATAGTTGGTACCATATTCATTAGGATCATTTCAGACACTTTAAGTAAAATCATCCAGGACGATTCACGATCGTACGGGATGATTCATTTCGTGTTGACTTAAAAAATTTGTAGTTTTGGACGGTTTTTCTTGTCTCTGCTATATAAAGTCCAATTTAGACTGCCACCCAATATCTTTTTGCTCATTGATCTTCGTACCTATTGAAAGATGAGTCAAGGAGAGAGTGTGAGAGAGCATTTAAAGGAGGATACTTACTGCTGGAGCGTGAAGGCTTCGCTTTGTGTTCAAAGATAAGAATCTCTACTTATGATTTGGGATTACTTCACACCCTTTTCTTTATTCATTCTAGATTTCTTGTGAGAAGATCTGTCAACGAGATCCGGTTCTCTACCGACACTTGGAGAGTGTGAACAGCCGTGAGTTCTCTACCCACACTAGGAGAGTGTGAAAGGATGAAGGGTTCTCTGCCCACACTAGGAGAGTGTGAAAGGACAAAGGGTTCTCTGCCCACACTATGAGAGTGTGAAAGGATGAAGGGTTCTCTGCCCACACTAGGAGAGTGTGAAAGGATGGACGGTTCTCTACCAACGCTGGGGATAAGTGTAAAAGGAAGACGATTCTCTATCGCACTGGGTAGTGATGGAAAGAGTTTTTGTAAAGGCTTCTCCACCTTGCTGTGGGTGCTAAAGAAGAGTCACTAGTGGTAGTAGTGCAATACTCGGAGGGTGCCTCTGGGGAGTGGATGTAGGTCTGGTTTTGACCGAACCACTATAAATCTGGTGTTCTTTTCTTTTCTGCTTTTTATTTTGTTTATCTTTTACAACTTGCGGTTGAAAAATCTTTTTCTAAAAAATTCACTAACAATTAAGTTTTAATTTCCAAAGTTTAAAAAGAGGGTTCAATTTTTTTTTTTTTCAATTCACCCCATCTCTTGGTTAGCCACTAGGTCATAAGCTTAGGTTTAATAACCTAATTCATTATGAACGAATCTTAATAAAAGGGTCCATCTTTAGACCATTACTGCCTTTTTGAGGTCAAGATCAAGACCTTGCCCAAGGAGTAGAAGTCTAGCAGAGGACTGAATGAAGCTTATTATTGATTGGAAGTTTACTTTCATTTGTTGAGACTTTCCTGATATATCATGTTGATATTGGAAGTAGAGGGATCTTCTTAACCATAGTTGGAGTCAAAGTTACCCCACTAGTCCAGATCTAATTTCCATGAAATTGATGAAGCAATGGCTGAAGTTAAGAAGTTGAAATGAACGACCTTATTAGGTTGGAGCGAAAATTGCCCCCCAATCGGAACCACGTTCCCACAGACGACGCCAAACTATTACGTCTAGGAGTATTCGTGGCGGTAGAGAAATATAAATTTAATGTCTTAACATTGTACGAAATATGACACGCAATTAGATAAGAGAGAGGGTCTAGTATTTATGAGACACTAATATTTTTACGTGGAAATCCCTTGAAAAGGAGGAAAATCCATGGGGCCTAGCCTTGTTTGAATGAATCCACTAGTATTGTAGTTGATTACAAATGAGGCCCTTCCTTGGGAGAAGGCCTTAGCTTGATGTACATTTTATAGAGTACATTACATAAAGTGAATACAAAGAGTCATTATTGACGTGTTCATTTGGGTGGGAGGACCATAGTTGTTGCGGATATATTTTCATGATTTATGATTTTGATAATAGCAAACACTCTTATTTCTCTACGACTGCCTTATCTACTTACATTTCAGGTCCACAAGACTGCAATTTTGTACCCTTTTTTCCTTTCTTGAGTCTTTTATAATTGGTGTGGCTCATGATGCTATATAACTTTGCACACACGCACCTTGGAAGATTTTTTGACTATTTTCTAGAGTTTACTATTTTTGGTGACATCGTTCGGGATGATATTTATATCGGCCTGGACGATCAGTTCAAAAATAGAAATCCTGATTAGGGCATCATCCTTATTAAGGCAGCCGTCATTAAACACATCGTCCTGGATGATTTTGTATTGGCTAGGACGATAGGCTCAATTTGGAAAGAATCTACTGCCAGATCTATTTAGAAATTACTTATTTTTAGACATTGTCCCCGTGGATCGGCCCGGCCGATCCAGCATATTTTTTCTTAAATAAATCTGACAATCAAGGAAAGCAATTAATGATGATTTGCACAATCACATCATCCGGAACGATTTGACATCAGCCAGCTTCTTTATAGGGTGATGTTCAAGACGATTTTCCTAATATTTGAACTAATCGTCCAGAATGATATCTTATCGGCCAGGACGATATGACAAAAAATTGTCTAATTATCCAAAACCGACCGGGCTGATTGAGCAAAATTTATGCTGATCAGCTAGGCCAATATTTATATCGGCCTTGACAATAATGTCGATTTTGCAAATCTATTTAAAGACCACTTTCTTTCTCATGAAGAGTGTCTTTGGTAGGTGTGATAAAATATTTTATTTGATTTTAAAAAGAAAATATTTAAATTTAAAAATATACTCCTTTTTATTTTTAAAATGATTTAATATTTTAATTTAAATAAATAAAATAGATTAATAAATTCAAATGAAATTTTATTTTTAATTTTTTAAAATATTTAAATTTTAAAAATACTTTTTTTAAATGCTTTAATATTTTATTTTTAAATAAAATATATAAAGATTTTTAAATTACTTTTAATTTTAAAAATAGTTTTATATTTTAAATAAATAAATAAAATAAATTCTCACACGATTTGCTTTATATATATTTTAATGTTTTCTTTCGATCAAATCAACATAGTTGGATATTATACTGTCCCGAAGAGGAGACTAATATCTTCCTATTGATTTGAAAGAAAGAAAATGACAATTCATTCATCTAACTAGGTGTAGCATAGGGAATATATAAATCATCCTAAAGGATGATTGATATATTATCCTATCGACTCGATTAGACTAATGAATCAAGAATTTATTTCCATTATCAAATTTAGAATATATTTAACCTGCTTGTAAGGGCAGATTAACTATCTATCTATCTTTGGATTATGAAAATAAATTTTAAAATATAGATAAAGCTTTGGATTACGATCACAAATCTTTCCCCTACCTTAGAAAAGAAATTAAGATAGGGTTTAGATTATTCTGGATCTAGACTCCCTTTAGGGGCAAGCTCCTTTAGTTAATTATATCTCCTAAGAGAATATTCTCAATTTAAATGAAAACTAATTACTTTCAAAATTATATATAAATTTTAATTAAATATTTGGGCTAATTTAAATTTTCATGATCAGGCTTTAGATTATAGAGTTTAAGGTTGAATTTATAAGAGTTAGAATTGATTAGAAAGAACGTGCAGAGAGAAGTGTATACGATATGAACTTACCACCTGCCTAGAGTGGGCTGCTAGCTAACAATCTAATCACAGCAATTTGATGATGAATGCAAGATTTAAGATGGCTCTATCCTAAGAATCAAGGAGGGGTTAAAGAATTTAACCCAAAATGTAGGATAATATGATTACAAAAACTAAAAATCTACACGAATCCTAATGATGTATGAGATAGTTATATATATAAGAGCATATTTTATTAATTTAAATTTACAGAGTACATCACATGGTCTGCAGGAAAGTAAAGGTGGCCAGGCCCCACCAACAACAAACCTGGATTCTAAACCTATAAGAGAGTAGAATTAAATACAACTGCTAATGGTCTTCAGGCTCCGGGTCTTCTATGGAATTCCAAAAAGGAACGTCCTCCTTGAGGAGGATATTACTTTTTGGAGCCCTATTTGCATATATATAAGCAGTTGTTTTTAATTTCTTTTTTTTTTTTACAGACTCCAGACACTGTACAGACTCAATCTATATACAACAATCTAAAAAATAAAAGCTTTACATTTCTTTTTTACGAGTACATTGGGTTCTAAGAACATTCTACTTTTGCAGTAAATAAAAGACAGAAAAGTAGAGCAGTTATGTAATTATGTATGCTGTGAGTGCGTTGTGTATAGTTATAAATGCAGGAAAGTAAAGTACACGGTCCTCACTTTGTTCACTCCGCACTCTGGTGCATCAAAAAAAGAGTAGATATGCATGCTATGCAGTACAGAAAAGTAAGCAAACACACATAGGTGCCCTCTAGGCAAGACACCCACAAGCAAACCACAACAATCCACCGGCCTAGCCTAGGCTAAAGTTGGTAGACCTAGCAAGCATCTAAGTGTGTGAAAAAGGTCATGTGGCTTGGATATGTCCTATAAGAATTATTATTCAAATTGCATTCATTATTAAAGTTTATTTATTAGAGGCCAGAAGGAAACTTAATTAGAGTTTAAGTAGAGTGTATTTAAATTTTAAATTATTCCGATTTTAGATTTTATAGTTTATTTGATTTAGTTTTGAAGAACTTATATATTGATAACTCCCTAAGTTCAGGAGATTATCAATTTATAAGTCATGGGACTTTTCAAAATGAACACTTATCTTATATGGAAGAAATATATTCATCTGAGAGTCTCCAAAATTTTATTAGGGAGAGAGAAAGGGACCTTATGAATGCAATACTACGTGCCTTCCTGAAGGAATCCAGTATAAGGTCGGTGTATTATTATATTTGTTTGAAGATTTCCAAATCCAAATATATTAGTGCCTTCCTAAAAGGAGTCATGCATAATACATAGGAAATCTTTTGGTTATTTAAGTATATTAAAGGCCCCTTTAAGTCAAAATGCCTAAAACTCTCCAAAAGGAATCAGACTTTAGGCATAAAGGCCTTAATTCATCTAATCTAAATTAATAATCAAATTTAATTGATTAAAATAAAATTTAATCAATCCAATTATCAAATTAATTTAGTTTAGATGAATTAAAAAAATTTAGTTTAATTTTTAATGAATTCTATTGTAATATTTAGAATTTTTAAAAATTTATTGAATTCTTTTAATGAATTTAATTAATAATGAGTGATTTATTAATGAAATTAAAATTAAAAAATTATCATAAAATTTATTTAGATTAAATTGATTAATCTCTAAATTTTATTTTATTTAAAATAAATTTTAGTGAATTTTAGGATTAATTCTTTATTTAATTAATTATTTATAGAAAATGGGTTATTTAATGAAATATTAATGAGTTTAATATTTAAAATTTATTTAGAATTTTATTTTAATTCAAAAATGTTGTTCTCGGATTTCAATTAAATTTTATGTGAATTTTTAGAATTTTTTTAGTATTTTTAGTTAATTATTAAAGAAATTATTTGATTAATGTATCATTAATGAATTTAATTGTTTGAAAATTATTTAAAATTAAGATTAAAATATTTCTGGTTTGCTTTGATTTTAAATGAGTTCATTTTATATTTTTAATATTCATAAGAATTTTATATGAATTTTAATGTATTTGTTTAGTTAAAGTTTATTAAGGGTAATTAAAGCTTTATTAAGGGTTAGTTATTATTTAATGAAATTTGGACCTTAATTTTGATTTTATATAATTATAAATTTGATTTAGAATTGCTTAAGATTGAATGAAGCTTATTTTAGATTTTTATAAATTTTATTTTGTATATTTAGATTTATTGAAAATTAAGACCCTTAATGAAGGGTGACCTAAATCTAATAGTTGTTGGAGATCAATTAATGTCAAATCAAGGTATATTTTATTAAGGGGTTATGACACTAGTTTTCTATATTTGAGTTTCATCCCAAAAGGGATGTGTGTAGTTCTCCCTAGATTTGGCTAGGTTGGCTAAGACACAAGTCCTTAATGGTTGTTCCTAATGGCACTAGATTATTGGCAAGCAAATCAATGTTCTTTTAACCCTTGGACATTAATCACTATCACACTAAAACATAGCAATCATGAGCAATAAAAAGTGCACTAATACCCTATGGAAGGATTTTATAATAAATTATTTAGTTATAGATCATATGATAATCTATGAACTTAAATAATTTATTATAAAAGAATAGATATATCAAATTAAGTTGAGATGATTAGGTGACATGTGTAAACATATCCCAAATCAAAGTCAACCTAATTTGATAGAATAATCATGTATAGGTTTGCAATTAGTAACTTAGGTTAATATGACATTGGAAATAGATTTTAACTGATTAATACATGATTATTATCTAAACTAAATTTCAGTGAAAGGATGACTTTACACTGGTCCCATAAAATTCTAACATGCTTGAATTGAATTTAAATTGAATTGTTTACTAATTTGCAAAAATCTAAATCAAAACTTGACCTAAGCTTTTGTAATTTCATAAACTAGGTTAGATTGCATTAAATAACTTTTAGAAAATTATGGGAGATCAATCTTAAGCTCTATTACACCTCTGCCAAAATTCAGCTTAAAATAATTTGCATATATGATTTTAAAATTAAAATAGTATTTTATGTATTTTTAAAATAGTTAATAATACAGTAATTAAAATATTTTTTATTTTATTTTTAAAATAAAGTATATATAAAATTGAAAAGAATGAGCCCAAGAACTCTAAAAATGGAAAATAAATGAAATTCCTACAAAATTTTGAAGTTCTGGTAATTTTTTGAATTATTTTAAGGTTTTGATAAACCGGGTCAAACGGTGGCGCTGACCCGGGACACGCGGCGTGCACGGGCACGGCCACACAGACGGCATCGGTCAAGAGAGACCCTCCACTTATCCAGCGCGGCAGGATTTCAAGTAGTCAGATCCATCACATCGTAGATCGGACGACCGTGATTGAACCCGAGGTATCGGATTCAATCCAGCACGATCGAACGGTCCCATGTGATCCCGCGGTTTTGATCAACGGTGCAGATCTACCCAGATAAGGATCTATGCAACCATGATTTCAAGAGATCAAGACGAGTTAAAAATCAGGATAATCGCAGCCGTTGATCTCAAAAGAATAGATCCAACGGCTGGCAACTTGTCTTCCTCCTCCATCCAAACCGAAAACCCAAGGATTATTTTTTGTTTCAATTTCAAAAAATACTTAACCAAATGCTTTAAAATTTTAAACAAAGATTCAACAGAGCTTGAAGAGCAATGGGGAGGTATTCTTAAGGCATTTAATGCAATGCTTAGTGTGTTATTTAAGAACTGAAGTAAACGCCTTGGGTGTAGGATATACCGAGCTATGATTGACGAATTTGGTTGATTTAAACACAGTTGAACTTGTAGATTATCCACGTGTTGATCTTCTTCAGACTTCGAGCTTGGAGGAAGCTTCTACATAGAGTTGAGGAAATTTGGACGTAAGTAGCTTCGGTCCTTGGCTCCTCTCATCACCGGTGAACTCCAAACAGTGGGAAACGATGGAGAAATGGAGGTAGAGCTCTAGGAAACCAGAACAAAATCTCAAGAGCTCTGGAGATGCACTGGTGTGAGAGTTTTCTTAGAATGAGTGAATCCCATCCTTTTGCCCTATTCGGCTGCTTGGAGCCAAAAGGAGTGGTCAGGATCACTCAGGGATGTGCCTTGGATGCTGGACACCTGTGCCTGACTGTTATAGAAGAAGAGAGAGTGGCTGGTCAGGTGAAAATGACTTCAAGTCATTCTCAAGTGGAGGGGACCAGTAGGGTGGTAGGCCGGTTCTAGGGGCCAGACCAGCTGTTGGGGGAGGTCGAGCTAGCTACAGGAAAACTTCTGGAGTCAATCCTATGGGTTGGATGGGCCTGGGTTGGAATGGGTAATGTGGTTTGGTCGTGTTGACCAAATGAAACCGTTTGATCTCTTGGACGGGCTAGGAAACATGTCAGGGTACGGGTTAGGTTGGGTTGAGTTCATAGGGGTTTCTGGAATAGATCCTATAGGCTGCAAGGGTCTGGTTTGGGCTGGGTATGGCTTGATAAGTCAGGTTGACCGATTGAGTTCATTTGGGTTTCCCGTTGACCATTTGACCGGTCAAGAGTGGTCAAAGGGCTGAGATGGAGCCTAGGTGAACTGATTGACTGGTTGGAGTGACTTAGATTAGGTTATGAGATCTATAGTGGGTGAAAGGGTATATTAGGTTGAGTTTGACCATGTTTGCTTTGGTTGACCAAGTCAACTTGACTTGGGTGGATGGGGTGGCAACCAAAGAGGCTTAAAGGATATGATTGAGTTGGTTTGAGGCTTAGGACGGGTTTAATACATTGAATGGATTGAAATGACATGTTCTAAGCCTTATGGAGTAATTGGGTCAACTTGGTTGTCTGAGTCAACCATGTTGACCCAGGGTGTGGGTCTGGGTTGGACAGGTTTGAAATTGTATTTGGAGTCTTATAGATGTAGTTTCAAGGTTCAAATAGGTCGTTTCAATCAAATCACTTATTTGGACCTTGAATAGGCCATTGAGTCAATCCTAGTTGACTGGGTCAACCAGGTGGGTCTAGGACTTAAAAATGGGTTCAATCAACTTGAAATGACATTTAGGGGCTATTGGGTGTGGTCCTAGGGTCTAGATAGTCAGTTTGGACAAAAATGCCAATTTTGCCCCTAAAGGGCCTGTTTGGTCAACCTAGGTTGACTTGGTCAACCAAGTTGACCCAGGGTCTGGAGTCAGGCTCAACAAGTTTGAAATGACATTTGATGACTAATAGAAGTGGTTCTATGGCTTAGATAGGTTATTTCAATCAAATCACCCATTTGGACCTTTAAAGGGCCTCTTAGGTCAACCAGGTTGACCCAAAGGCTGGGAATGGGTTCAACAGGTTTGATTTGATGTTTGAAACCTACTGGAAGTGGTTGCTTTCAGTTTAGAGGTCATTTGGTTCAATGTGACTATTTACACCCCTTAGGGGCATTTTAGTCATTTTGACCTCAGGTCCACTGGGGGTTGAAGTGAAACCATAAAAATGTAGTTTGTTGATCAACATGTCAGGATTAATGGTCTGGAAGTGATTGGAGGCTTTGGGGGAAGCTCCAAGGTCAGGATCTTCTAGATGGCAAGTCCAGTGGCGTAGGTTGTAAATATCTGAAGGTTTTACAGCCTTTGGATTTTGATTTAGATTCTGGGATTAGAGACCTCAGAATGGGCTCAAATTTGAATGGTTGTCTCTAGAGACATGTCCCATAAGTAGGAAACTGATAGACCCAGAATCAGAGACTATTTGACAGGGTTTTGAAGTATCTGAAAATTCGCTGGAAAAGGCCCTTAGGACAGGGCCTTTAGACTTAGGATTTGAGTTTGGGTTTGATTGAATTTGATCTAGATTTGCTTGGGGTCAGGATTGGTTTGAAGTTTAGATTGGTTTATGATTTGGATTGATTAGATATCTGGATTGATTTGAATCTGAATTAATCTTAGGATCCTATATAGACCTCATACAAAAATGAGGTCAACAAATGGACGCCCAACATGTGTGATGAACTCAAAGAGTAAATCACATGTGTTGGCATTAACCGAAGTAGATCAATGAAGTTTAGGAGCTGTGGACCTGATTGAAAGATCAATTTTCATCATGTAAAAGCTGGACCTAACTGAGAGACCGATTCTCAGAGAGGTGAAATTTAAAACCTTAAGTGGGAGATCGGTTCCCAAATAAAGGTGGGTATTTAAACGGGAGATCGATTCCCGAATGAGCAGGTATCAGGACCTGACTGATAGATCAATTATCAGAAAGGTTAAATTTAAACTTTGACAGGAAGATCGATTTCTAGAAAAAGCTGAAATCAAAGCGGGAGATTGATTCCCGAATAAGCAGGCATTAGGACCTGACCGATAGATCGATAATCGGAAAGGTTAGATTTAAACTTTGACTGGAGGGTCAATTTCCAAAAAAAGTGAAAATCCAAAATGAGAGATTGATTCCCGAATAAACAGGCATCAGGACCTGACCGATAGATCGATTATCGGAAAGGTCAGATTTAAACTTTTACTGGAAGATCGATTTCCAGAAAAAGCTAAAATCAAAATGACAGATTGATTCCCGAATAAGCAGGCATCAAGACCTGATCGATAGATCGATTATCGAAAAGGTTAGATTTAAACTTTGACTGGAAGATCGATTTCCAGAAAAAGTGAAAATCAAAATGGGAGATCGATTCCCGAATAAGCAGGCATCAGGAACTGACTGATAGATCAATTATTGGAAAGGTTAGATTTAAACTTTGACTGGAAGATTGATTTCCAGAAAAAGCTAAAATCAAAATGGGAGATCGATTCCCAAATGAACAGGCTTAGAAACAAACTGTTTGAATTATACTAGGAGTTTGAGTTATGTTGTTCAAAAGATGATATCAACACCGGAGATTTCAAACTTCAAAATTTTATTTCCTTGCAATGTTTATCAAATACATCAGCTATCATAATATTTCTTAAGGTATCATCCATTGATAGGCAACATAGGATGACTGCCTTTACAATCTATAAGCTGATAAGATCCTCTTTGGTAGACCTTCTCCACTACAAAAGGTCCTTCCCATGTTGGTTCAAATTTTCCTCCTATCTTCTGATGAGATAGGATGGGTCTTCGAAGAACTAAAACCAAGTCTCCTACTTGAAAAGTTATGGGATGAACTAATTTGTCGTGAGCTCGTATCATCTTCTCTTTATATAACTCGAGGTTCTGTTGAGCCTGTAAACGCTTCTCTTCTAAACCTTTGAGTTCTTCCAATCTGAGTTTTGCATTTTGTTATGTAGTGATGTTGTAGTTTGCAATTCTGAGTGAGGGTAGTTGAACTTCTAAAGGAATAACTGTTTCTGCACCAAAGACTAAAGAGAACGGTATATATTAAGTCAGAGTTCTATATATGGTTCTTTATGCCCACAAAGCTTCAACCAACTTCTCATGCCATTGACTCTTATTGGCGTCTAGGGTCTTCTTTAAGATCTGAATTAAAGTTTTATTGAAGGCCTCCACCAATCCATTTGCCTAAGGGTAATAGATGGTGGAGTATCTCCAATCAATGTTGTGTCGTCTGGAAAAGTTGTTAATTTTAGTACTCCTGAATGAAGGACAGTTATCCGAGATGATCCGACGAGGGACACCGAATCGGTACATGACATTCTCTTTGAAAAATTTTAAAACTTGCTGAGCTTTGACTTCTCTCAAAGGAACAACCTCAGCCCATTTAGAGAAATAATCTATAGCTGCTAGAATAAATCTTTAACCTCTAGAAGATGGAGGTTCTATTGGACCGATAATATATGTACCCCAGCTTTCAAAAGGCCAGGAAGCGATAGTTGGATGCAGATTATTTGATGGCTGATGAAGAACTACCCCGTGTACCAGGCATTGATGACAGTGACATGCAATTTTAATGCAATCATCTATCATTGACGGCCAATAATATCCCATCCGTTTGATTTTCATCTTCATCTTTGGACCGGATTGATACATAACTAGCATGTACTTCTTCCACAATCTTTTGCTCATCTGATTTACTTAAACACCACAATCAAATTTGATTGAATGATATTCTATATAGGGTATTTTTAATCAGAGCATATGATAATGATCTTCTTTTGATTTGATATGCTGTTGATTTCTCCTGAGGGAGCTTGTTTTCTTGTAAGTATTTGATGAATGGTTTTCTCCAATCAAACATTTCATCATTTACTGCTAAAACAATTTTCACCTCAGTTGAACATTCTCTACTTATGTGTTCAAGATCTATGGGAGAAAGGACTTGTTGACCTTGCACTTCTATCGGGATTGAGTCTTTTTCAGAGCACGCAAGTGCTTTAGCTAGTTTAGAAAGAGCATCTGCTGTAGAATTCTTTCCTTGAGGAATTCTATATAATGTGACATTTGGAATCTTTTCCAAAAGATATATTGCATACTATAAGGAACCAAAGTGTCTTTTAATACTTTAAAAATCCCTGCTATTTGATAGATAACAAGCTGTGAATCTCCAAAGATCTTGATTTCATCGATCCCATTCAAAACAGTCAATTCTAACCCAGTTATCAATGCTTCATATTCAGCTTCGTTATTGGTACATGGTTCTGACAGATGATAGGAGCAATACATGATACCTCTATCAGGTGTAACGAATACTATACCAATTCCTGCCTGATCGGGCAAAATTTCATCTGAATATCCCTGCTTATTAGAAGCAGCACCATCAAAATAGAATTCCCAGGTGAACTTTTCATTTGTCTCGAGTTCCATAACCTGTTCATCCAGTAGTTCATCATTTATCGGGCAATCATCCTCAATAGGATGAGCTGCTAAGAAATCTGCTACTGCTTGTCCTTTAACTGCTTGTAGAGGGGTAAATGTGATATCAAATTGTGATAATATCTTTGACTAGTGGGCTAATCTCCCTGATAATGTTGGTCGAGTCATCAAATACTGAAAGGGATTTATTCTGGATATAAGATATACTTTGTGAGAAAGCATGTAATGCCTTAACTTCTGAGCGGCGAAGATTAAAGCCAAATAATGTTTCTCGATCGGAGGATAATTTACTTTGGTGGGAAGTAAACATCTACTCAGATAATATAGTGCATTCTCTTTTCCATCTTCATTAGATTGAGCTAATAAGGCGCCAAGAGATTCACTTAAAGCCGTTGTATACAAAATCAACGGTTTCCCTAGTATAGGAGCTGCAAGCACTAGAGGATTCATAAAATATTGTTTTATGCTGTCAATTGCTTTCTGGCAGTCCTGATCCCATCTGAACAGAGCATTTTTCTTGCATAATGCTGCGAATGGTTGGCATCTACCTGAAAGATTTGATATAAACCTCCTAAGGTATGCTAATCGGCCTTGGAAGGATTTAATTGAGTGAGTATTTTAGGAGGTGGCATTTCCAATATTGCTTTGATCTTAGTCGGATCAATTTTGATTCCATGGTGTCGAACCACGAAACCTAAGAATTTCCCTGAAGTGACGTCGAAAACACACTTCAAAGGATTCATTTTCAAATCATATTGTTGTATTCTTTTAAATAAAATTCTCAAATCATATAAATGATCACTCCTTTCAACACTCTTAACGACTAGATCATCGACATAACATTCCATTTGATTATGGATAAGTTCATAAAAAATCCTCGTCATTTCCCTGTGATAAGTCGCTCCCGCATTCTTTAAACCGAAAGGCATGACCTTGTAATAGTAGACTTCTATCGGTGTTCTGAATGCGATATACTTCTCATCTTCGGGGTCCATTCTGATTTGGTTGTATCTGGATGAGCGATCCATAAAGGAGAATATCGCATGAGAAGAAGAGATATCTACCATGAGTTCGGTATAGGAAGCGAAAACTCATCTTTAGGACATGCTTTGTTTAGATCTCTGAAATCAATACAAATACGTATTTGATCGTTCTTCTTTTTGACTGGAACGATGCTAGCTAACTAAGTCGGATATTTCTCCTCCCTAATAAAGCCTGCATCAATTAATTTCTTAACTTCGACGACGATCTGCTGGTCAATGTCGAGTCACATTCGTCGAGGTGCTTGTTTTATTAGGACTGCTTCTGGCTGAATTGCTAATTTATGAACTGCTACATTTGGAGATAATGCAGGCATCTCTTCGTAACTCCAAGCATAGCAATCTTTAAATTCATATAAAAGTTGGATCATATTGTTTGCCTCATCCTCATTCAACAGAGAACTGATAAAAATCTGATGAGGGTCTTGTTCCGTGCCCAGGTTTATTTCTCTGAGATCGTCAATCATAGATATGATTTCTTCCTCAAGTTCTGGAGGTGCATCTCGAATTTGAGAGTCGTCGAGATCATCTGAAGTTTCTAAACAGAGTTTGTTAAAAGACTTAACGTTTACTGAAAAGAGACTATCAGATTCAAAATTATTAGAAACTACTAAACAATATTCATCGTCGTCGAATTAATATAGAGTAGCAAAGAAAATACCATACTTGGAAAATTGTTTATGGTATTTTCTATTCAACAGATGTTGAAATTGTTGGGCTTTGCATCTAGTCCATTTCAATGGCGTTAAACCTTGTTTAGCAAATCAATTTGTAGCGTTCAAATACCAATCAAAAGGAAGCTCTATTATTTCATCCATAAAAGGATCATCAAGAGTTACATCAGTCTCTGGGGTTTTGCTGGTAGAAGGTATAAAATTGTTGGCTTTGATTTCAGGGTTTAGAGGGAGAGAAGCTTTCACTTCCAACCTCTTTACATCGTTCTGGGATAAAGGGGTTAAGGTAATATTTTCCACGTACTTTTTTAATCTCTCCATGGTAGATAAATCCGAATTATCTTCCCTAGTGACTTGGAACCTATCCTCATCACTATCAGATTCTATAGAAATCTCAAATTTTGGCTGATTTAAAAATTTCCTATATTTTACAACTTGTGGGTCTTTCTCGAGCATATATGATTCATCCTCCAAACTGGATTCCAAATCAATATGTATTGCAGGTTCCCTTATTTGCGCGTCTTGAGTTATATTCTCACGCATTTATCTATTTTTCCCTCTTCGACCTCTCCCTCTAGACCATTGTGCCATTCTACCACCTCTTTGTGAAGGAGGAGCAGGTGACCAACAAATATCGTGTTCGAGGTCGGGACGCGATTCTTTTTCTTTTTCTCTCCTTTTCTCTCTCTTTTTCTTTTTCTTTCTCTTTCTTTTCTTTTACTTCTTTTATTTCTAATTCAGCCAATTTGAGATTTTTAGAGAATGCTGTCTGTTTCTTAGGCAGATAGTATGAAGCATCTTCGTATATACCGACTTCGTGAATAAAAAATGGTTGCAAATCACCTTTGATGCAGTTCTCTACTATGTCTCGGGAGAATTTGATACACTGGTGTAAGGAGGAAGGCACCATTCTATATTCATAAAGCCAGGGTCTACCCAAGAGAGCATTAAAAGAAGTTTCAGAATCTATTATATGGAATTTGGCCTTAGTTTTAAAGGTTTCTAAATCTAAAAGCTGGGTTATTGAGTTTAAGGCTCTCTCTCCCTTCTCATTGAATCCTCGTAGCATCATCTTGTCGGAACTGAGTTGGCGAGTATCAACCCTTAGGTATGCGAGAGTTTTGAGCGCCATGATGTTGAACGATGCACTTGGATCGACGAGCACACGAGATACTTTGAAATTGTCAATTGCGATGGAGATATATAATGGTCGATTGTGATCCGTTGTTCCTAATAACAAATCTTCGTATGAAAATGTGACGCTAGGAACTTCTTTGAAATATAATGCTTCTTTGTTAGACTGTGTTGAAGCTAATTGAGCCATACAGATCTCTGGATCGAGTAAAGCTTTAACTAAAGCTTCCCTCATTTCTTTGGAAAGAACTAGAGCATCATATATGCTCAATTTCACTGGCAATTTTCTAAGATGCGCTAAAATGTTGTAGTCAACTTTTGGAATCTCAGTATTTTCTGGTTCTGGCTCTTGACCTGGTTGTGGTTGATTAGAAGTTTTAGTATTTAATTGTAACTTGCTTCTCTTTACCAGTAGATGCAACTCGTTGAGGTAAAACTTTACCACTACGAAGGTTAACTTGCACTACTTCTTCGGATGAAGCATTCTCAGTGGCCTTTATCTATTGATCATTGATAGCTGTCTAAGTGTCTTCTGGCTGTGTATCTGAATCAGATAGTTCCAATTCTATAGTAATAGGATCACCCTCAATATCAAGAATAGGGGAGTCACTATCGAATAATATTGAGACTATTCATTTACTTCATTTATTTACTATTTGAGAATTATTTTCATTTTTGTTCGGACTTTGATCTGGGTATTCATTAGCATAAACAAACATGATACACGTAGAATCTTTTTTCATTACTTTCTTAGTCCAGGAGGGACAAAATAAAAGTCATACAAAGTTAAGGGTTTGAGCGACATATGTTCGCCATTTGCAGAAACAACTAACTTATCAGAACTTAACTCCGTCTCACTCTTCTACTCCTTATTCGGGACTACAGGAGCTTGATCAGCTTGTACTCCGTTAGGCTCTATGATTGGAGCCTTATTCTTCTCCTGCTCACGAGCTATCGAATCAACCTGGATGGGATTCTGAACTCTCAAAGGTTCCTGGAGAGAAGAACGATATAGTTTATTAAGAGTCTTTTTAGAAGAATGAGAAAAAGCTATATCTCACTCGTTATCAGATTTTAAATTAGAAGGAGATGCAGAAGGCTCACCAAATATACACTTAGCAGATCCCTGACTTGGATCTACTAAGTATTCTTTGGGTATTACAACCGTACCATCCTTATGATTTCTATCCAACCATTCATTTAAAGTTATGCAATCCTCTATCTCATGCTCTGACATCCGATGATAGGGACAGAAGTTTGGTTGCCCTGCTTTAGTAGCTTCTTCCGATCTTTTGGATTCAGGCAATTTGAACCCCGGCTTCTTCACCAGACTTTGAACATCTTCTTGATTGCTTCTCGCTTAAAAGGATAGACCTTATTCATAAAGAAGTCAAACTTCTCTTTATTTTATTCTTGAGTTAGATATGGTCGGGGTCTGGTTTGCTGATCGCCCTGAGGTATATTATATTGCTGATACTGAGGAGGTCGATTAGGATTTTCTGCCTGGATCTACATCGGTTGTTTCCCTTTATCCACTGTAGACACTGTCCCTGACTTCTTTTCTAGCACCTTCTGAGGTTTCAACTTCTTCATTTCTAAAGAAGCTGAATCTTTTGAGAATGGAAGCTGAGAAGCTTTTTATTGGAGGTTAGAAGCTTTATTCAAAAGTTTCTCAAAGGTTTTAATTGTAAAATCTTTGAGTAGGAAGGCGACTGGACCATGAAAATTCTTCAGGAGAATCTCTATAGCATGCTGTTCTTGCAACTGAGGCTCACATCTCATACTAAGATTTCTCCATCTCAGGATGTAATCCACCAGACTTTCTCCTTGCTTCTAGGTTTCCACTACTAAATCACCAACAGTGATGTGATGCTTTGCACCAGCAAATCGTTTGACAAACATTGCTTCTAAATCATTAAAGGTATGAACCGACCCGTTGGGCAATTCTGCATACTAATCAAATATAATCCCAGATAGACTGCTAACAAATTGTCTGAACAACAGGGCATCACTACCACCTGCTTTACAATAATTGGCTCTGAAATGAGCTAAATGTTGTTTAGGATTCCCCGTACCATCAAAGTTCTTAAAGGAAGGAGGGACGAATCCTTTTGGATAGGGGACCAAGTCATACTCTTCCGGGTAAGGCCTACCCTTTGAAATGGATGAGGTGTTATGAGCCTTAGCCAATGCTTCCTTTACTTGTTGTTCGAACAATTTTCCTGATGTGTACTGACTGTACTGATGGTTGTTCTGTATTCACAGGTTTCTATATCGGTTTCTCAGGTTCTTCTATTCTGACTGCTTGTTCTAGACATTTAATTGTACTGATTCATCAGGAGAAGATTTAACTTGTGCTTGTAGGGTAGGAGGATTATTGGCCTGCATAGCGGAAATCATTGTCATCATTTCTTCCAACTTCTTTTCCATTCTAAGTATTTGTTCATCATTCTGACTCAACTGTTCCAATAGACGATGAGTTGAATCTACTGTATCATCTTCAACATCCTCGGCCTCAGCTGGTCCTGGTTCTCCTTTACCTTTCTCCTTTTCTCTTTGTAGGGAAGAACGAGTATCAACCATATTGATACTACCAGACATTTCTTGATCCATATTTTCCTCTTCTCCTGCTTCTTCTTCATCAATTTGGTGAATACTTTCTTTTAAATTATTCACCATTTCTTTTATTGACCTACCTCCCACGTCATGTGGGTCGACTGGAGTATATTCTATGGAAGGGGATGGTTCTATGACAAACTTCCCTTCCTTGATTTTTGTTCAGCCACATCTTTCTTTAGCTCCGTTAAGGCAGTCGGAGTTGGGGTCATTTTGGGCCACCAAATCCTCTCCCGGTTAGATAACGAGGGCGACTGATTTGGGAATTTTAGTCTCCTCCTATCAAAACTAGAAGATGATTCGCTACCCTGATGACGATGTGGGTCAATCCTTGATGGATGTCGAATTGGTGGATTA
This sequence comes from Dendrobium huoshanense, assembly GCA_016618105.1. NCBI lineage: Eukaryota > Viridiplantae > Streptophyta > Magnoliopsida > Asparagales > Orchidaceae > Dendrobium > Dendrobium huoshanense. The sequence goes on along the minus strand of CM028352.1, from coordinate 42,364,837 downwards.
TCGTAGATTCTTAATGGACGATTTCCAGAATGGCGTGGAGAAGGAGGAGATATGGGATTATATCCTCTTTGGGCTAATGGGAGTCTACTGACTATCTTGATAATGAGAGTTTTGATACTGATCACGAGAGGGGAAACTCTTTAATTCTTTGCGATGATCTGATGCAGTCGCTGGTCGACTTGGACCCGCTCCCTGAAATTTCTCTCTCTTCTTAGTAGGAGGAGATTCTCCTCTCCCTCCCCTTACTTGAGGATGTACCTCAGTGTAGATAACATCCTTCACACTTTTCAGAAATTCTATTTTTGACTGGCCATAGTTAATAAAATGGTCCTGGATTAGTCCGTTCAGCAAAGTCTTGAATTTTCTCTTCTTCTCATAAAGAGAAGGGACAATTGGGTCATTCCGGAATGGAGTAGGCGGAGAATGTGTTATACGCACTATGTTTTCTTCCCCAGCTGCAGTAGATAGTGGGTAGAATCTGCTACCAGCTAGTTGGGGGGAATTAATATATGGTTCAGGGATTTCTATAGTTATGACTTTAGATGCCTCAGCAGTAGAAGCAGTAAGAGAATTCTTCTTTGACGCTTCAGATCTCTCCGCCCTTCACCTCATATGGCGGATCATATTGTGGTGCTGAGACTTAGTAATTTCTGGGATGGCAGATGACAATCCCACTTCAAAATTCCCAAAGGTAGGGGAGTTAGCCACACATGAAACTTTCCTTTAGCCATAGCAGCTAGCTGAGGATAATTCAGGCGAGTGAAGACTGAGGGTTTGGTAGCTACAGGAGCAGCTACAGACCTACCCTCAATATTGATCTGAATAAGAATTGATTGAACTGATCCGACTATGGGAGTCACCATCTTAGTGTGTGGTGCTCCAAAAGTAACTTGAAGATTGTCGAATCCAGAACCAAACTGAATCGGATTGCCCTCGGCAGATTGGGCAGCAGTGATATTGAAGTTGAATGCAAGCTTTCTAGACATTTTTTGCAATTCAAAGGTGAATAAGGAACCGATTCTTCTGAGTCTATGCATAGAAACTGACTGTTGACAATTGCAGTGATTTGAATGTAATTGAAGTTTATGGTAAGAATTGAATGGATTGAAGATTTGATAAAGGATGGTCCAATTAAGGACCTACACCAGAGGGATAGAATCACACGATGAAGATTTGGAATTGATATTTGATTGATGATTTGAAAGGAAATGAGTATTAGATTAAGAAGGTATTAAGCAAGGACACTTGTCCTTATGAAATTTGAGTATATAAGAGCGAACACGAGTAGAAGAAACTAGGAATGGGGACATAGTAGAAATTTATAATCTAAAGCCTGATTTAAATGCATTGAGTCATAAACCGGATACAATTGAAAAATAAAACCCTAAGGCAAATAAATGACACACAAATGACATGCAAATGTCAGACGACAAACGGGTGGCATAACCACTACCAGACCTAGGACCAAACCTCTATTTTTGGGTGGACGTCCGCCAAGCTTTTAGGATGAAGCCAGGTAACCATGGGTTATGCTCACTCGCGTGAGCATAAACATGCAAACAGTGGACTCAAAGTAAACATGGAAATGTTATTTAAAGGACATACAGGTTGGGATGACTCGATTTAAGGGAATTTATAATAATGCAGTTTAAATAAAAAAAACAATCAATCAAAATCAACTCATAAATCAAAGCCATAACATCGAAATCTCAAAACAAGTACAGAAAAAGAATCGAACGTAATGAATTCAAAGATTTAGAAATGATATCGAATAAATTTGAATAGAATTCTAAGTTATTAATCACACAAGTGACATGCAAATGTTAGATGAAAAACAGGCGGCATAACCCCTACCAGACCTAGGACCAAACCTCCATTTCCAGGTAGATGTCCGCCAGGCTTTAGGACAAAGCCAGGTAACCATGGGTGATGCTCACTTGCGTGAGCATAAAAATGCAAACAGTGGACTCAAAGTAAACATGCAAATGTCATTCAAATGATATACGGGCTGGGTTGACTTGATTTAAGGGATTCTACAATTATACAGCTTAAATAAAAAATAATAATCAATCAAAATCAACTCATAAATCAAAGCCAGAACATTAAAATCTCAAAACAAGTACAAAAAAAGAATCGAATGTAATGAATTCAGAGATTTAGAAATGATCTCAAATAAATTTGAATCGAATTCTAAGTTATTAATCACACAAGTGACATTCAAATGTTAGATGACAAACAGGCGACATAACCCTTACCAGACCTAGGACCAAACCTCTATTTTCGGGTGGACGTCCGACGGGCTTTTAGGATGAAGCCAGGTAACCATGGGTGATGCTCACTCGGTTGAGCATAAACATGCAAACAGTGGACTCAAAGTAAACTTGCAAATATCATTCAAATGATATATAGGCTGGGTTGACTCGATTTAAAGGATTCTACAGTTATAAAGTTTAAATAGAAGAAAATCAATCCAATCCGAAATCATAGAACTGATACAATGAAATCAAAACAAATCAAAGAAAATCTATAAATGTGACCAAATCTATAAACAAAAATTGGAGAGGCAAAATCGTATATGAGAAATTCAAAATCTATAAAGAAATCCAAAAGAAGTTGGACACATAAATTATCCTAAAAAATCAGACGAGAAATGGACAGCATCTGGGCAGGTTGTAGGACCTACACCGATGCTGACTGTTGACTCATCTGCTTAGCCTTGTAGTAAAGGCTAAGGAAACTATTGTTGCGGATCTATGGTTTATGATTTTGATGATAGCAAACATTCATTATTTCTCTACGATTGCCTTATGTGCTAACATTTCAGGTCCACTCGATCAGACTGCAATCTAGAACCAGCTCAAGATTGGGTAGACTAGATCTATGTAAGTTTGTAATCTTTTTCCTTTCTTGAGTCTATTGTATTTGGTGTGGCTATAACTTGGTAGAAATTCTCTTGCTCCCTATATGATTTCTATTTTTGGTAACATCGTCTGGGACGATATTAATATTGGCCTGGACAATCTGCCCAAAATTAGAAACCCTAATTAGGACATCCTCATTAAGGCAGCCATCAATAGATTGGCCTGGACGATACGTGTATCGGCCAGGACAATAATCTCAATTCAGAAAGAATCAGTCACCATAATCAGTTTAGGAATTCTTTGTTTTAGGAAATCGGCCAGGACGATATTATTGTCGTCCAGGACGATCTAACTCAATCATGCCTAAATTGATCTGGTATCTTTGGAAAGCATTAATGGTTGATTGATACGATCACATCGTTCGGGATGATCGAATGATCGGCCAGGACGATGGCCTGGACGATCTACATCGGACAGCTTGTATTCAGGGTGATGATCAGAACGATTGAAATCGGTTTTAAACTAATCGGCCAGGACGATCGTGAGATTGTCCTGGACGATGTAACCAATTTTCTTCTGATCGTCTCAAATCGTCCCGGGCTAATGAGCTTAATTTGTACTGATCGGCCAGGATGATATGACTATCGTCCTGGACGATAATGTCGGCAACTTGCATTAATGAGCTCGTTTTGAGAGCTTCTATTTAAGCTTTGGCATGGCACTTTGTAAGTGTCTTTGGCAGCCATTGGAGCTTCGTTCTTGTGGGGTAGACTTCAAGAGAGAGCTTGAAAGGGAGAGAGGAAAAGGTGGAGTTTGAGAGAGGGAGAAGATCCTGTGAAGGGGGACTCAAGGGAGTGTGGAGGGGGTTCCATACGGTTGCTCCGGCGAACTCGCACCTTAGTACCATCGGATTCAAGGCTTGTCTCAAGGTAAGTTCACCAAAGAAGAAGTCTCTTTGGTGTCAAAGGACCCGGCAACTCCGCCGCACCGGGAGAGGTGAAAGTGATTTTGTAAGGGCTTCTCCGCCTAGCTGTGGGGGCTAAAGGAGAGACACTTGTGTTAGTGCAATACTTGGAGGGTGCCTCCAAGGAGTGGACGTAGGTCAAGGTTTGACCAAACCACTATAAATCCGGTGTGTTCTTTCTTTATTAATTCCACACTTTAATTTCTGCATCATTGGTTTTCTATGTGGTGATATTGGTTTTAGTTTTATATTTGGTTTTAAAGTTTTCCAATTCACCTCGCTCTTTTAAATTAGCTTGGGCCAGTTCTATAGGGCTTAACATCCCTAACAAACTTTCAAGTGGTCTTAGAGCACTTTCTAGTGTCATCTGAGAACTTTCAACTATGACTATCGATAAAATCATATAAATCAAAAAGTCGAGAAGAAAAATTGAAACAAAAAGACAAAATCAAAATTAAGGACCTAAACCACAAGACTATACAAAACATTAAAAAGACAGTGAAATACTAGACAAATCAAATTTTACATGAAAATTTAATAGCCCATATATATAATTTTTAGAAAGAATTTAGTCTTCATTTGAAATGGAGAGAGAAGTGTATCCTTAGTGGAGTCGCTAGAAAAATCTGTGAGAAAATATTTTATTTGATTTTAAAAAGAAAAAGGATAAAATTTAAAAATTTAATCCTTTTTATTTTTAAAATGATTTAATATTTTAATTTAAATAAATAAAATAGATTAAAAATTTAATCCTTTTTATTTTAAAATGATTTATTTTTAATTTTTTAAAATATTTAATTTTTAAAAATACTTTTTTTTAAATGCTTAAATATTTTGTTTTTAAATAAAATATATAAAGATTTTTAAATTACTTTTAATTTTAAAAATAGTTTTATATTTTAAATAAATAAATAAAATAAATTCTCACATGATTCGCTTTATTTATATTTTAATGTTTTCTTTCGATCAAATCCACATAGTCGGATATTATACTGCCCCGAAGAGTAGACTAATATCTTCCTATTGATTTGAAAGAAAGAAAATGACAATTCATTTTTCTAACCAGGTGCAGCATAGGGACTATACGATTCATCCTAAAGGATGATTAGTATATTATCCTATCGATTCGATTAGACTAATGAATCATGAATTTATTTCCATTATCAAATTTAGAAGATATTTAACCTGCCTGTGAGGGCAGATTAACTATCTATCTATCTTTTGATTATGAAAATAAATTTTAAAATATAGATAAAGCTTTGGACTACGATCACAGATCTTTCCCCTCCCTTAGAAAGGAAATTAAGATAGGGTTTAGATTATTCTGGGATATAGACTCCCTTTAGGGGCAAGCCCCTATAGTTAATTACATCTCCTATGAGAATATTCTCGATTTAAATGAAGACTAATTACTTTCAAAATTCTATACAAATTTTAATTAAATATTTGGGCTAATTTAAATTTTCACGATCATGCTTTAGATTATAGAGTTTACGATTGAATTTAGAAGAGTTAGAATTGATTAGAAAGAATGTGTAGAGAGAAGTGTATATGATATGGACTTACCACCTACCTAGAGTGGGCTGCCAGCTAACAATCCTTATCACAACAATTCACCAACGAATATAAGATTTAAGATGGCTCTTACCTAAGAATAAAGGAGGGGTTAAAGAATTTAACCCAAAATGCAGGATAATATGCTTACAAAAACTGAAAATCTACACGAATGCTAATGATGTATGAGACAGTTATATATATAAGACCAGATTTTATTAATATAAAATTTACATAACACATCCCAGGGTCTGCAGAAAAGTAAAGGTGGCTAGGCCCCACCGATAACAAATCTAGATTCTAAACCTATAAGAGAGTAGAATTAAATACAACTGCTTATGGTCTTCAGGCTCCGGGTCTTCTATGGAATTCCAAAAAGGAACGTCCTCCTTGAAGAGGATATTACTTTTTGGAGCCCCATTTTCATACATATAAGCATTTGTTTTTAATTTCTTTTTTTAACAGACTCCATACACTATACAGACTCAATCTATATACAACAATCTAGAAAATAAAAGCTTTACATTTCTCTTTTATGAGTACATCGGGTCCTAAGAACATTCTACTTCTGCAGTAAATAAAAGACAGGAAAGTAGAGCAGTTATGTAATTATGCATGCTATGAGTGCGTTGTGTACAGTTTAAAATGCAGGAAAGTAAAGTACAAGGTCCGCACTTTATTCACTCCGCACTCTGGTGCACCGATAGAAAAGTAGTTATGCATGCTATAAAGTATATAAAGTAATAAAACACACATAGGTGCCCTATAGGCAGGACACCCGCAAGCAAACCACAACAATCCACCAGCCTAGCCTAGGCTAAAGTTGGTAGACCTAGCAAGCATCTAAGTGTGTGAAAAAGCTCATGTGGCTTGGATATGCCCTATAGAAATTATTATTCAAATTGCATAAGTTATTAGAGGCCAGAAGGAAACTTAATTAGAGTTTAAGTAGTGTGTATTTGAATTTAAAATTAATCCAATTTTAGATGTTAGAGTTTATTTGATTTAGTTTTAAAGAACTTATAGATTGATAACTCCCTAAGTGTAGGAGGTTATCAATTTATAAGTCCTGGGACTTTCAGAATGAACACCTATTTTATATGGAAGACATATATTCATCTGAGAGTCTCCAAAATTTTAGTAGGGAGAGAGAAAGGGACCTTATGAATGTAATACTACGTGCCCTCCTGAAGGAATCCAGCACGTCGCATAAAGTCGGTGTATTATTATATTTGTTTGAAGATTTTCAAATCCAAATATATTAGTGACGTCCTAAAAGGAGTCATGCACAATACATAGGAAATCTTTTGGTTATTTAAGTATATTAAAGGCCCCTTTAAGTCAAAATGTCTAAAGCTCTCAAAAAGGAATCGGGCTTTAGGCATAAAGGCCTTAATTCATCTAATCTAAATTAATAATCAAATTTGATTGATTAAAATAAATTTTAATCAATCAAATTATCAAATTATTTTAGTTTAGATGAACTAAAAAATTTAGTTTAATTTTAATGAATTTTATTGTAATATTTAGAATTTTTAAAGATTTATTGAATTTTTTTTAATGAATTTAATTAATAATGAGTGATTTATTAATGAAATTAAAATTAGAAAATTATCATAAAATTTATTTAGATTAAATAGATTAATCTCTAAATTTTATTTGATTTTAAATAAATTTTAGTGAATTTTAGGATTTATTCATTTATTAATTATTTATTTATAGAAAATGGGTAATTTAATGAAATATTAATTAGTTTAATATTTAAAAATTATTTAGAATTTTATTTTAATTCAAAAATGTTTTTCTTTGATTTTAATTAAAATTATTTGAATTTTGTGAATTTTTAGATTTTTTTTAGTATTTTTAGTTAATTATTAAAGAAATTATTTGATTAATGTGTAATTAATGAATTTTATTGTTAGAAAATATTTAAAATTAAGATTAATATATTTTTGGTTTGCTTTGATTTTAAATGAGTTCATTTTATATTTTTGTTATTTATAAGATTTTTTTATGAATTTTAATGTATTTGTTTAGTTAAAGTTTATTAAGGGTAATTAAAGCTTTATTAAGGGTTATTTATTATTTAATGAAATTTGGACCTTAATTTTGATTTTATATAATTATAAATTTGATTTAGAATTGATTAAGATTGAATGAAGCTTATTTTAGATTTTTATATATTTTATTTAGTTTATTTGGATTTATTGAAAATTAAGACCCTTAATGAAGGGTGACCTAAATCTAATAGTTGTTTGAGATCAATTAATGTCAAATCAAGGAATATTTTATTAAGGGGTTATGACACTAGTTTTCTATATTTGAGTTTCATCCCAAATGGGATGTGTGTAGTTCTCTCTTGATTTGGCTAGGTTGGCTAAAACACAAGTCCTTAATTGTTGTTCCTAATGGCACTAGATTATAAGCAAGCAAATAATTGTTCTTCTAACCCTTGGACATTAATCACTATCACACCAAAACATAGCAATCATGAGCAATAAAAAGCTAATACCCTATGGAAGGATTTTATAATAAATTATTTAGTTATAGATCATATGATAATCTATGAACTTAAATAATTTATTATAAAAGAATAGATATATCAAATTAAGTTGACATGATTAGGTGACATGTGTAAACATATCCCAAATCAAAGCCAACCTAATTTCATAGAATAATCATGTATAGGTTGGTAATTAGTAACTTAGGTTAATATGACATTGGAAATAGATTTTAATTGAATTATACATGATTATTATCTAATCTCAATTTCAGTGAAAGGATGACTTTACATTAGTCCCATATAATTCTAACATGCTTGAATTGAATTTAAATTGAATTGTTTATGAATTTGCAAAAATCTAAGTCAAAACTTGACCTAAGCTTTTGTAAATTCTTGAACTAGGTTAGATTGCATCAAATGACTTTGAGAAAATTATGGGAGATCAATTGTAAGCTCTTTTACACCTCTGCTAAAGTTCAGCTCAAAATAATTTATATACATGATTTTAAAATTAAAATAGTATTTTATGTATTTTTAAAATAATTAATAATACAGTAATTAAAATATTTTTATTATATTTTTAAAATAAAGTAGATATAAAACTAAAAAGAATGAGCCTATGAACTCCAAAAATGGATAGAAAATGAAATTCATACAAAGTTTTGAAGTTATGGTAATTTTCTGAATCATTTTAAGGCTTTGATAAACCTGGTCAAACGGTGGTGCTGACCCGGGACACGCAGCGTGCACGAGCACAACCACGCAGACGGCGGCGGTCAAGAGGGACCAACCATTTATATAGTGCGGTAGGATTTTGGGCTGTCGGATCCATCACAGCATAGATCGGACGGCGGTGATCGAACCCGCAGTATCGAATTCAATCCAGCATGATCGAACGGTCCCATGTGATCCTGTGGTTTGGATCAACGGTGCAGATTTAACCGGATAAGGATCTATGCAACCGCAGTTTTAAGAGATCAAAACGAGTTATAAATCAGCATAATCATAGCCGTTATCTCAAAAGAATAGATCCAACGGCCGGCAACTTGTCTTCCTCCTTTGTCCAAACCAAAAACCCTAGGATTATTTTTTATTTCATTTTCACAAAATACTTAACCAAATGCTTTAAAATTTTAAATAAAGATTCAACAGAGCTTGAAGAGCAATGGGGACATATTCTTAAGTCATTTGATGTAATGCTTAGTGTGTTATTTAAGAACCTAAGTAAACGCCTTGGGTGTAGGATTTACCGAGCTAGGATTGATGGATTTGGTTGATTTAAACACGGTTGAACTTGTAGATTGTCCACGTGTTGATCTCCTTCAGACTTAAAGCTTGGGGAAGCTTCTACATAAAGTTGAGGAAATTTGAACGGTAGTAGCTTTGGTCCTTGGCTCCTCTCATCGCCGGTGAACTCTAAATAGTGGGAAATGATGGAGAAATGGAGGTAGAGCTCTAGGAAACCAGAACAAAATCTCAAGGGCTCTGGAGATGCACTGGTGTGAGAGTTTTCTTAGAATGAGTGAATCCCATCCTTTTTCCCTATTCAGCTGCTTGGAGCCAAAAGAAGCAGCCAAGATCGCTCAGGGATGTGCCTTGGATGCTGGACACCTGTCCCTGGCTGTTAGAGAAGCAGAGGGAGTGGCTGGTCAGGTGAAAATGACTCCAAGTCATTCTCAAGTGGAGGGGACTACTAGGGTGGTAGGCCAGGTCTAGGGGCCACACCAGCTGCTGGGGGAGGTTGAGCTAGCTACAAGGAAACTTCTGGAGTCAATCCCATGGGCTGGATAAGCCTAGGTTGGAATGGGTAATGTGGTTTGGTCGGGTTAACCAAATGAAACCATTTGAGCTCTTGGACGGGCCAGGAAAGAAGTTAGGGCCCAGTTTAGGTTGGGTTGAGTCCAAGAGGTTTCTGGAATAGATTCTATAGGCTGCAAGGGTCTGGTTTGGGATGGGTATGACTTGATAAGTCAGGTTAATCGATTGATTTCATTTGGGTTTCCCATTGACCATTTAACCGGTCAAGAGTGGTCAAAGGGCTGAGATGGAGCCTAGATAAATTGATTTACTAGTTGGTGTGACTTAGAACAGGTTATGAGATCTATATTGGGTGAAAGGGTGTATTAGGTCGAGTATGACCATGGTTGCTTGGGTTGACCAAGTCAACTTGACTTGGGTGGATGGGGTGGCAACCAAAGAGGCTTAAAGGATATGATTGAGTTGGTCTGAGGCTTAGGACAGGTTTAGTACATTGAATGGATTGAAATGACTTATTCTAAGCCTTAAGGAGTAATTGGGTCAACTAGGTTGACTGGGTCAACCAAGTTGACCCAGGGTGTGGGTCTGGGTTGGATAGGTTTGAAATTGTATTTGGAGTCTTATAGATGTAGTTTCAAGGTTCAAATAGGTCATTTCAGTCAAATCACCTATTTGGACCTTGAATAGGTCATTGAGTCAATCCTGGTTGACTGGGTCAACCAGGTGGGTCAAGAACTTAAAAATGGGTTCAATCAATTTGAAATGAGATTTTGGGCTGTTGGGTGTGGTCCCAGGGTCTAGACAGTCAATTTGGTCAAAAATGCCAGTTTTGCCCCTAAAGGGCCTGTTTGGTCAACCTAGGTTGACTTGGTCAACCAGATTGACCCAGGCTCTAGAGTCATGCTCAGCGATTTTGAAATGACATTTGAAGACTAATAGAGGTGGTTCTATGGCTTAGATAGGTTATTTCAGTCAAATCTCCCATTTAGACCCTTAAAGGGCCTCTTAAGTCAACCAGGTTGACCCAAAGACTGGGAATGGGTTCAACATATTTAGTTTGATGTTTGAAATCTGCTAGAGGTGGTTGCATTCAGTTTGGAGGTCATTTGGTTCAAGGTGACTATTTACACCCCTTAGGGGCATTTTAGTCATTTTGACCTCAGGTCCACTGGGGGTTGAAATGAATCCAGAAAAATGCAATTTGTTAATCAACATGTCAGGATTAATGGTTTGGAAGTGATTGGAGCCTTTGGGGGAACTCCAAGGTCAAGATCTTCTAGGTGGCAAGTCTAGTGGCGTAGGCTATAAATATCTGAAGGTTTTATAGTCTTTGGATTTTGATTTAGATTCTGGGTTAGAGACCTTAGAATGGGGTCAAATTTTGAGGGTTGCCTTTAGAGACATGTCCCATCAGTAGGAAACTAACATACCCAAATCAAAGACTATTTGATAGAGTTTTGAAGTATATGGAAATTCACTGGAAAAGGCCTTTAGGACAAGGCCTTTGGACTTAAGATTTGAGTCTGAGTTTGATTGAATTTGATCTGGATTTGCTTGGGGTCAAGATTGGTTTAAACTTTAGATTAGCTTATGATTTGGATTGATTAGAGATCTAGATTGATTTGAATCTGAATTGATCTTAGGATCCTATATAGACCTCATACAAAAATGAGGTCAACAGTAGCCATTGCAACTTCGTTATTTTGGGGGAAACTTGAAGGGAGAGCTTGAAAGGGAGTGAGGAACAGGTGAAGCTTGAGAGAGAGAGAGAAGATCCTATGAGGGGGGACTCAAGGGAGTGTGGAGGGGGATTCCACATGGTTGCTCTTGCAGGCTTACACCTTAATACTGTCGGATTCAAGGCTTGTCTTGAGGGAAGTTCACCAAAGAAGAAGATCTCTTTGGTGTCAAAGGACCTGGCAACTCCGCCGCACCGGGGAAGGTGGAAGTGATTTTATAAGGGCTTCTCGGCTTAGCTGTGGGGGCTAAAGGAGAGATACTTAGTTTAGTGCAATACTTGGAGGGTGCCTCCGAGTGGATGTAGGTCAAGATTTGACTGAACCAATATAAATCTGGTGTGTTCTTTCATTTATTACTTCTGTATTTATTTAATTTTTGAACTTTGGTTTTCATTATGGTGAATCTTGATCTTTGTTTTAAGATTGTGTTTATTTTAAATACTGATTCACCTCTCTCTTTTAATTAGCCTTGGGCCGGTTCATAGGGCTTAACATCCCTAAAGAACTTTCAAGTGGTATCAGAGCGAGATTCATAAAATAAGTTTTTGAAACCTTTTGAATTTTCAATCCATGGCTAATTTTTCTAATCTTAACATTGCGAAAGGTTATTCAATCACCAGACTACCTTTATTTGAAAATATTATATTTTATTTTTGGAAAATTCGCATGTCTACTTTCTAGCAATTGATTGATTTTTGTATGTGGCGTATAATTTTAACTGGTTATTCATTACTGTCACGTGTTATAGATGGAGTTAAAACTGATATTCCTTTTAATCAATGGAATAGAGATGAACGAATCGATGCTCAATTGAATGCCAAATCTTTAAATTGCTTTTTATGTGCTTTAAATTCTGAAGATTTTATGTTATTATCGACGTGAACTACTGGTAAGGAAATTTGGGATAAACTATAAACTCTATACGAAGGCACTAGTGAAATCAAGCAATCCAAGTTGAATATGTTAATGCTTGATTATGAAATGTTTTCCATGAAACCTTATGAAACGATCTTAGACATGTATACTAGGTTTATTCAAATTATTACATCATTGCATACTTTAGGTAAAGAATTTTTAAATTTTGAAAAAGTTAATAAAATTCTTCGTTGTCTACTGGATAAGTTTGATGCTAAAGTTATTACTATTTATGAATCAAAAGAATTGAATGAATATTCTATTGATAATTTGATTAGCTCACTCATTGCCTATGAGCAAAGTTTGGGTGAAATACTTTTGGATGCAGGTGAAACGATAGTGCTAAAAGCTGAAGATACGAAAAAAGATAGCTTAGTTGATGATGAAAGCAATGCTTGACAAGCAAATTAAAAAGCTCACCAAAGCATAAGCATTAACAAAAGTGGAATAAAAGTAAAAATGGTAAGAATGTTAATATTTCTTCTTACGTTATTTTCTTTGGGTGTAGGAAGCCTAGACATATGAAAAATCAGTGCCCTAATTTGAGAATTATTCTTCTAAAAGAAAAGGGTAAAGAAAAAGAAATTATAAATTGGGAAAATAATGAAAAGCAAAAAATTTTCTGAGCAGACCTTGCTTCTAAATCATCTGATCAGGAGCAAGATGGTGCTTAAACCTTTGTTTGTTCTTTATGTTTGTGAGTTTTGTTTGTTCCTTTATTTTTGTGATTTTGTTTTTTTTATATTATTTATTTATTTATTAGTTTTTCCTTTCTTTTCTTTTTTCGTTAAATTTTTTATGTGTTTTCTCTGATCAACACACACGTTCACCTTTCTAAAAATTAAAAACCTACCTCCTATTTTTTTATTTAATTCTTATGAAAATTGTGTTTGACTTCTCTAAAAATAGTCAAAGGAAGAAAATTCATGTTTTTGACTCTCAATCTCTGTTTCCTAAAAAGGGTTATTCTACTTTTGATTTAAAATCTTTTTCATATTTTAAATTAGTTTTTGAAACTAAAATTTTTTATCTCCTTATATTTTATTTATCGCATAGGGATCTTTTGCAAGTTCTTGAATCTAACTCATAATTTTCTTAACAAAAAAGGGCCAATGACACCAAATCAAAAAAACTGTCTAATGACGCCAAATCAAAAGATGCTCAATGATGCCAAATTGAGAAAGATACACAAAGTGTATCAAAAGAAAAAGATGCGCAAAGTGCGCCAAAAAACAAACAAGAGGCATAAAATGAGCCCACAAGGAGTATGCTTATCATTTTTGTTTTATTCAAAGCTTAAGAAAATCCTTGATATTTTTTATGCTTGAGTTTGAAAATCATGATTCCTGATTCAGCAATTCATACATTAATCTTCTATTAGATATATTTTTTGGAAGGAGTTTTGAAAAATGCCTGTTTCTTTCTCTAATTTATTCCTTGATTTAGATATTGAATTAAAAAGTTTTTGAGCCTTTTAAAGAAATTGAGTTTGGATTATCAAATTCTGAATTTTTAACTTTTTCTGGGCTATGCATTGTCAATACAATTATACTAAGTTTTTGATTAAAACCAAGAGGTAACCTTTTCATTCTAAGAATATTTATTTTATTCACAAGATCAGGGATCGTTTTTATCTTTTAATCATTTTTATTGTTTGTGCCTCTTCTCTTTTTGATAATGTCAAAGGAGGAGAATGTACTGTTGAATTTGTATATTTTTTTGTATTTTTCCTTTCAAAAAATTAAAAATAATAAGTTTTTTTATCTCCCCTATTTTTAAAAGTTTTATTCTAGTGAGGGGGAGATTAGGAGAAAATATTTTTTGCAAATTCAAATAGTAATGTTTGTCATCATAAAAAAGGGGGAGATTGTTGCGGATCTATTTTCATGGTTTATGATTTTGATGATAGCAAACACTCTTATTTCTCTACGATTGCCTTATCTACTTATATTTCAAGTCCACAAGATCAGACTGCAATTTGAAATCAGCTCAAGATTGGGTAGACTAGGTCTGAGTTAGTTTATACCCTTTTTACTTTCTTGAGTCTTTTATAATTTGTGTGGCTCCTGATGCTATGTAACTTTGCACACACGCACCTTGGAAGATTTTCTAACTATTCTCTAGAGTTTACTATTTTTGGTAACATCGTTCGGGACGATATTTATATCGGCTTGGACGATCAGTTCAAAAACAGAAACCCTGATTAGGGCATCATTCTTGTTAAGGCAGCCATTATTAAAAACATCGACCTGAATAATTTTGTATTGACCAGGATGATAGGCTCAATTCAGAAAGAATCTGCTGTCATATCTATTTAGGAATTATTTATTTTTGGACATTGTCCTGATGAATAGGCCTGGCCTATTAGGATTGGCCTGGCCGATCCAGTACAATTTTTCTTAAATGAATCTGGCAATCAAGGAAAGATATTAATGGTGATTTGCATGATCACATTGTCCAGGATGATCTCAGGATCGGCCAGGATAATTTGACATCGGCCAGCTTCCTTTTAGGGCGATGTTCAGGAATATTTCCCTCATATTTGAACTAATCGTCTAGGTCGATATCCTATCGGCCTGAATGATATGACCAAAAATTGTCTAATTATCCCTATCCGATCGGGCTTATTGAGCATAATTTATGCTGATCAGTTAGGCCGATATTAATATCATCCTTGACGATAATGTGGGTTTTGCAATACTATTTAAAGACCTCTTTCTTTCTCATAAAGACTGTCTTTGGCAGCCATTGTAGCTTCGTTCTTTTAGGGGAAACTGTAAGAGAGAGCTTGAAAGGGAGTGAGGAATAGGTGAAGCTTGAGAGAGGGAGAAGATCCTGTGAGGGGGGACTCAAGCGAGTGTGGAGGGGGATTCCACACGGTTGCTCCGGCAGGCTTGCACCTTAATACCGTCGTATTCAAGGCTTGTCTTGAGGGAAGTTCACCAAAGAAGAAGATCTCTTTGGTGTCAAAAAACCCGACGACTACGCCGCATCGGGGAAGGTGTAAGTGATTTTGTAAGGGCTTCTCTGCCTAGTTATGGTGGATGAAGAAGAGACACTTAGTTTAGTGCAATACTTGGAGAGTGCCTCCAAGAAGTGGACGTAGGTCAAGGTTTGATCGAACCACTATAAATCTGGTGTGTTCTTCCCTTTATTACTTCCACATTTATTTAATTTCTGCACTTTGGTAGTCGGCGGGCGACGTAAGTATGGAGGACCGTAGTCGGCGGGCGACGGAGGTCAAAAAGACTGTAGTCGGTAGGTGACATAAGTCAGGAGGACCTATGTCAGTGGGAAACGGAGGATGGAAGGATTGTAGTCGGTGGGCGACGTAAGTCATAAGGACTATTATCTGACTACGAATGTTAGAAAGATGACATCAGGTAGAAGTCCAACAATGGAAATAAATCCATCTTCAAATAGATGTCTAACAAAAGTTTGATAACTTGTAGAAGTCCAGCGTCGAGTAGAAATTTGGCGATGAGTGAAGGTCCGGCGTCGGGTAGAAGTACGACGTTTGTTGGTGGCTGAGGAGAACTCTGGCATCACTTGGGCGGAGTTTCGGCATCAGGGAGGAACTCTGTTATTACTTGGACAGAATGTTAGCATCCTATGGAAGTCAGGCAGAATTCTCTTATCCCGTGGAAGTCGGGTAGAATTCCGGCGTCATTTGGAGTTTGGGCGGAACTCCGGCGATGGTCGAGGAGGAGTCTCTTCCCTCCTACTCTTCTCTTCTCCTCTTCTTCTTACTTTTTTCTTGGGTATCCTCTCATGAGAAATGAGGGATCTATTTATAGATTTTTTGGCATGGCATAGCTTGTAAATAGGTGTGAGATCAGGGGCAAATAGGGAGTGGTCGAATTGACGGTTGATATTGAATCCCTTGATTGTGCACCATTCATCAAACATTTAAAGGTCTTAATGATGTTAGAATTTGGCGACCTTGGGCTCGTTGAATTCGTCTTGTCGAAACATTCAATTCGACTATAAGCTTGTTAAAATAGAAGACCGTTTGGTAACTCAAATTGCGGTATGAACTTTCTAATAGCACTTCGGGTGCTTGATTTGGGCTCATTTGTGCTCAGATTGAGTTGAATTTGGTGTCGTTGGGTTTGTATTTCCGAGACGCTCAGTTTGACTATAAGTTTACTGAAATTGGAGTTCAGGTAATTCTGGATTTAATTTTTGAAGTTTCCGGGTTAATTTTGTCTCGAGATTCGTGCCCGATCTAGATAATTTCTTGATGATATATTAAACACGATAAATTCCTCATATGTGAACTCATCATATTTATCACACTACACCTTAATTGATGGTATAATTATACTTTTAAATATTGTTTGATGCTAAGACATTTAATATTATAACTGTTTATGCTTTTAAAGTAGGTTTGGATATACATTCAAAATTAAAATTTTAAAATAACTTAGAAGAATTAATACGAAAGATACCTTTTGAAGAAAGAGTTTTTATTAGAAAAAATTTAAATGGACATGTATATAGGGAGATAGAAGACTTTAAAAAGCATTCAAAATGTACAAGAAAAGATCAAAAATAGAAATCTCAGTTATAAAAATTGGTTTAGATGCAAAAACTCTTAAAATTGGGAAATATATAAAATTGCCAATAAGGAATCTAAGAAAGCAATATGCGATGCAAATATTTTAGTTTTTAACGATTTATATAATATATTAGATACTAAAGAGAATGAAAGATATATGTATAAGCTAGCCAAGCAAAGAGATATGAGTAGTAAAGATTTAGTTTAAGTGATTTGCATTAATTAAGGATGAATATCAAAATTTCTTTTTTTAGAAGATGATATTCAACAAAGTGGTGATATATTTTGCTAAGTTTTTAATGAAGATTTTGAAAATATGATTGAATTTAGTGACATTTGCACTCTAAATGAAAATAGAGATTTTTATTTTTATCAGCGTATTACTTAAACTGAAGTTAGAAAGGCTTTAAGGAAAAGTAAAATTGGGAAAACTATTGGACCTAATGATATTCCAATTGAGGTGTGGAAATGCTTAGGCGATGAAAGAATTTCTTGACTTACTAAACTTTTTAATGTTATTTGGAAGACTAAAAAGATGCCAGATGTGTAAAGAATGAGTATGTGGATTCCTATTATTAAGAATAAAGGTGATGCACAAGATTGTGCGAATATGATACTAATGTTTCTCAAAATCAATTTGAATTCATGTCAGGTAGGTCTACTATGGAAATCATATATTTATTGAGAGGATTGATGGAGTCACTACAAGAAAACTCGTCATTACCGGCGGACATAATCTGTCGGTAACATAGAAATTGCAACGAAAAGATAATGTTTTCGTCGGATTTCTGTCGGAATTTCATGCGCCAATTTGGCTCACGTTAGAAAAACTTTTCCAACATAAATAATATGCTAGAACACGTTCCAGCATACTTTTCGGCGCATTACTGGCAAAAAAGAGGATGTCCGTTACGTTGATTTCCATTAGCTTATTCCAGCGTTAAATACGTCGGAATTATCGGTGTAAAATTCCACCAGAAATATCGACGAAACAAACGCCGCAACCTACGCCAGAAATACCGGCGTAACATAAATGTCGGAATTAATTAAAGAATTTTTTGTATGGTCAGTTCTGGCAGACTACCGACATTTTTTCCACCAGAAACTTATAACAGAAAAAAAAATACCTTCCATGGAAGCAATCAAATATCCACACCTACATACAATTATAAATAATTCTAGCAAAAACTACTCCGCAGCATAGATTTAAACAGTACCGATTTCAACAACTTCAGCAAATACTTAAAACATAAACGTAAACATTACAAATTGTTCATTAACATCAACAAATATTTAAAAATATCACAAATTATTCATTAAAACAAAATATTCAGAAACATATAAAAGTTCATATAACACTAAAATAACTAAATTACTATGAATCTGTGGACTCATCCTCAGCTGGAGCTACCTCTTTTCCACTCAACTGCTCCCTCTTTTTGTGCATTTCATCTAACAACTGATTGTGTTGCTCCTGCATCCGCATCTGTATCTGTGCTTGCAACTGAACTTGCCAATCATCTTGTGGTTTCATTACTTGTTCTAGCTCTGTTTGAAGGGTAGTTATCTGTTGACTATGTAAGGACTCATGTGAACTTGCTGTGAAGATGGATCCAGTAGAGGTCATCCCCTTGTATGCTTGGGCTTGCGAACCTAGACCATAAACCCTACCATGTTTCCTTCCTCCTATGGCTTGCGACCAGATGCAGTACTCAGAATACTCTACAGAGCTACCAGAAGAACCCTCACCTGCTGCGGCCTGACTCTCTCGAAGCAGTATATACTCCTCTTGTGAAAGTAGAATATGTATATAATTGAGACTAAAAATAAAAATTATTAAACACATATACTTACATGGGCTTTTCTTGCTCGCACATCAACCCATTGTTGATCTTCATGTCGCTTATGACTGTGACTATGCAATTCCACAAGAGTTGGTTCTCTATCCAGCATCTCTTTCTATAATAGAATTTTATTAATATTTCTTTAAAAAAAATTAAAAAACTTTTAAAATTCTTTACCAAACATCGCATGTGCTCATTAGGTAGAACTAAGCCCCTGGTATGAAGGGAACTACCCATGCCCCCAACTTCAGAAGCTCTGTTCTCTCAATTTTGATCCCTCCTCCGACTATACTCTGCGCTATCCCAAGCAGTGTTCAACTCAGCCCATATAGTCTCTCAAATCCAGAACGGTCGCTCGCTAGTTTTTCTAATGTTTGCAAACATGTCATGCATACGAGTGGACCAACGCTTCTCAAAATGCTTTCTAATTTTTTCATTGTGCTGGGGCAGCCAACAAAAATCTTTCAACATTCAAAAATATGTAATATATATGTTTGTTAGCTTAAGTAAAAAAGAATATACCATTTATTTAAATATAGCATAAAAAATATAAAACATAAATACCTCAAACTCTCTAAATCACATTTTCTAACTTCTTTTGAGACTTTCTTCCAAGAAACATAAGGAGCATCATACCTGCTCCATATAATATCCCGTATTTAATGTGTCGATTGTTATGATGGGTAAAACCTACAAAAATATGTTATGTGAGAAAAATATATAATATAAAATAAATATGTTTGTTAGCCTAAGTAAAAGAGAATTTATGTACGTGTCACCGTCAGGTACAATCAACATTCGACCATCTATCACCTACTTTGGTGCAGTTGGGGTCAAAGGTCCACCTATAGCAGGCTGTGAGAGTGGTGGGGGATAGTATAGACATACGGTGGATATGAATAAGTAGGAGAGACAGCATAAGGTGGGGGTGGTTAGTAAGGGTAGAAAGCGGGATCTGGTAAAGCAAATCGAGGGTCTGTTGAGTCGAACTACGGGCTACTAGCTCCAGGAGTGGGTAAAGGTGTAGTAGGCTGACTATGAGTGGTAAGCTGACTATGAGTAGCATGGCTAAAAATATGTGGCAGGCTGAGACGAAGTGGTCTCCTCAGTACGTACAAGTTTAGATGGTCCAGTTGTAGTGATCTTCTTGTTGCGCGTATTAAAAATATTTTTTATTAATCCTCTACTAGGCTCTTCACCTGAAGCCATCTGCATAGAAAAAAAATAAGAAATATTAGAAACATGAATTATAATAAAAATATAATATAAAATAACATAACATTAAATAAATGCAGTGCAGCAATAATAAAACAAAATTTACCTTATGTTAACTACAAGCCAATCCTATTTGCCTCATAATATGTATGGATAGTTAGTATAATAGACTTGGCTTACCTGACTAGAAATAATGAATTGGTCAAATTTTACATATCCCCTACCCTGCTTTACTTCTATTATACCAAAAATCGGATGTAGTCTTATGCCTGTATTTTGTATTGGATCAAACCATTCATAATTGAATAGATACACAATATTCCTATGACCGGGATATTCCACCTCTAATATTCTTATAATACCCCGTAGTACTTAGAATCATCCCTTGTATGGGTGTTCCCTCTTACACATACACCAAAATTTTCTATCTTCCTACATTCACACCAATTTTTTTGTTTGGAATTTATAACCATTAACCAAAAATATTTGATAACATTTAACTAATCTATTTGGTCCCCAAGCTAGGTTAAGTAGCCCTTAATACTACGAATCACTGTCTTTAGTATGAATCTTTCAATGAACAGGATTATATTATTTGTGTAAACATAGTATAAATTTCAGTTATTGACTCACTAGATTTCATGGAAAAATATTTGTAGTCATGAAGTAAAATTTTCAACCTAGATTGCTTAACTTCACTTGTGCCTTCACATGTAATATGTAATCTATCCTAGATTTCTTTACTAGTTGCATATATTTAAACAAATATGTAATCTTCATATTTCAGTGCACAAAAAAATAGTTTAAATATTTTGCATTAAGTTATGCTAGATCCCTATCATCAAAAGTCCATTTAGAAAATGGAAGTTTAGTTTTGATGCTATTTATTTCACGTGTTGGTGAAGAATAACCTTCTTTTATAAGAATCCACATGTGATAATCTATAGATTGTAAAAAGTGGACATGCGAATTTTCTAGAAATCAAAAGGTATATTATCAAATAAGGGTGGTCAAGTAGTGAAATTCCCTTCCGTCGTGTTCTGGTTACCAAAGTTAGTCATGGATCAAAATTTAAAAGTTTTCTAAAATTTGATTTTATGAATCACGATCTGATACCACTTGAAAGTTTATTAGAATTATTAAGCCCTTATGAACTAGCCTGAGGCTAACTAAGATGGGGAGTTGAATTGGTGGTTTTAAATATTCTTAGACAAAAAAAAATCTTTTTGAAACCTTTTTGAAAATTTTAAAACAAATAGGATCAACCCTTGATGCAGAAGCGATTAATCAAAACATTCAGAGATTTTAAACCATATAATAAACCACATAAAATTAAATTGTGAAAAAAAGTATAGGGATAAAATAGAAAGGACACACCAAATTTTTATAATGGTTCGGTTAACTTGATCTATGTTTACTCCCTGGAGGCACCCTCCATGTATTGCACTAAAATAGTAGTGTCTCTCCTTTTACTCCAACAAAGGCAGAGAAGCTCTTACAGAATCCTTTTCACCGACCCCGGTGAGGCAGAGAACCCAAACTTCTTTTGCTTCCTCCTGAAGTAGGTAGAGAACCCCAACTCTTTTGCTTCCTCTTGGAGTAGGCAGAGAACCTTGATCTAGTGTTGATGAATACCTCCCTAGAGCCACCAAGGAGCTAAGAATGACAATTGGAGAAGACAACTTGAATCCTTGCTTAGAGCAATCTTTGTGAACAGTACCTCATAAACTTTCCCTCACAAAATTCTCTCTCTCTCTCTCTCTCTCTCTCTCTCTCTCTCTCTCTCTCTCTCTCAATCTCTCCTTTTCCTTCTCTAAGCTCTCTCAGGTAAGGACAGTAATAAAATATGCTCTCATTAGCAATTGAGAGATCTTATAAAGTAGGCCTTAAAAATCACCCTAATTTTTAACTTTCCATCAAAGATCATCTAGGATGATTGACAGATTATTATGTATGATTAGTGTAATTCAGCCCTTCCAACCATGATGATCTGGGTCTACTGTATGATCAAAACATAATTTTTGTTTTGATCTTCTGGATGATTTGGACATCATCTCGTATGATTATTTTAAAATCAAACATTAACATCCATTAGATAGTTTGGGACATCCAAGAGATAAATTAGGATGATATAAAAATATATTTGATCATCCAGGTTGATGCTTGGATCATCATGTAAGATTAGTTCAAAACTAGTGATTATTGTCAAGCAGATAGTTTGGGACATTCAAGAGATTTAGGAGAGAACTAGGGTTTTTCATACAAATTGTCCAGGACGATCCTACGATCTGCCAGGCTGATTTGATCGATCAATCTTATCTTAATTACTTTTTGTAATCACGTGTCTAATTTAGGCGTGATTGTAATGAATCATCCAGGATGATATGAGATTGTCCTGTACAATTAGAACAAAAATCTAAAAATAAAATCTTACCTAATTGAGTTTGACAACTAAGTATTTCTGATTTGAGCATATCATCCAGGATGATAAGAGTATCGTCCAACATAATTTGCTTAAGCAAGTTTACATGACCCAGATGAACTAATTAGGGTTTCTATTTTTTACTGATCATCCATGATGATATAAAATAATCATGTATGTTATGATCAAAAATAAAAAAGCTCTAACTCACTAAATTTTTCCTCCTGAGTATGTGTGTGCAAGGTTATTTAGCTTCAGGATCCACGAAGGTATATTTGATTTAAGAAAAGGTAAAAAATTGCATTGAATTAGAAATTACAGACTAACAAAATCTTAGTCTACCTGATTTTGAACAGATTGATGCTCTAAGGAAACTTGTGGACCTAAAAAGTTAGTGAGCTTGGCATTTAAAATAGATATGCATGAATGATAGTAGTCAAGGAACGATAATATTCATTACCCTAAAAATTACAGTACTTGAGTCCAGATCTATAACACAATATACAAATCCATATATTTAAGGCTTCATTTGGGACGACTTTCTTTTTGCTTCTTTAAGTAGCTTATTAGTACAAATTTTTAATTTTTGTGCTTGAAAGCTGCTTTAAGGACTAAGAAAGCCATCCCAAATGAAACCTTAATCGCATTGAGAAAGATTTTTAAATGATATAGGCTCTTATTATGAATATGCATCTTTACTAGAATTTTTCTCTTCTTGATAAAAGGAGTGTCAAAAATAACATAAAGAAATATTGATATGAATCCATATTATATCTCATCTTTTGGAGAGAGAGAGAGAGAGAGAGAGAGAGAGAGAGAGAGAGAGAGAGAGAGAGAGAGAGAGAGAGAGAGAGAGAGAGAGAGAGAGAGAGAGAGAGAGAGAGAGAGAGAGAGAGAGAGAGAGAGAGAGAGAGAGAGAGAGAGAGAGAGAGAGAGAGAGAGAGAGAGAGAGAGAGAGAGATTAATGCTAACTAAAAGAAGTGAGGGATCCGGAAGGACTCACAAACCTAACTCATTATGAAGGCCACAAGTTCATGACTGACAACGTCAGATTAGTCGAAGTAATTGTAGAAGCCGAAAGGAAGAACAAAATTTGAGAAGAAGTGTAGAATCAAAATGACAGAAGGAGAAGAGCGAAAAAATGGAATGGTGAAAGGAAGCATGCAATATTGGAAGGGTGGAAGGAAAAAAATTATTTGTTTGCTTTTTTATTAATTAAGGGTTACTATACCTAGCATATGATTTCATAGTTGTTAACATCTTATTTAAGAAAATAAATAAGCATCTCATTACTTATAAGAATGATATAGTAAAACTCAGATTGATTATTTCACATAAGAATTTTTTTTTCTTTAGATTGCAAAGATTATAAAGTTAATCTAAGTGAAATTTTATATAAATATCATCACTTATTAGTTTTAGATTTTATAATGAAGGGGAAAAAATGAATAATAAAGTAAAATATTATCATAATGTTAAATGGAAGCTTTTATAGAAAACAACTTAATATTCAAGAATATTTTTGATATTCAAGAACTTAAGATTCAAGAATATTTTTTGCGATTCAAGAACTTAAGATTCTAACTTTACATGTGTAAACTAATATTAAGTCGAAAAAATGAATAATATTAATAATGTCGCAAAAGATGTGTTTGAATTATAAAAAAAGAAAAGTTTTTAATAGTAAAAATTGTTGGTGCTAGAATGAAAATGTGTAAGAAAAGATCAAAATAAAAAGATTTGTTATAAAAATGAATTTAAATATAAAAAACTCAAAATATTGAGAAAGATATAAAGAGGCCTGTTAAAGTTTAAAAAAGTAATATGTGATGTAAACAATTTAGCTTTAATTTTTTATTTAATATATTAGATACTAAGGATGACAAAAAAAGTATGTATAAGTTACCAAATAAAGGATATGAGAAGTAAAGATTTAGTTCAAGTGAAGTGCAGTAAGGAGTAAGATAAAAAAGTACTTTTATTAGAAGATGATATTGAACAAAGGTTGATGAGATATTTTGATAAGCTTTTAAATAAAGATTGCGATAATACAATTGAATTTAATGGCCTTAGCATCCTAAATGAAAATAATTTTTTTATTTTATTGATGTATTAGTAAATCTGAAGTTAGAGAAGCTTTTAGGAATATCACTACTAGAAAATGTGTGATTTCTGGTGGAAAAACTCATCCAAAATCTAAGAATTTCCATTAAAAATTAAAATTTATGATGGAATCATATTTGTGGTTAAAACATGAGTAGGAAAATGGTTTTTCAGTAGAATACATTTTTTTTTCAAACATCTTTATGGCGAAGTACTGACAAAAAATTTCTTATTTAACCGACGAATGAAAAAAAAACATAAAAAGTTATAAAGATGATGGAAATTCCAACAAAGTTTATTGCTAGAATTTCTTGCCATGTAAACTTCATGTTCAACAAATGAGATATGGAAGAATATACATGCAATAATAAAAAAAAAGAATTTTTTACTAGATGTTAAAATAAATTCAAGCTGAAATGTTATAATTATAAGCATAAAATAAGTTCTAAGGCCTTTCTACTTAGAAATATAAAAAAATCTAAAAGTAATTATAACTCATTTTAACAAAAGCAAATGAATAAAATCTAAAGAAAAATGAAAATGATTAAAGAGATAAAGTTTTCCTTTTAAATCTTGAAGAAATGGAGATAAATGGACTAGAAATGACCTTGAACGACATCAAGAGAAGGAGACATCGAGAGAGTTGTCTAGGAGTGAACAAATCATTATATGGGAGTGGGAGGAAACCTCAGGATGAAGTAGGACATTTCTTAGCAAAATTTTGACAAAAATATTGTTAGAAATAAAATAACATTTAAGACAAAAATTCCTCAAAAATTTCATTAGGATGCTTAACTACTGCCAATAATTTTGGTGAAAATTTTTTGTTGTAAATTTCATCGATAATGAACATATTTCTTGTAGTGAATAAAGTGTAAATATATAATGGAACTGATGATATTCCAATAAAGGCGTGAAAATGCCTAGGAGATGACTAAAGAAATTTTTTTACTTATGAAACTTTTCAATACTATTTTGAAGATTAAAAAGATTCCAGATGATTGAAGAATTATTATTTTTATTCTTATTTATAATAATAAAGGTGATTCACAGTATTATACAAATTATAGAGGATTTAAAATAATTTGTCATACTTTAGGAATATGGGTGTGATGCCCCATAATCTAAATTAGAAGAATTATTCTTTTAATTTTTTAATAATTAACAACCAGATCTATCTGATATCATCTATATTTTATAATTCAAAACATTAATGTACACTTCTCTTTCCATTCCCAAAAATCATATACACTATTTATGACATATATAATCATATCACAATTACTCTGTTATGAGTACACAAGAATAATTATAACAAAAAGAAATAAAACTTAAAAATCCTAGCCAGTCTCACACTCCTGCTCCCCTATCCTGACCTGAAATTATTTAACAATATTTTATAAGCTAAAATGCCCAGTAGGTCACCAAAACTTACAACTAAATTCAAAGCACGATAAAGGAGTAATATACATGTCGACAATAAAATCATAGCAGTTACATTCATATGATCATTGAATTAGTATAGAAAAAGTTAAATTCATATATAATAATAGTAGAATCTATAAATAGTAAAACACTATATTACAAATCCCGTAAAGCAGTAAACAAAAACAAGTGTCAAATCTATAAAGCAATTATAACATCCATAATACCAATCATTATAAAAATTGTATAAAGCATCAAATCAAAACATTGGCAAAGACTTTTTAAATCATCTCAATGTAGTAAAATCATATAAGAGTGTACCCATACTATTTAAGTATTCTATATCACATACTCATTATATCACATACTTAGTATCGATATAGTGAATTAGTAGTATCAAATAGTATTAGTATCTAAATTGATAACAATAAAAATCCCATGGAAGGAGTAGTAAAATAATGCAATAATAATGGCAAGAGTAGTAAAATAATGTAATAATAATAAATTTATGCAATAATAATAAATATGTATAATAATAAGTACAATGTCTTAAGAACATGTATTTTAATAGCCACACTAGTATGAAAACCTGGCTATCACAATGTTTTAATATTATATCAATATAAGTAAATGTTGGCTCAGTAAATAGAGTCATCACTCATTGCCTATCAACTCATTAATCTTCTTCTCATAACTCGCAATCAATAACACATGAATCACTAGAGGATAATACCAAACCATAGTATTTAAAGGAAATCTTATCGATCCACCATCCTTTACAGGTCAATTAGCCTCCAACCAACACGTCAACTTGTCTTTACTTATCTTTTGCACACAAATTATTATCACAAGACTATAATAATAATATCGATCAACTATAACTAAATTCAATCACATAAATGCATTCATTTTCAATGCATTATAGTAAATAAAACATAATTGAGCTTAATTTAGAAAGTATCAAAATGTCTTAATAGTAGACAACAAAAATCATACAACAATAACAACAACATCAAGCCTTTGTCCCACTACGTGTGGTCGACTACATGAATCCTTTTTCGCCATTGTGTCCGGTTAAAAGTCAAATTCTTATTTAAATCTAATAAAGAAAGATAACTTCTTATATTTTCTAACCAAGTCTTTTCCTCTACCTTTCTTAATATAAGTCAAATCTATTACCTCAACTTTCCTAATCGGGTCATCGGAAGGCCTCCATTTAATGTGACCAAACCATCTAAGGTGACTCTCTCTAATCTTATCTTCCATTGGAGCTACTCCAATCTTTTCACGTATATGCTCATTTCGTATCCTATCTCTAAGGGTCAAGCATCCTGATCTTTGCAACCCTTAACTTAGTATTATGCATCTCTTTTAATGGCCAACATTCGACACCATAAAGCATTGGAGGTCTCACCACCATCTTGTAGAATTTTCCCTTAAGTTTGAGAGGTATTTTTCTATCGCACAACAAGCCTGATGCATTCCTCCACTTCAACCATCCAATGTGAATTATGTTGATAATATCCCCAATTATTTATCCATCACTCTGAATAATTAATCCAAGATATCTAAAATGTGTACTCTTATTAATGACTTGATCTCCCAAAGTCACATTTTACTCACTTGGTCTATTGTTACTAAAATTATACTTCTTATATTCAGTTTTAGATCTACTAAAGAGAAAACCTTTAGACTCTAAGGTTTACCTCCATAATTCATGTTTACCTTCAACATCCTCTCTAGTCTTATCCACAAGAAGAATATCATCAACAAAAAGCATACACCAAGGTACATCCTCTTGCAAATGTTTAGTGAGAATATCCATGACTAAAGTAAAAAGATATGGACTTAAGGATGATTCTTGATGTAATCCAACCAAAATAGGAAAATACTTGGTCAAACCACGTTGTGTTTGAACACAAGTAATAGCTCTTGCATATATATCTTTAATGATATGAATATAAGAGTTATTAACTCTTTTCTTTTCAAAAGTATGACACATTTATTCTATACTTTCTTTAAATCAATAATTATCATATGTAGATCCTCCTTATTATCTCTATATTTCTCCATCATACCTCTCAATAAATGTATGGATTCAATAGTAGCCTACCCGACATGAATCCAAATTGATTTTGAGAAACATTAGTATCACTCTACAACCTACGCTCCATAACTCACTCCCAAAGTTTTAAAGTTATTACACATTTACTTAAATCCTCTATAATTCTCACACTCGTGTACATCACCTTTATTCTTAAAAATATGAATTAACACACTCATTCTCCACTGATCTGACAACATTTTAGCCTTCAAAATAGTATTAAAAAGTTTAGTAAACAAAGAATTTCCTTCATCTCCTAAGCATTTCCACATCTCTATTGGAATATCATCAAGTCCAATAGCTTTTTCACACTTCATTTCCTTCAAAGCCTCTCTAACTTTGATTTTATTTATACGCCAATAAAAAAAAAATCTTTATTTTCATTTGGGTGATAAAGTCACTAAGTCAATCATATTTTCACATTCTTCATTAAAAGTTCAACAAAATATTTCATCCACCTGTATTGAATATCATCTTCTAGGAAAAGTAATTTTTGATCTTCATCCTTAATATACTTCACTATTTTCAAAAGTTTATAGTGAGACAAGCAAATCTCCAAACACGCTCAAATGGGGAAAATCGCTCCGCAGCCTCCAAATCTCAAGTTTCTTTTTCTCTCTCCTCACTTTTCCCTCTCATTTCCCTAACCCAAGCTCTATTACCCGAAAATGAAAGGGAAGGCATTTAAAAAAGTTTTAGTGACCTAAGAAATTTTAATTAAAATAATAAATTAATATTATATAATTAATATGATCACTTTTTTAGTATAAAATTCATAAAATTTCTTTTTGAGCATAAAAAATATCAATAGAATAAATATTTTTATTTAAAAAATATTAATAAAATCAATTTGCAAATGGACACATGATGGTGTCAAAATTATCACTTACATCGATAGGTGCCACTTTCTTAAGGATTTTAACCGGTGACGAAAAATTATGAAACATTTTGTAAAATTAAAATACTACAATCTTAATACTCTCGTGAATACAGTTTTGAATTTTGACTTATATTGACTCTAGAAAAAGTTTATTTACTTAGGTTATAATACGGATTATTATAATGGAAGGGACTAATATTTCTAAAGATCAATTTGGATTCATATTGGGTAGTCTACTATAGAAGCTATATGTTTATTGAGAGGTTTAATGAAGAAGTATAGAGAGAATAAGGAGGTTCTACATATGATATTTATTGATATAGAGAATAACTATGATAAAATTCAAAATGAAGTGCTATGGAGAGTTTTAGAAAATAAATGGGTTAAAAATACTTATACTCAAGTCATTAAAGATGTGTATGCAGGAGCTATTACTTGTGTTCAAGAACAAGATGATTTGATTAAGTATTTTCCTATTTCATTTGGATTATATCAAGAATCAAATTTAAATTTTTTTTTTCATTGGTCATGGAAGTTCTTTGTATGTATTTACAAGAGAATCTACCCTAGTGTATACCTTTTACTGATGATATTCTTCTTGTTAATAAGAATAGATAGTGAGTAAATGGTAAACTTGAATTATGAAGGTGAACCTTAGAGTTTAAAGGTTTTCATTTGAGCATAGCTAAAACTAAATACATTTAGTGTAATTTTAGTCGTAATAGATCTAATGGGGGGGATTGTGGCTTTGGGCAATCAAGTCATTAATAAGAGCATACATTTTAGATATCTCATATCTATTATTTAAAGTGATCATGAAATAAATGGGGATATTATGAGTAGAATTCAAATTGGATGGTTGAAGTGGAGGAATGCATGAGGCATGTTGTATGGTAAAAAAGTACTCCTCAAATTTAAGGGAAAATTCTATATGATTGTGGTGAAACTTGCAATAATATATAGTGCAATATGTTAGTCATTAAAAGAGAAGCACAAAATTAAGTTAAGTGTTGTAGAGATGAGGATACTCAAGTGGATGAGAGGATTTACTCTTAGGGGATATTTAATTGACTAATAAAAAAAGTAGTGTCAAAGAAATACAATATAAAAGGAATACTTTGAAGTTATTTGGATACGTGTAAAGTAAATTTAGATGAATATTTTTTTATTTAGTTGAAGTAAAATGAATGTAGTGTAAAGTTTAAAGATTGTGGTGATCAATAGGTGGATGGATGGTAGTCAGAGGGTGGCAATGAAAAAGAAAGAAAGCTGATTTTTAGTGGTCAATTACTTTGCCATTTTTTTTAGAAATTGCTCATATCACTGTAGGTGATTCTAATCATATATATATATATATATATATATATATATATATATATATATATATATATATATATATATATATATATATATATATATATATATATATATATATATATATATATATATTATATATATATATTCAATGATTTTAATTTTAACTATTTGATTTGTTGAAACTTGTTAATTATGAATTAGGTTGTTAGACCTAAGCTTATGTCCTAACGGCTAACCGAGAGGGGGGGGGGGGTGAATTGGTAATTTAAAAAATTCTCCTCTTGTTAATTGGAACTTTAAGAGTTTAAAACCGATGAAATGTTTAGTAGTTTTAAAAACAATTTTTCAACCATAGATATCAACAAAACTAAAAAATAAAAAGTAGTGGAAAATAAAAGACACAAGATTTATAGTGGTTCGGTCAAACACGACCTACATCCACTCCCTGAAGTCTCCCACTTCTGGTATTGCGCTATTACCACTAGTGTCTCTCCTTTTACCCCCACAACAAGGCGGAGAAGCCTTCACAAAAACTCTCTTCCACCATTACCCGATGCGGCAGAGAACCGTCGTCCTTTTACACCCTACACGTGTAGGTAGAGTACAGTCGTCCTTTTACACCCTCCAAGTATAGGCAGAGAATCTTTGGTTGTTCACACTCTCACAGTGTAGGTAGAGAACCTTCGGCTATTCACACTCTCCAAGTGTAGACAGAGAACCTTCGTCTATTCACACTCTCCAAGTGTAGTTAGAAAACCTTCGGTTGTTCACACTCTCCAAGTGTAGGCAGAGAACCTTTAGCTATTCACACTCCTCAAGTATCGGTAGAGAACCGAATCTTCTTGAAAGATCTCCTCACTATAAATCTAGAAGGACAAGAGAAAAGAGTGAAGTAATTATAAATCACAAACAGAGATCCTTACTTTGAGTAACCAAGTGAACCCTTCATGCTCCAGTAGTAAGAAATCTCCTTCACACACTCTCTCCTTCAAATTCCCTTCAAGTATGCGCGAAGACAAAGTGACAAAAAGATCTAAAAATAGTCTAACTTGGACCTTTTATAGGAAAGACACGAAAAAACTGTCCAAAAACTGTAATTTTCAATTTCCGATTATTTATGATCGTCCCGTACGATCTCATTTCGTACGTACGAACAGTGTAAAAACTATTATGTACGAACTACATGTGAATTAGTACGAACTATCTTTGTACTTGATAATCATCCCGTATAACCTAAGTTCATCCGGTATGAACTGTTATTTCCAAGGTTCGTTGGTACAAAAATGTAGGACAGACTACAAGTTCAAAGAATAGAGGACATCGTCCTAGGATGAATTGATAACATCGTATAGATGAATAGTTCAAAAGAACAAGTCCAGAGGACTTCATCCTGGGACAAATGGGTTAATTCATCTGGATGAATAGTTCAAAGCATAAGTCCAAAGGTCATCGTCCTGGGACGAAATGGTAAATTTATCTAGATAAATAGTTCAAAACAAAAATCCAGAGGATATCGTGATGGGACGAAAGGGTAAATTCATCTAGATGAATAGGACTTAGAAATATTTTTGCCTGTTCTATTCGTTCCATTGCTCTTTTTGGGAGTATAACTGACCAGATCGTCTGGTACAAATAAGGTTCGTACTGTACGATCAATTTTAAAAATTATGAATTTTAACTCTTCCCCGGTTTGTGTATGCTAAGTTACGCAATTTATAATTACACACTCTCAGACTCAAATAAAATAAAAAATACATACTCCAATTTTACAAAACATTCTAAGAAGATCTTAATTTGAAGCCTTCAATAATTTGAAGAATGATTTTTCTGAAATGTTAGTACACGCAAGAGCAAAATAAATCTTCCAAAATATATTAGGAGAAAAAAATAATTAAAACAATAATATTTGAAATCATGAAAACATATAAGTTGCTAGAGTGTAAAACATGCAAAGCTAAGTAGCAATTCTCTCAACAATCTCTCCCTTTTTTATGATGGCAAAACAATTATTGTTTGTATATATTTGAACATCCTATGTTTCTCATAAACTCTCCCTGAATGAATAAGCATATGAGAATAAGGTGTATTATTGTTGAACTAATCACATTTTTTTAATTTTAAAGTTTTTCACACACAAAAATAATCACACTAAAACATCAAAAAAAATGAATAAAAACACAAACACACAAACAACAACATAAACACGAACAAACAACACAATCAAATGTCAAATAATATTTCTCCCCCTTTTTTACAATAACAAAAAGAAAAGAAGAAACGAACATAGAAATGCAATAAGTCATATGAGAAGCCTTTGATAATTGATCCTGAAAGAGATTAAGTTATATTTGTAATAAAAAAGATAAATGTCAATAGAAAAAAAGAAAAATTTATATGATTTAAGTATAGATATAGCATAGACAAGAAAAGAATTATCAAGGTCACGAATCAGTGTAGACTATGAGATAAAAACAATTATTACAAAGTAGATGAAATGGAAATTTATGTATTTCAAATTTCAATAAAAAATGAAATTGAATAGAAGATTCATTTGAATTTAAAGATTAAAAGATAGAGAAAAGAACATAAACTTGTGACGCTTTGTGCATCTTTTCAATATTTATGGCACACTTTATGCATCTTTTATATTTGTGGGCTAATTTTGTACATCTTTTTCAATTTGTGAACCATTGCACATTCTTTTGATTTTTATACATTTGTACATTTTCAAGTTTTTAATTGATCTTTCCAAAATCAATAATCTAAAATCTCAAATTTCTCTAAGTACAATGATATTTATATTGAAAAGAGAAATAAAAAATAAGAATACATCAAACTTGCAATAATAATATTAAATTATGTTAGTCTAAAAAAAACATGAATTTGATATCCTTAACTTGATCGAGTTATAACCCAACTTAAATTTTTGAAAAATTAGATTTTCTAATGAATTTAAAAAAAAAAGTATTTCATTTCAAAGTAAAACACTTGTTAGATCAATTAGTCAGGATAATCATATAGGCTAACAAACATTTTTAGAAACATGATAGGATAATTTTTTATTGATATCATGGTGAATGATAATACATTAAGCACAATAAATATCAATACACAAAGATTTTCAAAAAAATCATAAAACATAAAAACATAAAACATAAAGACATAAAAACTAACAAAACATCACATCACATAACATCACCACTGGTAGAGAAATATTTAAGATCATTTTAAAAAAGGTTTGAAATGTCTCCCACTCATAAATGCCACGTGTTCGTATGTACAAACTTAAGGTTCGTACGTACGATCAGAAAAAATAACTATGCTTATCCATATAACCGTCTAGATGCGTACATATGATTGAATACACATCGTTCAGATGATCTTGACTATCGTACAGACGAATTGCATTAAAAATTAAAAAATTATAAGCATTCTATTCTACCCAATCGATCAATATGATACAGGAATCGTCTAGTATGAAATTAATTTTGTACAGATGAAATGCACATTTTAGAAAAATTGTATGATTGCTTGAAAATCATGATTTTGAATGTGAAAATATTTTGAAAACACACCAAAAAAATAGACAAAAAATAACAAAAACAAACATGAACAAAAATTGAAAAACACATAAGGAAAATCACTAAACCAAAAAAACATACTCACAAAGCACATATCAATATTGCAGAAACGTTTATTTTAAGCATTCAAATCAATCACACCATGTCTTGTTCTTAATGTACTGAAAGTATCAAAGGCTAATAGTTTAGTAAAAATTTCTACAAGTTGAATTTTAGTTGAAACATGATTAAGTTCAATTTTTTCTTTGGATACATAATCCCTTAAGAAATAATGCCTGATATCTATATATTTGGTCCTTGAATATTGAATAGGATTTTTAAAAATACAAATGGCACTAGTGTTATCACAATAAATGGGAATTGTGCCTATTGTTAATCCTAAATCCTTCAACTGTTATTTCAACCAAAGTACTTGTGCCACACAACTTTCTAATGCTATGTATTCAGCTTTAGTAGTAGATAGGGCTACCAAATTTTATTTTCTATAGGACCAAGAGACTAAATAATTTCCAATAAATTGACATTTCCAGAAGTACTCTTTCAATCAACCATACAACCTGTAAAGTCAGAATCTGAATATCCAATTATTTCAAATGAAGTGCTAAACTTAGGATATCAAATTCCTAAGTTCTGAGTTCCTAAGAGATATTTCAAAATCCTTTACATTGCTGTCAAATATGATTCTTTTGGATCTGATTAAAATCTAGCACATAAACAAATACTAAAATAATATCGGGTCGGCTAGCTGTCAAGTAAAGCAAAGATCCAATGATTCTCCTAAATTTCTTTTGATCAACAGATTTTCCCTTTGGGACCTTATCCAACTGAATAGAGGAACTCATAAGTGTACTAACAGGTTTAGCATTGTCCATTTCATATATTTTGAGGATGTTCTTCACATATTTTTACTGACTAAGAAACTTACCTTCCTTAATTTTCTTAATGCTAAAGCCTAGAAAGTAACTCAAATCTCTCATTAGGCTCATCTCAAATTCACTACTCATTATTTTAGAAAATTTATCACAAAGATTTTATCAGTTTATCTAAAGATGATGTCATCAACATAAATTTGTACAATGAGTATATCTTCTCTCAATTTTTTTTAAAAAGAGTTGTGTCCACACTTTCATTTTTAAAAGATCTCTCAAGTAAGATGGTGCTCAACCTCTCATACCAAGTCTACGTGTCTGTTTCAATCCATTTATTACCTTTTTTAACTTAAACACAAGATTTGGGTATTTTGAATTTTCAAAGCTTGGAGGTTGTTCTACAAGCACATCTTCTTGAATTAACCCATTTCAAAATGCATTTTTAACATCCATTTGATGCAACTTAAATCCTCTAAAACAGGCAAATGCTAACAAAACCTTAATTTCTTCAAGTCTAGCTACAGGGGTAAAAGTCTCCTCAAAATCAACCACTTCAATCTGATTATACCCCTTAACCACCAGTCTAGCCTTATTTCTAATGACTACTCTTGAGTCTTTCATTTTGTTCTTGAATATCCACTTAGTTCAAACTACACTTTAATCCTTTGACCTTGTAGATAATTCACAAACTTTATTTCTTATAAATTGATTTAATTCTTCTTACATTGCCGAAATTCAAAATTCATTCAAAAGTGCGTTATCAATATTTATGGATTTTATGGTAGAAATAAAGGCTGAATGATTGATTTCTTTGCTCAGCCCATGCCTAGTCCTAACACCCTCACTAGGTTCACCTATAATCAATTCCTTTGGGTGGTTTTTAGAAAATCTCAAATCTCAAGGCAAAGAGTTTTCTATTTTCAAAATTTCATCCAAATTTATTTTCTCAATCTTTTGGGAGTTAATTTCTATCTCATCCTTTTCAATTATCGGCTCTTTCAAAATTCTAGATTCATCAAATATAACATGTGTGCTTTCCTCAATTACCAAAGTTTTCTTATTGAATACTCTATAAGATTTTCTAACACTAGAGTATCCTAAAAAAATTCCTTCATCTAATTTTGGATCAAAATTTCATAAGGCAAATTTTCTATTATTATATATAAACACCTTACATCCAAAAATATACAAATGTAACAAATTAGGTGTTCTCCTCTTTAGTAACTCATAGAGTGTTTTTATTCAAACTCGATCTGATGTTTATCCTATTCAAAACATAACATGCAGTGCTATCCGCTTCAGCCCAAAAATATTTAGGAAGTGAATATTATGCCAACATGGCTCGAGCGGCTTCTATTAATGTTCTATTTTTTTCTTTCAACCACCCCATTCTGCTGAGGGGTTCTAGGTGCAGAAAATTTGTGATCAATCCCTTTCTCTTTATAAAAATCCTCAAATTTTTCATTTTCAAATTCTCCTCCAGGATCACTTTAAATTGTCAAAATCTCACATCCTAGTTTCCTCTGAATCCAAGTCAAAAATCTGTAAACTCCTCAAATGATTAACTCTTATGATATAAAAATCTAACCCATGTGAATATAGAGAAATCGTCCACAATCACAAATCTATATACCTTTCCTCCTAGACTTCCAGTTTCAAATAGTCTAAAAAGATCCATATGCAAATTCTCCAATGGTTTACTAGTTCTAAGATTCTTATTAGACTGAAAATATGACATCACCTATTTTCCTAATTGACATGCATCGCAAAGGTGATTCTTTATAAAGTTTAGTTTTGGTATACCTCTCACTAAGTTCTTTTTGGTATTCCTCCTAAAGTTTTTTATTCTAGAGTGACAAAGTCTCCTATGCCAAAGCCATGACTCATGAGAAATAGTTTTTAAACAAAATGCAGTAAGAGTTTTGATATAATTCAAATCTAGCAAATAAATATTGTTTACCTATATACCGTGTAAAACATCATTACCATTCAGGCTTAGTATGCAGCTAGTAGGGAAAAATTTAACATAATACCTTTATCACATAGCTGACTAATACTCAGAAGATTATGCTTTAAGCCTTCTACTAATAAAACTTTTTTTATAAAAAAAGTATTTTAAGTTTTCTATCATACCTGATCTAACCACCTTCCTTGTGGTGTTATCTCCAAGTGTAACACTGCCTCCACTCCTGGCTTTAAGTGATATAAATTATGTAGTATCACCAGTCATCTGCTTTAAACAATCATTGTCCAAGTACCATATACTCTCACGAGGCCTTGTGTGAGAGCAATCCTACAAAATCATCAAATGTTAGACCTGGTAACCCAAATAAGTTTGGGTTCACCTTTTTGCAAATTATAAATAGATGATATCTAGGTTTATGCATCTTAGGCTTCCATACCAAATAAGTTTTTTTATTCAATGTATAGGTATGTGCTATATGTCCAAACAATCTACAATTAAAGCATTTGACTCAAGGAAATGGGTTTCTTAAACTTCTATAATTATTCTGTCTATTTTTAGATTGTATAAATTTTGGATAGAAAATAGAATTATTCAAATCTTCAAGTCTTGAGGGTATCCTATTATCCTTAAGAGCTTTTATCTTTAGTTTTAAAAGGTATTCATATCCTCCAATATACAATTTGTATAATTTATCCGATAATTTTTGCTTTCAAATTCATCCATAAAATATTTAAATTCTTTTTCAAATTCTGCATAGGATGATTTTAAATTTTCATGGTTTTTATTCAAATCGTCGAACTCATCAATTAATTTTATGTGGTTGTTATCAATTAAAGTATGATATTTCCTAAATATCTTTTATTCTCTTTGCAGTTCTTGTAACTCTAAGTTCAGACTAGCATACATTTTCTTTAACTTTCTATATGCAACATGTATGCATTCAGAGACATCTAAAAGTTTATTGTAAGTCAAGTCACATACCTCTTATTGATCTAACTGATCAAGATTATTAGCCATCAAGCACAGATTAGTGACTTCCTCTTCCTTATCAGTCTCTAATGAGTCTGAAGCTAAGTCTGCCTAGATAGCTCTTTGGAATTTCTTCTTTCCCTTCTTTATAATTAGTTTCTCCTTTACCTTCTCCTTGCTATGAGTGACTTTGAGTTTTGGGCAGTCTGACTTATGTGTCAAGGTTTCCTGCACTCATAGCAAATAACATCATTTGAAACCTTAACATTTCTACTAAACTTACCTCAATTTTATTGCTAGCGTATCTTTTGTTTCCTCTTTAGAAAGCTTCTGAATTGTCTATTCATTAGCACGATATCGTCTTCATCCTCAGGTTCTAATAGATCACTCTCCGACTCTTCCACTTTTAGTGCTATATTCTTCTCCCTTCATGGTTCACCTACATTAATCTTTCTTTGACTCACTCCTTGCTCTTAAGTAATTACTGATCCAAGAAAATTATCAATAGAGTAAACATTTAAGTCTTTAGACTCTGTAATCATAGTTATTTTAGCATCATAAGTAGTAGGCAAATAATGAAGTATCTTATTAACCATTTCAGCATTCATTAGTTCCCTACCCAATGCATGTAAAGAGGTGACTATTTGTGTGAATCTTGTATATATGTTAGAAATGGATTCATTGGGTTTCATGCAAAATAATTCATAGTCATATAATAAGATATTAAGTCTAGATTGTTTAACTTTATTAGTCCCTTCATATGTTATACAAAGTCTATTTGATATATCCTTTCCACTTTTGCAAGTGGAAACCCACATGTAATCTTCAGATTTAAGAGCACAAAAAAAACTGTTCAAATATTTAGCATTAAGTTGTGCTAATTCATGTTGTTCTACAGTTCAGTCTACAAAGGGAATTTTAACTCTAACTCTGTCAACTAATTTAGTTGGTTTTGTATACCCTTCCTGAAATAAGATCCATATACGATAATCTAGTGACTATAAAAATATTGACATGCATGTTTTCCAAAAATTAAAAGGAATATTATCAAATAAGTGAGGTTTAGTTATAAAATAACATTCAGGTGTGTTTTGGTTTTCAAATGTAGCCATGGTCGTTAATCAAAAAATAGTTTAAACTTATGATCTGAATCTATGCTCTGATACCACTTTTTGAAACTTGTTAATTAAGAATTAGGTTGTTAGACTAAAACTTATGTCCCAACGGCTAACCAAGAGGGGGGATGAATTAAATATTAAAAAAGTTATCTTCTTATTAATTAGAAATGTAAGAGTTTAAAACCAATGAAATGTTTAGTAGTTTTAAAAATAATTTTTCAACCACAGATATCAACAAAACTAGAAAATAAAAAGCAGCGGAAAATAAAAGACACAAGATTTATAGTGGTTCGGTCAAACACGACCTACATCCACTCCTTGAAGTTCCCACTTTAGGTATTTCACTATTACCACTAGTGTCTCTCCTTTTTCCCCCATAGTAAGATGGAGAAGCCTTCACAAAAACTCTCTTCCACCACTACCCGGTGCGACAAAGAACCGTCGTCCTTTTACACCCTCCAATTATAGGCAGAGAACCTTCGACTGTTCACACTCTCCAAGTGTAGGTAGAGAACCTTTGACTATTCATACTCTTCAAGTGTAGGCAGAGAACCTTTGGTTGTTCACACTCCTTGAGTGTCGACAGAGAACCGGATCTTCTTGAAAGATCTTTTCATGAGAAATCTAGAAGGATAAGAGAAAAGAGTGAAGTAATCACAAATAAAAAATAGAGATCCTTACCTTTGAGTAACCAAGTGAATCCTTCATGCTTCAGTAGTAAGAAATCTCTTTCACACACTCTTTCTCTATCTCACTCTCTTTTTCAAATTCCCTTCAGTATGCATGAAGACCAAGTGATAAAAAGATCTAAAGATAGTTTAACTTGGACCTTTTATAGAAAAGACAAGAAAAACTATACAAAAAATGCATTTTTTTATTTCTGACTGTTTATGATTGTCTCATATGATCTCATTTCGTACGTACGAATAGTGTAAAAACTATTGCGTATGAACTACATGTGAATCAATGCGAACTACCTTTGTACCTGATAATCATCCCGTATGAACTAAGTTTCATCTGGTACGAACTGTTATTCCCAAGGATCGTTGGTATGAAAATGTATGACGGAACAACAAGTTCAAAGAATAGAGGATATCATCCTGGGACAAATTGGTAACATCATTTGGATGAATAGTTCAAAAGCAAAAGTCCAGAGGACTTCCTCCTGGGATGAATGGGTTAATTCGTCTGGACGAATAATTTAAAGCACAAGTCCAGAGGACATCATCCTGGGATGAAAGGGTAAATTCATCTGGATGAATAGTTCAAAACAGAAATCCAGAGGACATCGACCTGGGATGAAAGAGGTAAATTCGTCTGGATGAGTAGGACTTAGAAAAATTTTAGCCCGTTCTATTCATTCCATTACTCTTTTTGGGAGTATAACTGACCAGATCGTCCCATACAAACATGGTTCGTACTGTACGATTAGTTTTAAAAAATATGAATTTTAACTCTCCCCTGGTTTGTGTGTGCTAAGTTACTCAATTTATAATCACACTCTCTCATACTCAAATAAAATGAAAAAACAGACTCCAGTTTTATAAAATATTCTAAGTAGATCTTGATTTGAAATCATCAATAACTTGGAATATAATTTTTCTAAAATATTAATACACATAAGAGCAAACAATAACTCTTCCAAAATGTGTTAGGAGAAAATAATAATCAAAATAATAATATTTGGAATCATCAAAACATATAAGTTGCAAGAGTGTAAAACATGCAAAGCTAAGTAGAAACTCTCTCAACAAGATTCTCCTCATAACTAATTTTTATTATATTTTTTCCTGAATTTATTAAAAAAAATTACATAGTTTTTTTATATTTTATCATATTGATTATCTTGATATTTTGACTATAATCTTTATCAAATTTTTGCGGATCAATGATTTATGATTTTGATGATAGCAAACATTCTTATTTCTCTACGACTGCCTTATGTACTGACATTTCAGGTTCATACGATGGGACTACAATTTGGAATCAACTCAAGATTGGGTAGACTAGGTCTGAGTCAGTTTGTACATTTTTTCCTTTCTTGAGTCTATTGTATTTGGTGTGGCTCCTGATGTTTTATAACTTGAAAGATTTTCTGTTGCTCCCTAAAGATTTCTGTTTTTTAGTAACATCGTCCGGGACGATATTTATATCGTCCTAGATGATCTGTCCAAAAGCAGAAACCCTAATTAGGGCATCCTCATTAAAGCAGTCGTCATTATACAAAACACATCATCCTAGACAATTTTGTATCGGCCAGAATAATAGGCTCAATTCATAAAGAATCTGTCACCAGATCTATTTAGAAATAACCTATTTTTGGACATCGTCCAGGTGGATTATCCAGGACTATAAAATATCATCCAGGATGATCCAGATCAATTTTTCCAAAATTTCTATGAAATTTAAGGAAAGCAATTATGACTTGATTTCACGATCAAATCAGCCTGGACGATCGCCAGATCATCCTAGCCGATATGCTAGACGATTGGTCATCGGATAGCTATTTTTCAGGGCGATATTGAGGACGATATTTCATAATTTGTACTGATCATCCAGGATGATATACTATCTTCTGGATGATATGAATAAATTTCTTATGATCGTCTCAAATGGTCTCGGCTGATTGGGCTTAAATTATACTAATCGTACAGGACGATATGCCTATCATTATGGATGATAATGTCGGTAACTTGCATTAATGAGCTTGTTTTGAGATCTTCTATTTAAGCTATGACATGACACTTTGAAAGTGTCTTTGATAGCCATTGTAGCTTTGTTCTTTTGGGGGAAACTTGAAGAGAGAGCTTGAAAGGGAGTGAGGAAAGGGTGGAGTTTGCGAGAGGGAGAAGATCCTATGAAGGGGGACTCAAGGGAGTGTGTAGGGGGTTCTACACGGTTGCTCCGGCAAGCTCGCACCTGAATACCGTCGGATTTAAGGCTTGTCTCGAGGGAAGTTCACAAAAGAAGAAGATCTCTTTGGTGTCAAAGGACCCGGCGACTCTACCGCACCGGGGAAGGTGGAAGTGATTTTGTAAGGGCTTCTCCGCCTAGCTGTGGGGGCTAAATGAGAGACATGTTTCTAGTGCAATACTTGGAGGGCGCCTTCCAAGGAGTGAACGTAGGTCAAGGTTTGACCGAACCACTATAAATCTGGTGTGTTCTTTCTTATTATTGCTTCTGTATTATTTTCTTCCACACTTTGATTTTTGTGGTGATTTTGGTTTGAGTTTTATCTTTGGTTTTAAAGTTATCCAATTCACCTCTATTTTTTTTAGCCTTGGGCCAGTTCATAAGGGCTTAACATCCCTAATGAATTTTCAAGTGGTATCAGAGACAGGTTTCTAGTGTCATCTGAGCACTTTCATAAATATCACCGAATAAAATAGAAGTTACTATATATGTTGCAAATCTATTTTTCATTGGCTTATGTTTTGATGATTGACAAACACTATTTCTCTTGGATTGCTTGTTGATTCTAACATTTTAGGAATCGAAGATCGGACGAACAAGACGAAGCCAATTCAGGATTGCATAGGTCTAGGGTTGAGTCAGTCTGTACTTTTATTTTTCACTTCTTGAGTCCTCTTGTAATGGTCAAAGAGACTGATTCTAAGTAACCCTTCACACACACACACACTTGAGAGACTTAGAATTTCTGTTTTTTACTCATATCGGCCAGGACGATTTTTGGATCAGCCCGGACGATCAGGCTTAAAATAGAAGGTTTAAATAAGGATTCTTAATTAAGGCAGACGACATTAACATATCAGCCTGGATGATACGTGTATCGGCCAGGACGATAAGATCAAAATAGAAAGAAGTTGCCTCCATAGACAATTAAGGTATACTGTATTTTTAAATTATCAGCCAGGACGATCCTAGGATCGGCCTGGACGATATTCAAAAATTATGCCATAATTGTTCAGGAAATCAAGGGAGTAATTAAGGATGATTGATACAATCATATCGTCCTGGACGATCGCAGGATCGGCTAGGATGATCCAGTCAAAAACCTTAAGTTACTTCAGGACGATAAACATCGGCCAGCTCGTATCCAGGGCTATTGTCATGACGATTTTCCTCTAATTTGAACTGATCGGCCATGACGATCGTGAGATCGTTCTGGACGATCAAGCCAATTTTCAATCGTCCTGTTTTGCATCCAGGGCTATGCTCTGGCCGATCTTCATTGATTTGTACTGATCGGCCAAGCCGATGTCCATATCGCCCTAGATGATATTGTCGGCAACTTGCAATTAATGAGCTCCTTTGAAGCTCTTCTATTTAAGAACTCTTGTTCAACATTTTTCAAGACCTTTGGCTGCTGCCTTGATCTGAGAAGACCTTGAGGAGAGAAAGAGAGAGAGAGGATCTTGTGAGGGGGAGCTTGTGATGGGATTCACAAGGGTTGCTTCAAGGATCGCTCTGCTTGTTCTTCGTCTAGAGTTTCTCGTTGTTGGAAGGGTCGGTAGAGGTAAGGAGTTAGCTTTTGGTTGTGGTTCTCTGCCAGCTTCAGTAGGAAGCAAAAGGAGGTAGATTCTCTGCCTTGCCGGGGTGGCAAAAAGGAGGTTCTTGTGAGGGCTTCTCTGCCTAACCGTGGGGACTAAAGGAGAGTCAATTTTTTGTAGTGCAATACTTGGAGGGTGCCTCCAAGGAGTGGACGTAGGTCAAGTTGACCGAACCACTATAAATTTCTGTGTTCTTATTTTTGCTTCTGCACTTTTTAATTCCGCATTTATTTTTGTGGTGATTTTGGTTTGTGATTTTTATTCTTTGTGAAAAGAAAATTTTTAAAATACCAATTCACCCCCCCCCCCCCCTCTTGGTTAGCTTGGGCTAGTTCTATAGGGCTTAATATCCCTAACGAACTTTCAAGTGGTATCAGAGGGGGATTCGAATTTTTAAGTTTGAAAACTTTTTGAATTAGATCCATGGCTAACCTTGGGAATCGTAGCACTACGGAAGGGTATTATATTACCCGACCTCCCCTGTTAGATAACCTACCTTTTGATTTTTGGAAAACTCGCATGTCAACATTTTTACAATCTACTGATTATCGCATGTGGATGCTTATACAAGAAGGTTATTCTCCACCTTCTCGTGAAGTTAATGGTATTAAAGCTGAAATTTCCTTTACTGAATAGACTTTTGATGAACGTGATTTAGCTCAACTAAATGCAAAATGTTTGAACTATTTTTTCTGTGATTTAAAATATAAGGATTACATGCGTGTCTCAACTTGCAAAACTTGTAAGGAGATTTGGGATAAATTGTGCATCACCTATGAAGGTACTAATAAAGTTAAACAATCCCGATTAAACATTCTCTTACATGACTACGAACATTTTAGTATGAAATCTCATGAATCAATTTCTAACATGTAAACAAGATTTACTCAGATAGTTAATTCACTGCATGCATTAGGAAAAGAACTTTCGAACTATGAAAAAGTAAATAAGATTTTTAGATGCTTGCCTTCATCTTATGATGCTAAAATCACTGCAATCACTGAATCTAAGGATTTGAACACCTATTCTATTGATAACTTACTTGGCTCACTCATTGCTTACGAGCAAGGGGTGAATCAAAGAAATCTTGATACAGGTGAGAAGAAAAATGAGAAAACAATTGCACTGAAGGCGCACAAATCAGATTCTGAATCTTCCAGGTCTGAAAGCGATGAAGT
This sequence comes from Dendrobium huoshanense, assembly GCA_016618105.1. Lineage (NCBI taxonomy): Eukaryota > Viridiplantae > Streptophyta > Magnoliopsida > Asparagales > Orchidaceae > Dendrobium > Dendrobium huoshanense. The sequence goes on along the minus strand of CM028352.1, from coordinate 42,320,480 downwards.
TGCCTTCATCACAAGGCATTTCAAAAGCTTTCTAAGGAAGAAACAAAAGCATCATCAAAGTTGGAGAAAAAGTAAGGAACATAAACATGTTAAAGGATTTTCTGATGTTGTATATTTTGAATGCAGGAAACCTGGACATGTGAGAACTGATTTCCCTACACTTAAAGATCACTCAAGCAAAGGAAAGGGTGAGGAGAAACCTAAGCCAAGGAAGGACAAGATGAGAGTACAAAAAGCATTTTGTGCGGATTCAGCATCGGATTCATCAGAAACAGAACCAGAAGATGAGACATCAAAATTGTGCTTGATAGCAGACAACAATCCAGATCAAGAAGAGGTATGTGAACTTTCCTACGATCAACTTCTTGAAGTTTCAGAAAAAATTCATGCATCATATAGGAAATTAAAGAAAACACATGCTAGCTTGAAATTAGAATTTTTAAATCTACAAAAAGAGCATGAAATTTTGATTAAAGACCATGAAACAATTGATTCAAATCATATGACTTTACTTGATGAATTTGATGAGTTAAATAAAAATCATTGTGAGTTAGTTGAAAAGCATGATGCATTAAAAGTCTCACACACATCACTTGAATCTGATTTTAATAAGTCTAAGGAGATAGAGAAAAATTTGAGGATTGAAAATGAAGTTTTAAAAAATACAAATTTGAAGTTTCAAAATGATTTAGAAGCATGTAAGAAAACAATGATGACATCTACTTTTGATGAATTGCCAAAACCTAGGAAGAGGTATTATAACTCAAACCACTTAAGAAATCCCTTTCCTGGAGTTAGATGTTTTTCATGTGGCATGCTAGGACACATCTCACACACTTACACGATTCACCATAGTACACATTGGGTGTGGAAACCTAAGGCGCATGATCCACAGTATACCACACATACATTGCATTCTTCTCTTCATAAGAAGGAACCCAAACCTGCTTGGGTTCCTAAATCTAATATTTGATAATTTTGCAGGAAGCCTCTCACAAAAGACCTCGTGAGAGTATGTGGTACCTGGACAGTGGATGCTCTCGACATATGACTGGTGATGCCAGCCAGTTCGTTGTACTAGAGTCCAGGACTGGAGGCAAGGTTACTCTTGGAGACAACACCACCAAGAAGGTGGTAGGAGCAGGTATAATCGATAATTCCAAGAACCTTATGATTGAAAATGTTTTTCTAGTAGATGGATTGAAGCACAACTTGCTCAGCATCAGTCAATTCTGTGACAAAGGCTTCATCGTGCAATTTTTTGCAAGCTCATGCATTGTAAGTTTAAGCAATAACACTATTTTGCAGGGAAAGAGGATCAACAATGTTTACATGCTTGATTTAAATATTATTGAATGTGTTGCTTCTTTTTGCTTAAAAATTGTGATTAATGATTCTTGGTTGTGGCACAGGAGGCTTTGTCATGCAAGTATGAAAACCCTTAGAAAAGTAACCCAAAAGGACCTAGTTAGAGGTGTCCCCAAACTTAGGTTTTCAAAAGATCACCTTTGTGATGCCTGTCAACTAGGAAAACAAGTCCACTCCACTTTTCACCCCATTAAGGACATTAGCACCTCTAAACCTCTAGAAGTCCTTCACATGGATTTGTTTGGACCCATTAGCACTGCCAGCCTGGGAGGGAAAGTCTATAGTTTTGTGATTATTGATGACTACTCGAGGTTCACTTGGACTAGATTTCTTTCACATAAAAATGAGTCTTTTGAGGAGTTTAAAACATTTTCTACTTGGATTCAGAAAAAGCTAGGTTGTGAGATTTTTACCATCCATAATGATCATGGAGGAGAGTTTGAAAATGAAAGATTTGGAGTTTTTTGTGAGGACAAGGGGATTAGCCACAATTTTTCAGCCCCTAGGACCCCTCATCAGAACGGGATAGCTGAAAGAAAGAACCGGACCTTGGTGGAAGCCGCTAGAGCCATCCTTGTTGAGTATTCACTTCCAAAATACTTTTGGGCAGAAGTGGTTAACACAGCTTGTTATGTGTTGAATAGGGTGAATGTTAGAGCCAAATTAGAGAAGACACCCTATAAGATCCTTAAGGGTAGGACACCCAATCTTTCCCACCTTCATGTCTTTAGTTGTAAGGTTTTCATTTACAACAATGGGAAGTCTCACTTGGGAAAATTTGATCCTGAATCTGATGAAGGAGTATTTTTGGGATATTCTAGTGTTGGGAAGTCTTTTAGGGTGTTTAACAAAAGAACTTTGATGGTGGAAGAGACAACCTATGTAGTTTTTGATGAGTCTGATCCTAAGAAACATGGAGTAGAAGATGATGATGTTGGAGAGATTACAAGAGGAGTTGAAAACTTTGGGAAGGGGGGTGAGCACCTAAGTAATGAAGGAGTAGAAGAAGTTCCCCAAGGAGTAGAAAATTTTGATGAAAGGGGAGAAACTTCACACACTTTACCTAGAGATTGGAGATACTCTACAAGTCACCCCAAGGATTTGATCTTAGGAGACCCTTCTAGTGGAGTTAAGACTAGACATGGACTTAGGAAGGAGGTGAACCATTATGCCTTTATTTCTATGACTGAACCCACAACCATTAACCAAGCCCTTTCTGATGAGTTTTGGATTTTAGCAATGCAAGAAGAATTGAATCAATTTGTTATGAATGATGTTTGGGAACTTGTGGAAAGACCTAAGGGACAAAGTGTAGTTGGGACAAAGTTGGTCTTTAAGAACAAGGTGAATGATTCAAGAGTGGTGGTAAGAAATAAAGCAAGATTGGTGGCTAAGGGGTACAATCAAATAGAAGGAATAGACTTTGAAGAGACTTTTGCCCCTGTAGCTAGATTGGAAGCCATTAGAGTGCTATTAGCCTTTGCCTGTTATAAAGGATTTAAGCTTTTCCAAATGGATGTCAAGAGTGCCTTTTTAAATGGGGAAATAAAAGAAGATATTTTTGTAGAACAATCTCCAGGTTTTGAGAGTTCTCAATTTCCAAATCATGTGTTTAAATTAAAAAAGGCTTTGTATGGTTTAAAGCAGGCACCTAGAACTTGGTATGAGAGGCTTAGCCCATTCTTACTAGAGAGGGAGTTTGTCAAGGGGAGCGTAGACACCACCCTTTTTCTTAGAAGAGTTGGAGATGATTTACTCATTGTTCAGATTTATGTTGATGATATACTCTTTGGATCGTCTAATAAAAAATTGTGTGATGATTTTTCTAAAATAATGAGTAGAGAGTTTGAGATGAGTTTGATGGGAGAGTTGTCCTACTTTTTGGGGTTTAGCATAAAACAATTGGAGGATGAAACTTTTTTAAATCAAACAAAATACATAAAGGACATTTTGAAGAAATATGAGATGGACAAAGCCAAGCCAATTAACACTCCCATGACTTCTAGTGCTCCATTGGATAAGGACCCAAGTGGTAAGTCTGTTGATCAGAAGAAGTATAGAGGCATGATTGGATCTTTACTTTACTTGACTGCGAGCCGACCTGATATCATGTTTAGTGTTTGCCTTTGTTCTAGATTTCAAGCTGATCCTAAGGAATCCCACATGACTGTTGTTAAGAGAATTTTTAGATACCTTTTGGGAACACAAGACTTAGGGATTTGGTACCCTAGACATAATACTTCTTTTGAGATTATTGATTTTTCTGACTCTGATTTTGCAGGATGCAAGGTGGATAGAAAAAGTACTTCTGGAACTTGTCAATTCATTGGACAATCTTTGGTCTCTTGGTCTAGTAGGAAGTAAAACTCTGTTGCACTTTTCACGGATGAAGCTGAATACATTTCTCTTGGAAGTTGTGTGGCCCAAGTTCTTTGGTTGAAACAACAGGTATTCGATCTAGGATTACATGTAAGCACCATCTCAATCTTTTGTGACAACACTAGTGCCATATGCATCTCTAAAAATCCTATCCAACATTCAAGAACTAAACACATTGACATTAGGCATCACTTTATTAGAGATCATGTGACTAAGGGAGACATTGAGTTACACCATGTGACAACTGAAAACCAACTGGCTGACATCTTTACTAAACCACTGGCATTCGACACTTTCAGTTTTTTAAGGACCAGATTGGGTGTGATTGACATAAATGCATGAAACTTTTAGCTTTTTTTTTTTTTTTTTTGACCTTTTAGTATGTTTTATTTTTTCTTGTCTTTTGTTTATTTGTTTTCAAAATCATCGCTGATATGGTATTATATTCCTTGTCCTTGCTTTTTTTGAAAATTTGTAGTTAATGTGTTTTCATCTACTTAATCTCTTAGATGGTAGGAATATTTTGTGATTGTGTCTCTTTCTCTAACCTATTTTAGTGGCATAGTTTTCTTTTCTAATCAAAAGTCTATCTCAAATTAAAGATTATTTATGAAATTAAGATCTTTTCTTAAACTTGCTTAAGCAAATCTATCTTGTATTTATAATGATTAAAGTCTTTTTGTCACATCAAGATCCCTCATTACTCTTGTCCTCGATTATTAATCCGGCTTGTGATAATTCTTCCATATGTTAGAGAGAGAGCTCCTATTCTCTAATATCTGAGAAGATATATTCACAATTAAGTTTTTTAAAGGATTATAAAAGGGAATCTAGCTTGCAAAAATAAAAAAAAATTGGCCAATGATGCCAACAAAAGAAGCGCAAAGTCGCCAAAAATTGAAAAATCTATAAAAAGATACACAAAGCGCCACAAAATTGACAAGAGGCATAAAATGAGCCCACTCAAAAGCAAGCTACTCTCTCTTTTTAAATCTTTTAGAACTTAGAAGTTTTGGTTCTCAAAGGCTTGATCTCGATTATCGTACGATTGTGACAAACCTACTTTACTTCATTATTTTATGAAATATTTTTCTTACGACAAGTGGTAGGTGGATTCTTTTTCTCATATCCAATTAATTATTTGAGTTAGGTCATTGATTTCAAAAGACGATTCTACCCTAAGAAAATGTTTTGAGCTAAGGGTAAACCATGAACGGATATTCTACTATTCTATGGATTAATGAGATTGGTAACTCATTAACTCACAAGTTTTTTAAAACAATCACATGGAATACTACATCATTGACATGCCTTGATTAAAAAAAAAAATTCTATGCTATTTGTCTTTTGTTCCCTCCTTTTTGATATGTCAAAAGGGGGAGAAGTTTATGAGGTTCCTTTTTATATCGATCCTGAATTTTTACTACTAATTTATTTTCGTAGTGTTTACCATCATCAAAAAGGGGGAGATTGTTGCAAATCTATTTTTCATGGATTATGTTTTGATGATTGACTAACACTATTTCTCTTGGACTGCTTGTTGATTCTAACATTCCAGGAATCGAAGATCGGACGAACAAGATGAAGCCAATTCAGGATTGCGTAGGTCTAGGGTTGAGTCAGTCTGTACTTTTGTTTTTCACTTCTTGAGTCCTCTTATAATGGTCAAAGAGACTGATGTTAAGTAACCCTTCACACACACACTTAAGATACTTAGAATTTCTTTTTTTTACTCATATCGGCCTGGACGATTTTTGGATCGGCCCGGACGATCAGGCTTAAAATAGAAGGTCTAAATAATGATTCTTAATTAAGGCAGCCGACATTAACATATCGTCCTGGATGATACATGTATCAGCCAGGACGATAAGATAAAAACAGAAAGAAGTTGCCGCCATAGACAATTAAGGTATACTGTATTTTTAAATTATCGGTCAGGACGATCCTAGGATCGGCCTGGACGATATTCACAAATTATGCCATAATTGTTCAGGAAATCAAGGGAGTAATTAAGAATGATTGATCCAGTCAAAAACCTTAAGTTACTTCAGGACGATAAACATTGGCCAGCTCGTATCCAGGGCTATTGTAATGACGATTTTTCTCTGATTTGAACTGATCGGCCAGGACGATCGTGAGATCGTCCTGGACGATCAAGCCAATTTTCAATCATCCTATTTTGCATCCAGGGCTATGCTCTGGTCGATCTTCATTGATTTGTACTGATCTGCCAGGCTGATGTCCATATCCGCCTGGACGATATTGTTGGCAACTTGCAATTAATGAGCTCCTTTGAAGCTCTTCTATTTAAGAACTCTTGTTCAACGTTTTTCAAGACCTTTGGCTGCTGCCTTGACCTGAGAAGACCTTGAGGAGAGAAAGAGAGAGAGGGAGAGAGAGAGGATCTTTTGAGGGGGAGCTTGTGAGGGGATTCACAAGGGTTGCTTCAAGGATCGCTCTGCTTGTTCTTCGTCTAGAGTTTCTCGTCGGTGGAAGGGTCGGTAGAGGTAAGGAGTTAGCTTTTGGTTGTGGTTCTCTGCCAGCTTCAAGAGAAAGAAAAAGGAGGTAGGTTCTCTGCTTTGCCGGCGTGGTAAAAAGGAGGTTCTTGTGAGGGCTTCTCCACCTAGCCGTGGGGGCTAAAGGAGAGTCATTTTTATATAGTGCAATACTTGGAGGGTGCCTCCAAGGAGTGGACGTAGGTCAAGTTGACCGAACCACTATAAATTTCTGTGTTCTTATTTTTGCTTCCGCACTTTTTAATTCCGCATTTATTTTTGTGGTGATTTTGGTTTGTAATTTTTATTCTTTGTGAAAAGAAAATTTTTAAAATACCAATTCACCCCCCCTCTTGGTTAGCTTGGGCTAGTTCTATAAGGCTTAACATCCCTAACGAACTTTCAATATATTATACTATTATTTCTAATTGAATTTTATATTTTTATTATAAGCATACTATTAATATAAACATTAAAACAAATGTAAGTATGTGGTTGAGTAGTAGATGGTAATTATTATTGTTATAGTACTGTGATAATAATATATGTGGGGAAAAATAAGTAAAGACTAGGTATTCACTGACATTGGTTAGAGACTAATTGACTTGTATAAGATGATGGATCGAGGAGCTTTCATTTAAATAATATAATATTGTATTATCCTCTACTGATTCATATGATATTAATTGGAAGTTATACTGAGATGAGTACTATAGTGATGGATAAAGAGTGTTAATTTTGTGTATTGAGCCAACGACAGACTAAAATAGATTATTATTGACTGGATAAAATACCGCTTAAACTATGACTTCTTGCTTGTTTAATCTGATCACTGAAATATACATTATTGATTCATTATTATTATTACTATACTATTTTATAATTACTATACTAATTTATTATAACTAATGAATCTACTATTACTACCATTAATTTTACTATTACTGATATGGACATTGATACTATTTGATATTATTAATTCACTGTACTGATACCAATTATATGAGATATTGAGTTTGTGATATACTGAACATACGATTAAGATAATGATATAAAATAGTTGGATATCATGTATACATCATTATAATATTTTACTGCATTGATATGATTCTCATAGTCTTTATTGATGTTTTGATTTATCGCTTTATATGATTTCCTTATTGATGGATAGTATTGATACGATGGCTTTATCGATTCAACACTCGTATTTGTTTACTTGCTTCCCCTTTGTACTATTTTATTAGCTTTTGTAATGTATTATTTTGCTGGCTAAAGATTTTATTGCTAATGTGTTTTACTATATTTGCATCAATTCATAATCACACGATTGTTATTATTATAAATAATTGGCAACACACATACTTTTAATTTATTGTACATTGAGTCAGTTATAGTATGTAATGACTTATTGGTATTTTTAGCCTATTATTTGTAGTTTAAATGATTTCATGTTATGGCTGATGATTAGGTGTATGAGATTGATCATATCAGTATTTTTCAATTTTACTATTAATTTATTTATTTCTATCTTTTAGCTATTCTTTTATACTTAGGTGTGATGATTATATATTATAATTATATATTTATTAAATATTGCATATAATTTTGAAATAAGAATGCATATGTATTTTTGATAATTTGATTACTACTAGTTTGTTTTAGCTGATATTATATTGATAAAAGAAAAATCTATAACTCTATAATTGATTTTAAAAGATAAAGAATAATTCTTTCAAACTAAATTCTGGGGCGTCATGGTGGTGGTGGCAATTGCTGTGGTGATGGACTGTGGTGGGTTGCGACCGATGGTGGTGGTGATGGCTAGCAGTCGACGAATGGTTGTGGCCAAACTTGCTTGCGGTGTAAATGATTCTTGCTCAAAATTGGGTGATAATCGTTCACCTTAAAAATGGTCTAAATTGTTTTGCACTATATTTACTATACTTTACATTTTTTTCATACGACAAAACACCAAACTTTTCAAAACACTTATGCTTTACTTTACATTCATTTTATTTCCAACCAAATGGTCCCTTTTAATATACATTATATCAAACTTATAATACGCATTGCCCAAATTTGAAGCCCAATTAAGCCCAAATTTGCAGTCTAACTTGCTAACCTAAGCTGAAATTTATATTCTAAATTATTCATGTAACTTTTTTAGTCCCACATCATAGGAGAAGTTTAATCTACTTTTCTTTAACATTTTATATAATATGAAGTATATACTTTATCGTAAACGAACTTTTATTTGGTCAGGACACATGACATAGCTCTACATCCAGACGCCAATAACATGTCACCACGTGCTCTTACTCTATACCGCGCAGCCTGACTATGCGACACGGACCAGAACTTGGTATTACTCCCTGGTTTTTCTACTTCCTTTTTTATTTCCATTATTTATGCTGCTAACTCTCATGAAGATAGGAAATTTCTTTGGGAACACATTCGTAATATGGCCAAGGACATTTCCCAACCCTGGATTCTTGCTGGGGATTTCAACTGATGTAGGAAGGAACAAGAAAAGATGGGTGGTTCTCCTTTGCTTCCTAGTGGGCTTGGGTATTTTAATAATACTATTTTTGATTGTGAGCTTACTGATTTAGCCTCGGTTGGCTTGTACTACACTTGGTTTAATCAGCAAAAAGATAATCTCATCTTCTGTAAGCTTGATTGGGCTTTAATTTATATTGAGTGGTTGGAAAATTTTCCAAAATCTTATTATAAAGTGGTCCCTCCTTATTGCTCTGACCACTCTCCAATCTTGATTCAATTTGACAATATTCAACGAAAACCCTCCAGTTTTATGTTTAAAAACTATTGGTTTAGACATGATGGCTTTAAAGAGGTTATGTTGAATGCTTTTCTTAGTTGTCCCCCCTCTAGTTCTATTGCTTCTCTGTATTCTAGCTTGCAAAATTTAAAAAGGCTTATCCAAAAGGAAAATTGGAATTCTTATAGTTACATTTCCAAGGCTTTAAATGATTTTAAAAAGAAGCAATTGTATTACCTTCATGAAATTGAGAAACATCCTTTGGACGGTTTGCTCAGTTCCAATTTAAAGACATTAATGATCAGCTTATCAGTTATCAAATCTCTTGGTCTTCTTGGTTGACCCAAAAAGCAAAAGTTAGATGGTTTTCTGTTGGTGAGGAAGATTTTTGTTTTTTATATGCTAAGATGAGGAGTAGGAATAACATCAATTCTATTAAGGTTTTAAACACTTTTGATGGTATCTTTACTGATCATAATGATATTTCCCAAACTCTGATTAATCATTTTAGTAATTTGTTTAATACCCTGGCTCCCATTCATGCTAACACTTTTGTTTTTCCTACTAGTTCTACTCTTTCTCAAGAAGTTGCTAGCTTCTTGATTGGGTCTTTTTCTAATAAATATATCAAAGAGGTGGGTTTTTCTTTTTCCCACGGGCTCCTCTCTTGGGCCCGATGGTTTTACTGCTGAATTTTACAAACACAATTGGGAAGTGGTTGGGATTAAAGTTTGCAATGCTGTTAAAAATTTTATGAAGTATGGTCATTTTCCCAAAGGGGTAAAAGCTACTGGTATCACTCTTATCCCCAAAAATTCTCATGCTAACACTATCTCTAACTACAGAGCGATCTCTCTGTGTAATGTCTTTTATAAAATTGTGGCCAAGCTTCTTGCTAACAGACTAAAACATGTTCTTCCTCACATTTTTTATGAGAACCAAGTTGGTTTTATTAGGAATAGGTCCTCTACGGACAATATTATTTTGGCCAATGAAATTTTGAAGGATTTTAATAATTCTAAGAAAGGTTTTTGTGTTAAGCTTGATATTCTTAAAGCCTTCGACTCTGTTTCTAGGGATTTTATTATTAATTGTATGAGGAATAAAGGTTTTCCTGAGAAGTTTTTAAGCTGGATTAAAGGCTACATTAATAATTTTCAATTTTTTATTTGCTTAAATGGTTCTTTAGAGGGGTTTTTTAACTCCACTTCTGGGCTTAGAAAAGGCTGCCCACTTTCTCCTCTTCTTTTTAGTATTGTGATGGATGGCCTTTCTAATATGTTGCATGACAAAAAGAATCATCAATTTAAAGGCATTCTTTCTAATGGGCATATGTATATTCACTTACTATATGCGGATGATGTTCTTATTTTTGGAGAGAATTCCACTAAAAATGTGAATAATCTCAAGTTAATTCTTGAGGACTTTGGTAATGCTTCTACTATTCGTATTAATCTTCAAAAAAGTTCTATTATATTCTCGGCCCGCTCAACCATTGAGAGGTTATGCTCTAGGTTTTTATTTCATGGTAACACTATAAAGAGAAGAAACTGCAAACCATTGCTTGGTCTACTGTTTGTACTCCAAAAATTTCTGGTGGTCTTGGCTTACATTCTATTAAAGCTCTTTTTCATAGTTTTACTTCCTCTCTCATTTGGAGAATTATGACCAGTGACAGTGGTTTGGCTCATTGGTACAAAGGGAAAATTTCTTCCCCTTGGAAACCACCTCCGGTGGAGGCTTCTAAAATGTGAAAAATGATTTGTGAGGTGGCTGGAACCATTAAGCATAAAATTTCTTTAAATATTACGGTTGACAACAACTTCTCTTTTTATTGGGATCCTTGGTGTAATGGAAAAGCTATAGCCAATATCATTAATCCTCCTACTGATGCTTATATTCCGATCAAATCCAAAATAATTGGAGTATTAATTCTGACACTCCCAGAATAGTGGTGGATGAAATTATTAATATTCAAATTGGTAAGCAACTGGCTATGCTTTGGGATGGCTTACCAAACCCGACTCATCATTTATATATGGCTAGCTTTCATGAAAATTTGTCTACTATTTCTTGGCATAAATTTATTTGGTTTAAAAAGCATGCTCTTAGATTTTTGGTCTACTCTTGGATGGCTTTGATGGAAAAATTAAAAACTGCTGATTTACTGTTAAGAAGAGATTTTGATATTATTTCTTCATGCTATTTTTGTCAGAATTATAATGAGAATCATAAGCACTTATTCTTTGAGTGTGATTACTCATTTACTGTAATTTCATACTTACTTCCTCAGATTAGCAAGTTCTTTATGAGACCTACTTTAATTCAATTACTGAAACACTTTAATCTATTTTGTTTTTGTTTTTTTGAAACCAATGCCTCAAAATGCATTAAACCCAAAGGAAAACAAATAACAGATACAACTCACTCAAGAACTCCCTAAAGCATCACACTCCTCCTTCAAACAATGTAAGAACGAAGGAGGAATGGAATTCTCTTGAAGATCTTCCCACAAAAAAGATCCTTCTAAAGACAAAGTAGCACACATGTCCACTAAATTGTTACCAAGTCTACTAGAATAAGAGAAAATAACTTGCTTAAAATCTAGTAAAAAAGTCAAACTATCTTCAATAACTCTGCTAACCTTCCAATTTTTGATTGACTTTTGAAGCAAGTTGATGATGTTCCTGTTATCCCCCTCAATGATAACTCCTTGTGCTTCAAACATCCAGTCCTTCACCACATTCTTCAAAAACAGCACAGCACAAAGTTTTGTTTGAGCTGCATCCCAGTGTTGAAGTGAATTACCAAAAGCAAGCAGGAACCGGCCTTTGTCATCTCTAGCAACCCCTCCGATTCCAGCCCTGTAGTTCTTCTTTAGAGCACCATCTACATTGATTTTAATCCATCCGGGAGGTGGGGGATTCCAATGATAAGACAGCCGAAGCTGATTAGTATCCCATTTTTCTGTTTGGAAATTAAAAAAATTACTCTGTATCGCAAAAGAAATAACATTGGCTGCTATTGAGTTATACGAATCCTCCTTTCCTGTGTGTATTAGTTTGCACCTACTCTTCCATACCATCCATACCACTGTACAGTATAGGTTTGCAGCGAGATCTTCCCTCCCAATCAGCTTATGAAGTCCTTCTAAGCAATCCTCAAAGCATTGATAAACGGGAATATACAATCCCCAGTTATTTAACAGAGTAGCTACCTTCCGGATTTTAACACATTGCCCTCCTAATGGTCATTATCCTCTACAGCTTCACATCCCCTCGGACATCCAAAAAAAGAACTGATCCTTCTATTAGCAAGAAAAAAATTAGATGGAATGGCGTTATTATACAACCTCCACCAAAAGAGCTCAATCTTTGGATTAAGCTTTAATTTCTTCATCCAAATCCAGTGAGCCGCTCTATCTTCATGCATCCCATCTGCATTTGTTATAAGAGACGTAATTGATCTCCCAGAAAACTTCTTAATAAGCTCGATTTTATCAGATTTCCTTCCTTCCTCAATCTGTATTTTCAGGATTAAATCGATGAGCTGTTCTCCAAACATTTCTCTCATATTATCCACCTTCCAACTACCCCCTTCTATAAAGAAGCTGAGTTTGTTTTCTGTAAAATCCTGGATATTCACAAAAGTCGGCCATCTAGCTATACACTTGTCCAAGATCCAAGTGTCATATAACCAATTGATCGAATCTCCATTTGAAACTTGCCATCTAACCACTTTCCTTAGATGAATAGCTCCCATCTTTATAATCTTCCAAGTGGGTGAACAAGCAGATTTTATCGAGTTAGACCATACATCTCCACCATATTTAGCTTTCAACACCTGATTCAACAAAGAATCTGGGTTATTTATGAAATTCCAAGCAAACTTTGCTCTAAGTGGCCCAACCTTCTCAACAGCCGAATACAATCCACGGCCACCCTCAGCTTTTTTCTTACACAACAATTCCCAAGATGCATAGTGAATTCCATGCTTACCGTTATTCTTATTCCATAAAAAACCCCTACACAACTTATCAAATTCCTTCAAAATGCTCAAAGGAACTAGAGACAGAGAAGATAAGAACACTGGTAAAGACAGGAAGGCTGACTTGACAAGAACCAAATGACCTTCTAAGGAAATACATCTCTTCCCCATGTATTCAACTTGGAGGTAGCTGCATATAGTAAACTCTGGAAATCCACCGTTCCCAATCTTCTTAAATCCATTTTAACTCCTAAGTAGCAGAACTCTTTAACCTGCTTATAATTCAAAACTTTGACCACTGCCTTTTTAACTCTTCTTCTAGTATGCTTGCCATAGACAATCATTGATTTAGATTCATTCACCCTCTGACCCATCCAGTCATTATATTTAGAGATAATCCTTTTCAATTCCCTCACATCCTTTAATTTGGCCTCAGAGAATAATAACACGTCATCCGCATAAAATAAATGAGACACCTTTGGAGCTAGTCGTGAAACCGAAACCCCATTACCTTTCCTTCCATTTAATGCATCAGAGAAAATTTGGGAGCATAAGATGAATAAAAATGGGGATAAAGGGCAACCTTGCCTAAACCCACATTTTCCTTCAATCCAACTAGTCTTTTTCCCATTGATCAAAATGCAAAAATTGGGGTTAAGAACACACTGCAACAGAAGTTTAATAAATTTGACAGGAAAATTGAAGTGGAGAAGAGCTTGCCTCAATGTCATCCACCCCAGGCTATCGTAAGCCTGCTCCATGTCTAATTTAATAGCCAACAACCCCTTATTACACTTAGACCATCTGAAGTTGTTAAAAACTTCCTGGGCCAGAAGAACATGATTTGACAATGAACGGCCTCTGACAAAAGCTTGTGAATAACGTTTTCCAATCTATTAGAGAGCATTTTAGCAACTATTTTGTAAATAGTCATACAAAGACTTATAGGCCTGAAATTAGTAGGTTATTGAGGACTTTTGATCTTTGGGATTAAGACAATTAAAGTTTCTTTCAAGGATTTGTCCATCAAACCTGACTTGAAGAAGTGAATTGCCGCATTCCACACATCCTCCTTGACCACGCTCCAAAACTATTTTACAAATGGGAATGTAATCCCATCCTGCCCTGGGGAAATATTCCTTTCCGATTTCTCCACTACCAGCTGCAGCTCTTCTCTTGTAAAATCAGCTTCTAGTAAGGATCTATCAACCTCACTAATGACTGTTGCATGTTTTGGCCAACCACCTAAAGTGCAATTCCTATGTTGCCATTTAGCCTTAAAAAAATCTGAAAAAGTGTTTTGAATTTCTGCTTCATCCTCTGTAATAACTCCATCTGCCATCTTGATGTGATGAATCTAGTTAATACTTCGACAAGCATTGGCAAAGTCATGAAAAAAAGTTGAATTGCAATCACCTTCATCCATCCACCTTACTTTGGCTCTTTGTTTCCACCATGTGTTGAGCCTAGCCAAAATGATGTTAAGTTCATTAATTTTACTTCTTAACACTTGTAGTTTATCGAAAGAAATCCCCACATCCGCTTCTTCCATTTGAATTTCCAGAATTTCTGTCTTCAAATAGTCTCTCAATTGAGTCAAATTCTTGTGCTTTTCCTTACTCCAAAAAAAGAGATCTCTTAGAGATCTTTTACATTTCAAATTTAGTATGCCCGCCGGGTCACCTGTACATTTCTTCCCCCAAATTCTCCTTACCAATGCAGATGCACCATAATAAGATGCCCAAACCTCTTCATATTTAATGTCCCTCTTCATCGAGACCACTTGTTTGAGAATATCAAATACAATCGGACAGTGATTCGAAGCAATGCGAGGAAGGTTTTTGACCAGAGCTAAATGAATATTGTTTAATGCTGAGGAGTTGATAAGGCACCTGTCCAATTTCTCCCAAATACGACTGCTACCGGATTTATTATTACACCAGGTATATCTTGGTCCCATAGATTTTACCTCGTGAAGATTGTTGTTGATCAAGAAACTTTGAAAATCCTTGGAACCTTGAGATAGTCTGAACTTCTTCCCCCCTCTTTTCTCCTCCTGAGAAACAACACAGTTGAAATCTCCTCCTATCACAAATGGAAGATCATATGAACAAAACCTTCCAAGACTGTCCCAAAGCAATTTCCTCTCCTGTACATCAGTACTACCATATACCGAAGCCACTTTCCAGCACCCTTTGCCAACTACATTCAAATTCCCCACCACCAATTGGGAAGAACTCTCAATGACAGAAAAAATAAGATATATCATTTCTCCATAACACCATCAGGCCTCCTGTCAGGCCCATTGCTGGAACTAAATAGAAACTCCACTTATCTCCCAACAGCTTCATAATTTGAGTACTTTCTAAGGTATTGATCTTCGTTTCCAACAAACCAACAAAGAACACCTTGTGATCCTTGATCACTTCCTTTAGATATAGAGCAGCCTCCACTTTCTTGGCTCCTCTACAATTCCAAAAGAGTAAATCACTCATTGCTTAAAGACGGGGGAAGGGCCCCCAACCTTCTTTACCTTTCCACTCTCCCCTTTCCTATTATGAGGAAGTATATTACCTGCTCCAAGGGATTTCAATTCCTTGAGTAGTTTAGCTTTCTTTTCCAAAGAGTGGTTCCTTACAGAACTTGAGTTATTCTTAGAATGATCCTTCTTCAATGAGGACCCCAAATTTTGCTTCACCTTCCCTTCCTCCAGACCAATAATATTTGATGTCGGTGATCGTATGAATTCTCCTTATTCTAGTTTTCCTCCAGCATCATCATCTAAGGTCACCACATGCCCTTCCTCGCATTTTCTGAAACACTTTAATCAAATTCCAGATTTTTCTATTAAAGAGAAAATTTTCATTTACCTAGTCATTACCTCCTTGGTTTATTTTCTTTGGATTGAAAGCAATAACAGATGGTTTTCTGGGAAATGGATTTCCCCCCGGACTTGCAGTTTTTCTATTAGAAAAGCTATTAAATTGAAAGTGTCTAACTGGAATAAGTATGAGGATCTTCATAGAAAATTTTCTAATATCATTTACTGATTCTCGTTTATTTTCTTTTTTGCATAATTTGAACACTATATGGGAAACTTTTCTTGGAGAGGGATTTGGAGAACACTAGATGGAAACAAGTACTGGAAGGATACGACATGGAGCTTGCGGAACCTGGGACCTGGAGTTAACATGGAAGAACCATTCTTTCATGCTATGGATTACGATTTTTAGCTTCTGCAAATTTGGTTCTGAGCATGCCATTGCTCGATCAGGGACTTGTCTCTCTCTCAGCGCTCTACTGGAGCTGGTTGTTGTTGAAGTTCAATTTTCTTGGTTCATTGTTTATCTTTATCCTTTATTTTGAATTTTCCTTATTCTATACCTTGTATAGAATGATGGCTGTTTTTTCTTTCCCAGTTCTTTTTTCCTTTTAGATTGTTTTTCTCTTTTATATTGTTGGACTTTGTATTTTTAATTTTTAATAAAATGTGCTCTGCCCCAAAATTTTTCAAAAAAAAAAAAAAAAAGGTCACAACCCTTTAAACAATATATAAGTTTGAAAAGAGAGAGATCCACCGTCTAAGCGGTAATAAAAAAGACTTCCGCTCATTTTTTTGACCGTTGAGCCATACCCTTCCACGTAATCATCATTCGCCCATCTTTCCTCATTAAAGAGGGCTTGCTAGCCGACTGTTAGATTTCAAAAACAAAGTTAGTATCGTCTTTCTCTTTCTTTCTCCCTCTCTCCCCACCACCATCGTCAAAAAGAACCAGCCGCTACCCGTCTTAGGATAGAAAACGCAGAATGGGTTGTATCTACTCCAAGTCACTCTCCGCCGGCGATCTCCACGTCTTCTCCGGCAACAAAGGGCCCATTTCTGGCACCGACGATGGTGATCTTACCACTCACTCGGTATTCCTCACCTCTTCCACCTACGGCGTTCTCAACCTCGATCCCTTCGAGAACCAAAAGAGTGTAGCCTTTTCCCCTAATGAATTTTATAGATCTCCTTCACCCATCCTCTTTCCCGAATCCAAAAAGACGTCTCTTGTGGATCGGTCACCAGAGATCATCAACTGGGTGCTCGTAGAAGATACTCAAGATGCCGGAACTCCCCATTGCTCACCGCAGAAGAAACCCACAAAACGGCCACCTGCCCTGCTTAGCCCATCTCCCAAAATACAGGGGAAGTTCATCGGAAAAGAGAACAGAACTCCCCGTCCCAGAACTCCAGTTACCGACCACAATCGAGTCCTGAAAACTCTAATTTTCTCAGAAAACAAGAAGTCTGTATCTAGACGGAGCTCATCTCCGCTGTTCGATCCAGAACTCGTGGCTTCCTTCGAGCGAGAGCTCGATTCCGAATCTGAACAGATCAAGAAAATGGTTTCCCCAAGAAACTGGAAAAAAGAAGATAGATCGAGCAGTTTTCTTTTCTCGTTTGAAGAAAAATGCCCGCCTGGGGGAGAGAATGCAGTGGTGCTCTATACAACTAGTCTGAGAGGGATTAGAAAGACTTACGAAGACTGCAATTTGGTTCGTTCGGTGATTGAATCTTATAATGTCTATGTTATTGAAAGAGATGTTTCCATGGATTTAGGGTTTAGAGAGGAGCTAAGGAAGTTATTGGGAGGGACTAAAGAGGCAAAAATGCCAGTTTTATTTGTGAAGGGGAGAATGGTGGGTGGAGCTGATGAAGTATTGAAGCTTGATGAAGAGAGAAAATTGGAGATTTTAATGGAGGGTGTTCCTAAGGCTGTGATGAGTTGTTCGGAATGTGGTGGGTTGAGATTTATCATGTGTAAGGAGTGTAATGGGAGTTGTAAAGTTTTAGACGAGTGTGAGAAGAAGAAGAAGAAGTGTGGTTTTTGTAATGAGAATGGGTTGGTTTATTGCTTCTCATGTAGTAAATAGGTAAAGCGTTTGATAAGATTGGATTATGAATGTCTTATTTGCTGAAATTTTATCTGAATGTGTTATTTGGCTGATATTTTTTCTGAGTTAACTGCTTAAGAATTAATGTGTTTTTTGAAACAAGCATGCTGCTGAATTCTGTTGTTGTGCTGCTGGCGTCAGTTATGTGAATTTTTAATATGGGTAGATTAACCATCTATTATCTGATGGTCGTATGATTGTAGGCTATAGTGTTATTTACTGATATTTTTTTGTCGTTAAGTATTTTTTTTTTTAAATTCTGAATTCTTAGTTGTTCTTAGAAACAAAGTTTATGTGAAGTTTTTTGTGTATTTTTAAAAATTTTGTTACGTCCTGGAATACTCGTGGAGGTAGAAAAATATAAAATTTCACGTCTTAGCTTTGTACGAAGATCGAACACGCATACAACTATAATAGAGAGAGCGTAGCGTTCATAAGAGACACAAGAGTTTTTACATAGAATCAATTAAAAGGGGAAAAATCATGGGGTTTGACCTATTTTGAATGAATCCATTATTATTTGCAATTGATTACAAATGAGGCCCATCCTTGGGGGGAGTCCTTGGGTTGATGTAGCAAATGTATATCATATTACATGGTGTGAATTTGAAGAATTAGTATTGAAATATTCGTTTGGTCGGTGGAACCATAGTTATTGAGCGATGGAGGTCAGGAAGAGCGTAGTCTTGTAACGGTGATCGAAAGAACCATTGTCTGGCGGGGGAGGTCTGAAGGATCGTAGTCGCTGGGAGACAGGGGTCACAAAGACCATTGTCTTGCGATGGAGATATGAAGGACCATAGTAGGCGACAAAGGTCGGAAGGGTCGTAGTCGGTAGGAGACAGCGGTCAGAGAGACTGTTGTATGACGATGGAGGTCAGAAGGACCGTAGTAGACGATAGAGGTCAGAAGGACCGTAGTTGCCGAATGACTGTAGTCGGTAGGAGACAGGGGTCAGAAAGATCATTGTCTAGCAGTGGAGGTCGAAAGGACCGTAGTAGGCGATGAAGGTCAAAAGGAGATAGGGTTAGAAAGAATGTTGTCTAGCGATGGAGGTCGGAAAGACCATAGTAGGCAACGGAGGTTAATAGAGGTCAGAAGGACTATAGTCGGCAGAAGACAAGGGTCATAAAGACCTTTGTCTGGCAGTGGAGGTCGAAAGGACCATGTCAGTAGGAGACAAGGGTTAGAAAGACTTTTGTCTGGCGATAGAGGTCGGAAGGACCATAGTAGTCAATGAAGGTTAGAAGGACCGTAGTCAACAGGAGACAAATATCAGAAAGACAATTTTCTGGCAGTGGAGGTTGGAATGACTATAAAAGGTAACAGAGGTCGGAAGAATCGTAGTTGACAGGAGATAAGAGTCAGAAAGACCGTTGTCTAACGATGGAGGTAGGAAGGATCGTCGTAGGCAACGACAGTCGGAAGGACTATAGTAGGTAGGAGGCAAGGGTTAGAAATACCATTTTCTGGTGGTGGAGGTCAGAAGGACCGTAGCAGTCGACGGAGGTCGAAAAAACTGTAGTCGGCATGATACAAGGGTCATAAAGGCGATTGTCTGGCGATGGAGGTCGGAAGGACCGTAGTAGGTGACGGAGGTTGGAAGGACTGTAGTCGGCAAGAAACAAGGGTTAGAAAGACCATTGTCTGGCAATGGAGGTTAGAAGAACCATTTTATGCGATGAAGGTCAAAAGGATCGTAGTCGGTAGGAGATAAGGGTCAGAAGGACCGTTATCGTAAGGCGGTGGTCCGGCGGAAGTTTGGCGTTAGGTGGTTGTCTGGTGGAAGTCCGGCGTCAATTGGTGATCCGGCAGAACTTGGGGTGCCAGGTGGTAGTCCGGTGGAACTCCAACGTCAGGTGGTGGTCCGGTGGAACTCCTCCAACGTCAGGTGGTGGTCCGGAGGAACTCTCGCGTCGGGTGGTGGTCCAGAGGAACTCTAGCGTCATGTGGTGGTTCGGTGGAAGTCTGGGCGCTAGGTGGTGGTCCGACGGAACTCTGGTGTTAGGTGGTGGTCTGATGGAACCCCGGGTGTCAAGTGATGGTCTGGTGGAACTTCGAGCATCAGGTGGTTGTCGAGCGGAACTCCAGTGTCAGGTGGTGGTCTGGCGGAACTCTTGTCAGTGGTCGAGGAGGAACTAAGGGGAAAGAGCGATCTTCAATCTCTCTCTTACTCTCATACTTGGGGTCTGGCTTTCAAGAGGAAGGAGGGATTTATAGATTTCTTAAAGTGACATGACCCGTAAATAGGTGGAAAATTAAGGGTAAATGGGGAGTGGTTTGGAGGGACGACCGATATTGAATCCGTTGATCATTGACCGTTTGCTGGGGATTTGAATGTCTTAGTAATATCAAAATTCAGTGATCTTAAGCTCGTCGAGCTGCTTTTTATTTTTTTAACTTGTCGAGCTGCTTGATTCAACTATAAGCATGTCACGATTGGAAACTATTTGGTAAACTAAATTGTGGTTCGAACCTTCCAACAATGCTTCGGGTCCTTTATTTGGACCCATTTGGGCTCAGATTGAGTTGAATTTGGTGTCTTTGGTTTCATATTCTCGAGATGTTCAAATCGACTGTAAGTTTGCTGAAATTGGAATTTGGATGATCCCAAATTTAGTTTTAGAGGTTTCCAAATTGATTTTTCCTCGAGAATCGTGCCCGATCAAGATAATTTTTTGAGGATGTATGAAAATTAATGAATGATAAATCATAAAATATGTGATTCGACTTCATGATTTTAGAAAGAATAATCTCCTTCAACTATCGGGTCATGTGACCTTTTTTATGAGCTTATTATATGGCAAGACAAGACAGACGTGCTAATAATTAACATAGCATCTAGGAGAACTAAGTCATATCTCGTGTATAATGTGCCTTGTCAATGATGATAACGATGTTAAAATCGTGAGCCTGATTCATTGTGGGCTAAGTCTCTAATATTATCTCATGTATTGTGTACTAGTGCAATACAAACAAGGATATAAAAATCGTAGGCCCAAGCTATGACAAGTCCAATTGTTCGAGGCATTGTCAGCAAATAGTTCGATTGGATCTTGTCCTACTATTCCTTGGTTATTGGTGATATCCTTCCCTACAGTAAAGGTAATTAAATTCTTAAAGATAGAAAAATGCTTAGATGTTACTATAAGAGAGCTCAGTGGCTGGAGAGCTCTAGGTTGTTCCCTACAAGTAGTATATTAGACATGCCTGTGGCAAAAAGGAAAGAAAAATTTTCATAACATAACTTACAAAATTATGGTGACTAACATCGGAAGGGGTTAGTAACCTTTACACTGACAAGTGAAAAAATATAATTTAAAAGCTATCAAGGTATTGGGCTGATTGTGGTCTGCTCCATCTTCTCCTGTTCTGACATAATATTTGTACAGCTGGTCTAACAACCATGTGATCGTAACTACCTTATATCAAACCATACATTGATTACTTTATTACAATGTGTATGTATATATATATATATATATATATATATATATATATATATATATATATATATATATATATATATATATATATATATATATATATATATATATATATATATATATATATATATATATATATATATATATTAGCTTGAATGATGAAATAGAAAAGCTGCCTTTTGCATATGTATGTATTTGTTTTGCCTTTGTTTTTATATACAGATCTGAAGAATTATTTCAACATGGAATCAGATCTATCAAGCATACACTATTATTTTCATTCTTCTCTATTTTAGTTAGTTTCTGCATATGGGTGATATGTCTTTCTCATCTTCTTCCATGGTTGCGGGTGAGTTAACCATGAAATAGTTCAACACAATTATACCTCTCTAACTTAAATTCCTTATGAACAATATTAAATTTTTTTGTCAAATTCAGTTGAGTACTGATAATCATCAGCTTTGGAAGTCTCAAATTATGAAATTATTTCATGCAAATGGCTTTGATGGCTATTTAAATTGGTCTACTCTAAAGCCCTCTAAAGAGCATCTTCTTGAAAATGGTTTTTTTTTTTTTTTTTTGAAGAAAAGCAATAATAGCTTTATAAAATGAAGAAAATAACCGAATTACAGCCTAATGTCAATGGATTCCTCCTTTAACACTTTAGTAAAAGTGTGAGGAACCTTATTCACATCTAAATCCTCCCAAATAAAAGAACTGAAACATGCATAGTTAGCACATAAGTCCGCTAACTTATTGCAATTTCTACTAACGCAATTAAAAATAACATAATTGAAATCTTTAAAAAAAGAAAGTCGACCTCAACATTGCTACCTTTCCTCATAATGCTATTAATAAAATTAATAACATTTTGATTATCACCTTCAATGATCATACCTTTGTAAGCATACATCCAATCTCTAGTGACTTCTTTGATAGAAAGAATAGATTGAAGCTCCAAATAAGAGATATCCCAATGTGTTAATTTTTTGCCAAAAGCCATTAGAAATCTTCCTCTATGATCCCGAAATACTCCTCCATTCCCGGCCTTGTAAGAAGTAAAAAGAGAAGCATCAACATTGACTTTTACCCAATCAGGTGGAGGGGGTGCCAAAATTCATTGATCAACCCAACCGGTTGGTTAGCATCCCCGATACCCGAGAAACTTTTATTCACATATCTTGACATTGAGGCATAGCTTACAGCATTAGTGGCTAACAACCAAGAGCTTGAACGTTTGCCTTCATGCACAAGTTCATTCCTAGCTCTCCAAGAAAGATAGACCAAGTTATAATAAAGATTGATCAACCAAACATCTTTGCTTTGAAGCCATTTGAAACAATTTCCAAAGGAAATGAAAGTAGGGATACCAAAGCCCCATATATTTAATATCTGGATTGCCTCATTTAATTTATCACATTTCGAATTAATGTGATCAATGTCTTCAATTTGTTCATTCCCCAAGGGCACTTCTCATAATCTATCAGCCTTCTATAATAGAGGAAATGATTGGTGGGAATGTCTTTATGAACAATTCTCCACCAAAAGTTCTCAACTTTAGAGCTTAGCTTAATTTTTTTGAGCCATTCCCATTTAGACGAATCACTTGGATCTTCTTCAGAATTTTCCATAACCAAAGAAGTAATTGTCTTTCTTGTAGTAAACTTGATCAATTCTAGCTTATCATCACCGGGTTCATTGGAAATTTGGATCTATTTTATCAAATTTACAAGCTCCGGGCCACACATATTAGTTAACTTTGCAATGTCCCATCTTCCATTGGAAATAAGATTGTCCACCGTGAAATCATAGTCTTCCTTAGCTTGCACAAATGTTGGCCACTTTTCCAGAATTCTATTCCAAATCTAGGTGTCTTTAAATACATTAACGGGACTGTAAAACTCGTTTCTTTGATTTCCTTCTGGGATCGTTCGAGACGATGTTGAGATCGTCCAGAACGATCAGAAACAGCTGATTTCTGGGTGGATCGTCCGGGCCGATTTTTGGATTGTCCTGGGACGATCAGTTCATGGAAAAGTCAGTGAGCAAGGGTTTTTATCGTCCAAGGAAATTAATTATCGTCCTGAGATATCGTCCTGGATGATTGGATTTTGTTCACATCGTCCTGGACGATGTGGCGATCGGCCGGGCCGATCAGGTCTGGGTTAAAAGGAAATCAGCTCGTTTTGAAGAGAGAGAAAATCATTTTTTTATTTCAAAATATCTGAGGAGAGAGAAGGAGAAGGAAAGCAAAGGAAAAGCTTGGTTTCGGAGGCCGCGAAGTGCTTTTCGTCCGTCGCCGTTGTTGAAAGGATTGTTTATCTCGCGGTAAGGACTCCGAATCCTATTTCTATTTTCGAAGATGTTGAGATTTGGTCGTTTTGTGCACAGATTTGTGTTTTCGTTACCGATAAACGCACACCATTTTGTATTGACGAAACTTTCACCGCACAACTTTTGATATGTTATTGATATGATTATTCTACACGTTTTGAGTATTTTCTGTAATGATTCTACCGGTTATTTTGGGTTATGTGCGATTTTGATCGAATAGATAAATATCAGGATGTTGATTGATTTTGCTTCAGTAGAATAGAAGTCTTATAATGTTGTTGTGCACGTTTTGTACTAATTTGATAATTTTGTGAAAATAGGGATTTTTGTGTAAATTCCGTATACTGCCGTTATGCCGCTGGATTTTCGTACGATTTTCCGATTGTCTGAAATTGATGATTTGAACTGATATACATACGAATGTGAATATATGATTATTGTTACTAAAAGACAAGTGAAGCCTGGTTGAACTGTTGGTTGGAGATTGATTGACCTGTACAGGATGGTGGGCCGACGGGCTTTCTTTTAAACTATTGATCATTGATATATTGATTGGGAGGCATAAGGAGATTCTTATGCCGACGGGCACAGAGTGACGACTCTTATTGAACCAACATATGGATATCTACAACAGCAATATGGATTTCTACAACAGCACTATGGATTATCGAATAGCCAGTGATTGCACTTGTTTAGTAAGACTATTATATTGAAATGTATGTGTTCGGCATTGACTCGTGATGGATTTATTGCTTTATTGATTTGGATTTACTGACGGATTTACGGACTTACTGTTATCGTACGATTTCATTGATATTTAAATTCTGTCACTGCGCATTGCAACTGTTATGAATATTATAATTGATTCATTGACACTATTGACATGGACACTACGGATTCATTGATACTGATCAATTGATATTGATTCATTGATACTATTGCTTCTGCATTGTATTGAACTGCTGCATTTAATTCATTGCTAGTATAGACTGGGCTTTATTATATTGGTTTTTATGATTTCATACCGATTGATTTAAATTGACCAGATAGTATTATTTTGATTGATTCGATTTGATATGATTGATTTGACTGATCGCTGATTTCCTACTGTTTATCGATTCTTCTATCGCTGACTCTGGATTTTATCGATTGGGCATTGATTATTGATTTTTGTATCCACTGCATTGATTCACTGATCATGTGCAATTGATTGCTATGGATTCGACTTATTGACATGCATATTGTTTCCAGTATCGTGCTTTGATTTCAGTTGTAGGTATTAGGTGACCTGCTGGGCTTTTTGAAGCTCATTATATGTGGTTAATATTTTCAGGTCAGGGCTAGGGAGCAGGAGATTGAGGTTGATCAGGAATCTCTAGGTTTTTGTTCATTTTGGTGATAGTGATTCTTTTGTACTCAGGACAGGATAAATTTTAGTTCTTGTGTTTTTAGTGTAGCTCCTGAGTATTGTATATGATCTTTTGAGATATGAATATAATCGTACATTGATGTTTTTTTTATTATAGATTTTTGCTAGACTGTTTGAATGTTGTTTTAGATAGCTCTGGTAAATTGTTGATGGATTGCATTGAAATTCTTTCCAAGTTAGATCTTGGGGCATTACAGATTGGTATCAGAGCAGTGTTATTGGAAGAATGGAATGTTACCAGAGTTATAGGATTGGATTGAGAGTTGGGTAGAATGGGTAGCTGTAAGTGCATCATTTTTCATACATAATTGTATGTGTGTATCATTTATTCTGAATTATGCAGGTGAAAAGATAAATGGATAATCCGGAATCAAGTTTACCAAACGAGCAACATAGTACAGCTCCAGTACATTCAGAGAGTATGATGCAGTTGGCTACTGCTATAGCACAAGTGATGGGGGATGCACAGAGCAAGATGAGTGGAAGTAAAGAAGAAGAAGCAGATAAGCATTTGAGATGTTTCATAAGCTGAAGCCTCCATTGTTCAAAGGAGCTGTGGGACTCCAGGCTGCTGAAGATTGGATAATGAGAGTAGAAAAGATCTTTGACAGCATGTAGTGTCCGAGAAATCGAAAGGTACCTTTGGCTGTGTTTCTGTTTGAGGGAGAAGCAGAGAGATGGTGGATTGGACAGCAAAGAGAGAAATTCAAGGGAAAGACAAATGCTGAGATCACCTGGGATGAGTTTACTACAGTGTTTCGGATGTGGTTTGTACATCCGTCAGCTCAACGACAAATGCAAGAAGCTTTTATGAGATTGGAATAAGGACGCAAGACAGTGATGTAGTACAAGGCCGAGTTTACTGCACTTGCGAGGTATGCATCTCATTTGATCCCTACTGCTGAAGAAAAATGCTATAGATTTCTACACGGACTGAATAGAGAGCTGAGACATCCACTAGTACCCTTCCGGATCCATGAGTTTTCTGAGTTGGTAGAGCGGGCCAGACTGATAGAGATTGATTTGGCAACGCCAATATCGAGATATGACGACACCAGGAGGAGGAGAGATGAAGCCAGATGAGAGGAATCAGGTAGAGAAAGGAATAGAGAGAAGAGAAGTAAGTATGGTGATTCGAGGGGATCTGCATCAGTAGCATCTTCTGGTTCCAGCGAGTGCATTCATTGTGGTCGACGACATGCAGGTCGGTGTTACTTATTGACGGGACAGTGCTTTCACTGTGGATAGCAAGAGCATAGAGTAGCAAATTGCCCTCAGAAAGGATTGGGAGGAAGGACTGATTCAGGTACAGGACAGCAGAGGATAATTGGCTCGAGAGCCTACAGCGAGAGATCAGGGAACCAGATGACTGATAGAGCCGTCATAGATAGTCAGAGGGAGACTGTTGCGTCACGACCTCCTGTACTTCCTCCAGTGGTGCCACGTATCTACAGTTTACAGCATTATGAAGATCAACAACGACCAGAAAGTTCTACTGGTAAGCTGATTTGACTAATTGATAGATTGACATATGACCATGCATAGTGACATGTGATTGAATGAATTGTGTGATTTGTATGATTTTCGATGAGTTTTGATTTTGATTTGAATTTGATTGGATTTGTTTTGTATCGATTTTGCTTCAGACCTTTAGGGAAATGTCAGGACGACATTTTTCTAAGGTGGGGAGATTGTAAGAGCTCGTTTCTTTGATTTCCTTTTGGGATCGTTCGAGATGATGTTGAGATCGTCCAGAACGATCAGAAACAGCTGATTTCTGGGTGGATCGTCCGGGCCGATTTTTGGATCGTCCTGGGACGATCAGTTCATGACAAAGTCAGTGAGCAAGGGTTTTTATCGTCCAAGGAAATTAATTATCGTCTTGAGATATCGTCCTGGACGATTGGATTTTGTTCACATCGTCCTGGACGATGTGGCGATCGGCCGGGCCGATCAGGTCTGGGTTAAAAGGAAATCAGCTCGTTTTGAAGAGAGAGAAAATCATTTTTTTTATTTCAAAATATCTGAGGAGAGAGAAGGAGAAGGAAAGCAAAGGAAAAGCTTGGTTTCGGAGGCCGCGGAGCGCTTTTCGTCCGTCGCCATTGTTGGAAGGATTGTTTATCTCGCGGTAAGGACTCCGAATCCTATTTCTGTTTTCGAAGATGTTGAGATTTGGTCGTTTTGTGCACAGATTCGTGTTTTCGTTACCGATAAACGCACACTGATTTGTATTGACGAAACTTTCACCGCACAACTTTTGATATGTTATTGATATGATTATTCTACACATTTTGAGTATTTTCTGTAACGATTCTACCGGTTATTTTGGGTTCTGTGCGATTTTGATCGAATAGATAAATATCAGGATGTTGATTGATGTTGCTTCAGTAGAATAGAAGTCTTATAATGTTGTTGTGCACGTTTTGTACTAATTTGATAATTTTTTGAAAATAGGGATTTTTGTGTAAATTTCGTGTACTGCCGTTATGCCGCTGGATTTTCGTACGATTTTTCGATTGTCTGAAATTGATGATTTGAACTGATATACATACGAATGTTAATATATGATTATTGTTACTGAAAGACAAGTGAAGTCTGGTTGAACTGTTGGTTGGAGATTGATTGACCTGTACATGATGGTGGGCCGACGGGCTTTCCTTTAAACTATTGATCATTGATATATTGATTGGGAGGTATAAGGAGATTCTTATGCCGACGGGCACAGAGTGACGACTCTTATTGAACCAACATATGGATATCTATAACAGCAATATGGATTTCTACAACAGCACTATGGATTATCGAATAGCTAGTGATTGCACTTGTTCAGTAAGACTATTGTATTGAAATGCATGTGTTCGGCATTGACTCGTGATGGATTTATTGCTTTATTGATTTGGATTTACTGACGGATTTACGGACTTACTGTTATCATACGATTTCATTGATATTTATATTCTGTCACTGCGCATTGCTACTGTTATGAATATTGTAATTGATTCATTGACACTATAGACATGGACACTACTGATTCATTGATACTGATCCATTGATATTGATTCATTGATACTATTTCTTCTGCATTATATTGAACTACTGCATTTGATTCATTGCTAGTATAGACTAGGCTTTATTATATTGGTTTTATGATTTCGTATCGATTGATTTAAATTGACCAGATAGTATTATTTTGATTGATTCGATTTGATACGATTGATTTGACTGATCGCTGATTTCCTACTGTTTATCGATTCTTCTATCGCTAACTCTGGATTTTATCGATTGGGCATTGATTATTGATTTTTGTATCCGCTGCATTGATTCGCTGATCATGTGCAATTGACTGTTATGGATTCGACTGATTGACATGCATATTATTTCCAGTATCGTGCTTTGATTTCAGTTATAGGTATTAGGTGACCTGCTGGGCTTTTTAAAGCTCATTATATGTGGTTAATATTTTTAGGTCAGGGCTAGGGAGCAAGAGATTGAGGTTGATCAGGAATCTCCAGGTTTTTGTTCTTTTTGGTGATAGTGATTCTTTTGTACTCAGGACAGGATAGATTTCAGCTATTGTGTTTTTAGTGTAGCTCCTGAGTATTGTATATGATCTTTTGAGATATGAATAGAATCATACATTGATGTTTTTATTGTTATAGATTTTTGCTAGACTATTTGATTGATATTTTAGATAGCTCTTGTAAATTGTTGATGGATTGCATTGAAATTCTTTCCAAGTTAGATCTTGGGGCGTTACAGGAACTCCCATTGACGATACTCCATTTAGTAATAAATTTTAGGAACTTTTCCCCTGTTTTGCTCAATTTCCAAGCAATCGATCCAAAATTTATTGAAGAATTACTGCTCTTAACATTACCATATTTAGGTACAAGGAGCTTATGCACTAGTGCATCCTTGTCTTGAAAATACTTCCAAGCTAGTTTGGCTTTTAGAGGACCGGCTTTCTTCACACTTGGCACCAATCCTCTACCTCCCTGTGAGATTGGCTTGCATAAACTTTCCCAATTAACATAGTGGATGCCTTTTCTCCCATCCCTTTTACTCCAAATAAAATTTCTGAAATGTTTATCAATTTCATACAAAACTCCAAATAAAATTTCTGCAATGTTTATCAATTTCATACAAAATACTTTTGGGAAGTAAGGAAAGGGAAGAGTGAAAAGTTGGGAAGGAAAGCAAAATAGACTTGACAAGTGTCAATTGACCGGCCAAGGAAATGAATTTCGCTTCCCAAATGTTTAACATGCTCTATACTTTCTCCAACAAAAAATGGAAATCAGGTTTACCAAGTCTTCTTAACGCCATCTTGATTCCTAAGTATGAAAATTCCTTAATCTCCTTAAGGTCCATTGCTCTAGCAATTTTCCTCCTCCTTCTTCTCTTTACTGATTTTCCAAACAACAATCCAGATTTTTTTTTATTCACACATTGGCCCATCCAACTACAAAAATTGGAGATAATATTTCTAACCTCCTTGAGCATCTTCATACTTGCATCAGAGAAAACCATGATGTCATCGGCATAAAGAAGATGTGAAATCAAAGGCCCATTTGGAGAAATTTGTATGCCAATTGAATCCTTCTTTTGATAAAAAGCATTAGACAATAATTGAGCACATAAAATGAATAAAAACGGGGATAACAAACATCCTTGGCGAAAACCACTTCTAGCTTCTATCCAATTGGATAATTTCCCATTTATAGATAAGGAAAAATAAGGATTGAATACACATTCCATAACAAGATTTGAAAAACCAAATGGAAAACCAAAATAATCCAAAGCTTTGCATATGGTTGGCCAACCCATAGAATCATAGGCTTGCTCCATATCTTTTTTAAAAGAAACTAAACCTTTGGAAGATTTAGAATACCTGAATTTGTGGAAGATTTCATGAGCCACCAATACATTGTCGGATAGAGATCTACCTTTCAGGAATGCTGCTTGCTCTACCAAAATGAGTTTGTGATTGACAATTAAAAGCCTTTTCAAGATCATTTTTGCTGCAATCTTGTAAATTGATGTACATAAACTGATAGGTCTGAAGTTAGAGGGAGAAAGAGGATTTTTTACTTTAGGGATCTAAACAATGATAGTTTTCTTCTATTCTTCACACATTTTTGCTGTTTTAAAGAAATCATCCAAGGCATTTCAGATGTCTATTTTAATGATAGACCAATAAGCTTTGATAAAGGTATATGAAATTCCATCTTTGCCCGGAGCTTTATTACACCAATTTCATGAATGACCTCCTCCATTTCATAAAAAGTGAATTCTCTGTTTAAAGCAATAGAATCTTCATCTTGTAGTGTCCTCCAAGGTTTTGGCAGACCCATCAAAGAGCATTCCTTCTCCTTCCATTTATTTTTGAAGTAGTTGTTGAGGATGATTTCCTTCTGGTTTTGATCTTCCACTATCAACCCATTTTCCTCCTTCATCTTATGAATAAAATTCATATTCCTTCTAGCACTAGCATATGCATGAAAAAAACTTGTATTTGCATCTCCTTCCTTCAGCAATTTAACTTTTGCACGTTGCCTCAACCATGTGCAAATTTGGGCTAAGGTAGAATTCAGGTTGTCAGTTTTCACTTTAAGTTCCCAAGCTTCATCTTCACTTAGAAAACCACATTCAACTTCTTTGGTTTGAAGATTTAAAATCTGAATTTTCAGCTCCTCTTTTGATTGATTCAATTCTTTGTATTTGGCTTTACTCCAATAGAACAAAGCTTTAAGAGCTCTATCCATTTTCAGGTTCAAGATGTGAGGAGGGTCTCCCCTTGATTTCCTCCCCCAAGCCTTCTTCACAATAACCATGGATGCAGGAATTGAAGCCCAAATCTCCTCAAATTTGATTTGTTTATCACTCGACTTACTTAATTTTAACAAATTCAGTAAAATAGGACTATGGTCTGAACCAATTCTCATCAAATGCCTCACAACCAGCCTATGAGAGGAATTAATGGCTGCTGAATTGAGAAGACACCTATCCAATTTTTCAAAGATTTTTTCAGCTCCCTTCTTGTTGTTACACCAAAGTAAACTTGGGTCCAATACTCTCAACTTCATGTAGATCATTGCAAGTGATAAATGCCTTCATCTCTTTAGGACCTATTGAATAAGTAAACTCCATTCTTCCCTTCTTCTCTCCTCTAGAGAGAAAGCAATTGAAGTCACCACCAACTACCATTGGATCTTCCTTCGACAAATGCTGCTCCAACTTTTTCCAAAGAGTTCTTCTTCTATAGCTGTCCCTGCTTTCATATACCATAGCAATTTTCCATTTCCCATTGTTAGGAACTTCTAATTCTCCAATCACAAATTGATCTGAGGATTCAATCACTTTGAATGAAGCAATATCTTTCTTCCATAGAACCATGATGACACCAGATAATCCATCTGATGGGACATAAAAGAAATCCCATTCCATCCCAATCATAAGATTAACATCCCTTCTTTGAATTAAAGTCAACTTGGTTTCAAGTAAACCAACAAAGAAAACCTCATACTCCTTAGTAAATTCTTTAAAGTAAAGGGAAGCTTTACTTTTTTTTGCTCCCCTACAATTCCAAAAGCCTATGGAATAATTCATTGAAAGTTAGCACTACAGGAAAACACGCTATTACCGGTGGACATTATCCGCCGGTAACCGCTGAAATTCGACGAAAATCCTATGTTTCTGACACAGTTCCATCGGATTTTCATCCGCCGGTTTGGCGTGCGTCGTAAAATATGTACCGACAGTTTGACTCCAGCGGTAACCATTCTGGCGCACGTTCCGGTGCATTACCGGCGCAAATTACGACATGAAAGACGTCAACTTTTTATTCCATAATTTCGACGACGAATGCGTCGGTAATTTACATCGTACGTATCCGATGGAAAATACCGGCGCATAAGTCACCGTAAATAAGCAACGGCTGATTTCCGGCGTAAGGCCTTCATCGGCAATCACCGGTGGATTAGACGCCGGAACAGGCGTCGGTAATGTCTGTCTTACAAAAAGACGCCGGACTGATCGATCCGATTCGCTGTATCGTCATTTTCGTCGACTTTCCGATGCAAAATCTGCCAGAAACATGTAACATTGACAAAACAAATTGCCTTCCCAACCAACAATCAAATTTCCATACCTACAAACCTATACGAAAATACTTCCATATAACAGCTATACACATAACAGATATAAACAACTTCAACATATACTCAAAAACATAAATGTTCATTCAAAAAAAAAAAAAAATATCCTTGTTAACATCAATAGCATCAAAAAACTAAGAACATCACAAATGGTTCATTAACACATGTTCACAAAAATAAACAAGTTCAAATGACTAAAGTGAACTACTCTGATTCTGTGGACTCCTCCTCAGTTGGAGCTACCTCTTTTCCACTCATCTGCTCCCTCATTCTACGCATTTCATCCAACAACTGATTATGTTGCTCTTGCATCTGCATCTGCATTTGGACCTGTGCTTGCAACTGAGCTTGCCAATCAGCTTATGATTTCCTTACTTGTTCTAGCTCAGCTTGAAGGGCACTTATTTGTTGAGCTTGTAAGGAGTCATGAGAACTGGATGCGAAGCTGGATGCAGTAGAGGAGGTCATCCCCTCGTATGCCTGAGCTTGTGCACCTAAACCATAAACTCTACCATGTTGTATTCCTTCGACGGCCTGCGACCAGATGCGATACTCAGAAAACTCCACAGAGCTGCTAGAAGAGCCCTCACTTGCTGCGACATGAGTCTCTCGAAGCCGTGTATATTCCTCCTGTGAAAGTAGAATATAAATATAAATATTTAAACTAAAAATAAAAAAATATTAAGCACATATAAATATATGCTTATATGGGCTTTTCTTGCTCTCTCATTATTCCATTGTTGATCTTCCTATCGCTTATGAGTGCAACTATGCAATTCCACAGGAGTTGGTTCTCTACCAAGCGTCTCTTTCTATTAGAATTAAGAGAATTTAATTAATATTTGTATTAAAGAACAATTTTGAAAAAAAATTAAAATTCATTACCAAACGACGCCTGTGCTCAGTATGTGAAACGGAGCCGCCAGTATGAAGTGAACTACCCAAGCCCACAACATCAGAAGCTCTTCTATCAATTTTGATCCCTCCTCCTAGTATACTCTTCGGTGCCCAAAGCAGTGTTCAACTCAGCCCATATAACCTCTCAAATCCATAATGGTCACTTCCCATACTTTCTAATATCTGTGAACATGTCGCGCATCTGAGTAGACCCACGCTTCTCAAAATTCTTTCTAATCCTGTCATTGTGTTGGGGCAGATAACTCTGAGTGAGTGGTGCACCCTCTCCAGATTGGTTGCTGGGCAGCATGCAACAAATCATAAAAATTTCGTGCCTCCTTATTCGGTAACTCTTCTGCATTTTGTTCAAATTGTAATCCAGTTGTATCATGAACTAATTCTTCAAGATTTGGTCGGATATTTTCAGCCTCAGCTATATTAGTTATTGTAGAAGGACCGCATTAATAATCAAATTGTGGCTCGTACTCACCATGACAAGTCCAATACCAATACTGTGGCATGAATCCTCTGCGATACAGATCAACAGTTACATCATCTGGTTCTAGGTGCACTAGATTTTTATGTTTAGAACATGGACATCGAAACTTTCCTTCTGATATGAAGCTTGACAGTTATTTCTCTTGCTGAATGAAAATGTTCACCCCATTAATGAATTCATCTGTTAATTTCTTTCATCCTTGAGATAATCGGTTATACATCCAACTTCTTTGATTTATAATATCCATAACCTATATATAAGAGCAAATAAGTAATGGATTTTTGCTCAAGTAGATGTAAAACTGAATATATAGAGATGTAAAAAGATATGGTACTTGTAGAAAATTATGATCATTTAGCATTGTCTCTAAGAGTAAAGACACTCATCCACGTACATGAGCATCCTCATCTCTGTAATACTTTTCTATCAATCACACAATAGGCCTGAAGCATTCCTCTACTATCACACAATAGGCTTGAAGCATTGTCTCCATTTAACATTGTCTCTAAGAGTAAAGACACTCAGCCACTTGAGCATCCTCATCTCTACAATACTCAACTTAATTTTTTACTTCTATTTTTACATCTCCACTTGAAATATGATCAATTTGTATCCTATCTAAAAGGGTTAAACCACTCATCCACTGAAGCATCTCAATATCTCTGCAACACTTAACTTAGTATTATACTTCTATTTTTATGGCCAACATTCGGCACCATAAAGCATTGCAAGTCTCACCACCATCTTATAAAATTTTCACTTATGTTTGAGGGGGACTTTTCTATCACACAATAAGCCCGATGCATTCCTCTACTTCAACCATCAAACTTGAATTCTGCTGATAATATCCCCTTCAATTTCATAATCACTCTGAACAATAGATCCAAGATATCTAAAATGTCTACTCTTATTATTGACTTCATTGCCAAAAGTCACAATCTCATCTTTAGGTCTATTGCTACTAAAATTATACTCCATATATTTAGTTTTAGATATACTCAAGCAAAAACCTTTAGACTCTAAAGTTAACCTCCATAATACATGTTCACCTTAAACTCCCTCTCTAATCTTATCAACAAGAAGAATATCATTACATAAAGGTACATCCTCTTGCGAATGCCTTTATGAAAAACTTATAGCTCATGCATAAATCAACAAAAATCATATGTAGATCCTCCTTACTCTCTCTATATTTCTCTAAATAAAAAAAAAACAAATATGTAGATCCTCCTTACAATATGCATCCTATATCAAATTATATGAACGACAAAAAAAGAAACGGGAGGGAGGTGACGGGAGGGAGGCATAAACTCACGGTGAAAAAGTCCTTTCCCCGGCCATGAATGTTGCGATCGTCAGAGACGTCCAATGATCCGGTGCACAGGTCGGCGACGTCGATCTACGACGGCGAGCGGAAGGAGGGCGACGAGGGTGAGAAAAAGATCTGAGAGAAACCAACGAAGGAAATGACCAGCCGTCGGGCTCGGGTTCAGAAATAAGGGTTTATGCCAGCGGATTTTTCGGCATATAGGATGCCGGAAAAATTCCGGCGCAATATCCGTCGGTTTTAAGTTGTTGAGTTTAAATACGCCAGTGTTTTATGGACCGGAAAATGCACCAGTAACAATTCCTCCGTAAAGTACGCCACATATTGCATCGGAAAAAATGCCGTAGCCATTCCTTCGCATTATGCTCCACTGCATGCGCTGTATTTTCCCGTATTTTCCGACGCAGTCGAGTCCTCCCAAAAAATCCACCGGTAAACACGTGTTTTCCTGTAGTGTAGGGGAAGAAATCCCCAAGTTTTCCTTTATCTTACCCTCCATCCTTCTACTTCTAGGAATTAATTTAATTGGACCCAAACCTTTAAGTTGTTTTATACTTTTCTTCTTCGAAGTAATAAGATTATCACCAGAGAAATTCATTTGAATCCTCTCCTCTTCTACCTAGCCCTTGTCCATGACAGCAACTTGTACAGAAATTGCAAGAAATATAAAATTTTCAGCTTCACTCATTTTAACCATACCGTTATCTTCAGGAAATTGATTTAGCAATTCAAACTGGTTACTAGTGTTAAAATCATTATTAACACCAGCATTGTCTCTCACAACCATATCTTAAGAAATTTTTTGACGGCCTTCAGATGTTGGATCAAACAGCACTTCTTCCTCTCGAGACTTAGACACAACATTAGTGTTTTTTAGAGGTTTTCCTGCATCCTTGTTTGAATCATCTAGAACTTGATTTAATTCCTACTTCCTTTTATCTTTTATCTCCACAATATTCCTTGATTCTTTCCACCCTTGCATGTACTAGGTGTTCTTGAATTTAAGATTTCTACCTCTTTTCCTCCCACAATCAACATGTATCCAGTTACCATAATCTTCTTCATCCGTCTGTCTCACTTCTACAGCTGAATTACTTGTATTTGTTGCAGGTTTATCTCTGGCCTCCATTCCTTGAGCTGCTTCTTTTAAATTATATTTTATTGTTTTCATTAATACAACATTATCTGGACAGCAATTCTTCAAGTGCCCTATCTTTCCACAGCCAAAACAAAGTTCTCCAATCCTCTCATACTCAAATTTTTGATAACATTTTCCAGAATTCCCTTTCACCCAAGCTTCTAAGGGAAGCTTATTTTCAAGCTTGATCTTCACACATACCCTTGCAAATTCTCTTCTTCCCTATTGAAACATATTCTCATCAACTAGATATGGGATTCCCACCATTGAAGCAATTCTACATACATTCACTTCATCCCAACAATGCAAAGGGAGGTTGGGCATTTAAACCCACACCGGAGATGTAAGCCCTTTTAAAGAATTCGGCTGAAATGAAAGAGACCATTTGTTTAAGCCAATGATATGTCCATTCACATACCATGGCCCATTAGAAATCACTGAATCAAGAGCAATCAGATCTTCAAAGGCACATAAGACCCATCCTCCTCCAAGTAGAGTAATATGGAATTTACCATATTGAGACCACTGTCTCCTAAGCTCAATACTAATAACATGGTAAGGCACAAATTCTCCAAAAACTATAACTACCAGAGATTTCAACAATCTATTGGTATTTTCATCTTCTTTCTGTTTGTTAAGTTTAACCACTCCATCTTCCCATGAACATTCTCCATAATCAAAATCCACCTTTTTGAAATTGTTCCTCTTCTTCCAGGAATTTGAAATCTCCTTAACAGGTTGAGCTGAAACTTTCTCTTGACAATTATCTTCTTTGCAGCAATTGCCTAAGTCAGCTGAAATACATTCACGAACGTTAAACATATCACCAGAAGGATGATGACCTTCTTCAGAATTAACCAACACAGAATTTTTCTTCATATTTTCTTCCTTAGAAACCGGGGTTGTACCTCCATCAATCTCCAACAGCGCCTCCTTTGTCATATTCAAATCAGATTGAAGAACGGCTAAATCATTCTTACGAATCTGACTCGCCATATTCAAATTATTTTGTAAAACTGAGAAACTTGGCACCTCATCCATTATTTCCTTCATTATCACCTTACCTTTCCTGATATAATCAACAGTTTTCTTAGGTTGGATCAACCCTCCATTGATTACCAGTGCACCTAAATTTCTAAATTTTGGTTTAGACTCTCCTTCAAACAAGCAATCTGCATTTCCAAATGCGGGTGGAGAAGCTCTCTTGACTGAACGAGGAAGGATTCGGACTGCATTGGATGATATTTGATGACCAGCAGTGGCGTCAGAAGGTGGAGGATGCCGACCCTGCACTGTCTTTAATCGGTGGAGGAAATTGCGGGAAGCAGAAAATTTGAATCGTGAATTTTCTCTCTCTAGATTTTCCAGGACCTTCTCTCTCTCTTGAAGGTGGCAATCATGTAGTGATCTAGCAAACACATAATGGCTAGATGGTGAAAGGTAAGGCTGGGATGATTTTTGACCAAAATATTCAACATCTTCTTCAATTTTACCATATGTGCTTAATTTCAATTCATGTCACGAAATCTGGATTACACTAAAATGCCAACTTTAACGTTTAAATCATTCTTGTGTTCTTCAATTGAAGAATGAACTTCATAAACTTTGAATGAATGGAAAATCCATGTTTCAATATTTATTTGATATTAAGCAAAAGGTGGATGCAATTGTTGTTATTGGGTATACTCTTGACCCTAAGGATGCTATTTTATACTCTTAATGGCTTGTCCTCTCAGCCCGTCAAATGCAAAATTTGTGGAAAATATGGGCATTCTGCATTTCATTGTTGGAAATAGTTAGATCTTAATTTTCAGCCCTCAACTTCTGCATTCCTTGCTCAGGACATCCATCTTATCCCTATTGATTGGTTCTTGGATATTGGAGCTACTTCTCATTTAACATCTAATATTCCACAATAGCAGGTTCAGCCTTATATATGCTTATCTTAGGTATAGGTGGGAAATGGTCAAGTGCTCCTTATTACTCAAATCGGACAGGGTATACTTCTTACACCTAATTGTAAGGTTCATCTATCTCCTATTTTATATGTGCCTCAACTTTCACAAAACTTGCTCTTAGTTCATCAATTAATTGTGGATAATCCTTGTGTTGTTTGCTTTAATGCCATTAATTTATCCATTTAGGACACTCGAACAAACTAGACTCTCCTCCAAACACCTAGTTGTCACGGGCTCTATCCTATTAAAACTGATGTTTCTTCCACTTGTTTGTTTGGGAAATGCACAAATCAATTGCAATTGTATTTTTTAGAAATCTTTAATTTTGATTTCTTTGAATTTTTAGTTTTTAAGTGAAACACATTATTATGAATGATGTATCACCTTAGAAGGTGAAAATATCATCCTCTAATGGGTTCAGATTTCAGACTATCATATTCAAACTCAAGAGAGAACTGCATATGACTCTGAAGAGTCAAAGTCATATTCAATGATATGTTTAACTATAATAGTTAGAATGCTTTATCATCAATTATTGTAGTTAGATCATCATAGTGAACTATATATGACAGCAAAGGGTCAAAATGATGTTTAAATACACATATAGTTGCAATAACATAGATGTACTTATCATTAATTCCATATTCAAATATCTCAAAAAGAAATGATATATGTTTCCTAAGATTGAAAGTACTATTTTTATTGAATATTTTAAATATCACGATAATGATTGTCCTTAATTTTCATTTTTCCAAAATAACAATTTTCCCTGTCCTAGTTAGGAGATAAGTAGGTCAGTGTTTATTTTATCAAGGTTCTTAAATCTCCCTCAAAGGTGAGTCTTTGTGGTTAATTACACCATAGGAAAGTAGGCTTCCTATGTATACTCTCAATTAAAATAATGGTAGAAATTATATTTTTAATTTTCTAGGAGTGATATGAAAGAAATGATAAAAGAATTTCAATAGGGATATAATTAATTTTGAGCACTTATTTTGGAGGACAAATAAAGAAAGGTAGAGAGAACTTTGGGATTCTAAAAACAATTCATAAAGCACCCTAGCCTATCATATTTTGGGCTTTAATTTTTGGAGGAGAGAAAATTTTAATTCAAGTTTATATTTTATTAAAATTTTGAGATTAAATTCTCAATATTGGGGACTTAAAATTTTGTGTCTGTCTCAGATCCTAGATCTAAGTTGGGTCACGAAAAAATAGTAGACCCAAACCTAACTAATAACATGCAAATTTGGGCTTACCTTAGCCTAGATTGGAGAGTCAACTTAACCATCTAGGCATTTTAAAATAATGAGACGTCCAGTCTTATGATTGATGGGTTCGTTGTTATTTAAGATTTGGAGAAATTAGGGCCTAACATTTAGATAAGATCCTAAGTGACCACTTTACTTATGTATGGTGATTATACACGATGCAATGAAAATTTATTTCTTTAATTTATTTCTAACGAAATGCACACTGATCAACCTTGTATGCAAAAACTGTATGATGAAATTTAAAAATTAGGCTTAAAATTATATTTTTCTCTAGAGATGCACAACATTCTTTAGATAGAGCTACACCCACTTGATCAG
Organism: Dendrobium huoshanense; assembly: GCA_016618105.1. Taxonomy (NCBI): domain Eukaryota; kingdom Viridiplantae; phylum Streptophyta; class Magnoliopsida; order Asparagales; family Orchidaceae; genus Dendrobium; species Dendrobium huoshanense. Next base: position 42,280,757 of record CM028352.1, on the reverse strand, counting down.
GTAGTATGCCAAGAACCACAAGCGGGGTGCCTAAAAAGGAGAGAAGATCATTTTAAATGTATAAAAAAACCCCTGTAGTGTTCAGACTTACTTCCTAGAAGCAATTTTGTTTTTTGCGAGGTAATATTTTTTATTTAATTACAAGTAAAAGATTTTTTTTTTATTATCCTTAAGAGCCAAATTGCATTCCTAGTTAAAACAAATATTGCATGTAAGAAATAAACCTAAAAAGTAGGCAATTTCTAAAGTACAAATAATTTAAACAAACATTATAACATAATATCAAATGAATGTAAAAGAGGCCAGATGAAAAAGGGCACTTAATTAAAACTCAAAGTCTACAAAAATTAAAAGTGACCAGACACCACTAACAACATTCTGGATTCTAGTCCTACCTAATGATGTAAGTTTTAAAATGAAATGTTTTTTGTCTTCACACATTCAGCTATTTCCTTTTGGCTCCTTAGATCCACTGAGTTTAGATATCCAAATAAAAAAACTCCACTATGAGGGGGTGTTTCTTCTCACTTTGAATTTCAAGTCATCCATACTTGGATCTCCTAATGGAAGAAATTTCTCTTCGAAGGGCTGTTTACTTCCTCTTGAAAATCTCTAAGTCAAGAAGTGTTTTGATTAAGGATTTACTCATCTCCTTTGAGAGAATGAGAGCATCGTATATACTCAACTTTGCCAGTAACTTCCTAAGATGAGCTAAGACATTATAATCAACCTTAGGAACATCAACATAGAGATTTCCTAAGTGGATTGGAAGGAAAATTTTATTATTGAGGAGGAATTTGAATGGGATCATTAAATATAACTTGTTTTCTCTTTTTGTGAGGAGGAAGCCTAGGGGTAAGACCTTCCATCATGAAGTTGTACCTCCATTATTGCCTTAGGAGGAAAAAGTATAGAGGGGTCTACGCTCTCTGTAGGTGATGCAATGCCATTTTTTGATGGGGACTCTAAATCTGAAAAATCTATCATGAGGGGTCTCTCTTGAAAGTAAACTTTAGGGGTATCACCATCTGATAAGATCTTAGATTCATCTCCCCCATTAAAGGTAAAATTTGAAGAGTCAAGTTTTTGAAGATCTTGATCAATCACTACTAAGTTTTGATTTTCCTTTATAAAAGATTCATTTTATATTTCATTCTCGATATTAATCATCAAAATATGCACATAATGATTTTTTTATTTATTTTTGACCCATTATTTTTTTATGTGGAAAAGTAAAAGTCATATAATGTTAGTGGGGATAGGGGATTTAAGCCATCATCCATCGCTTGAATACATCACTTATCAACATGTTTTCTCTCTATAAAAATGTCACTCTTTTTCTTTTTATTGTTTACAGTAGTTCTTACAACTACTGAAGAGGAAACTATCTCAACATCCTCTTACGATGCCTTAAGCTCAATGTCCAAGATCGAGCCTCAAGAGCTAATCGATAACTATTGAGAAAAAGAAATGATTTATTGATCAATTTTTTAAATGCTCATGATAAAGAAACATGCCAACCATCTCCAATTGATATATAAATGTCATAGTATTTACCTTAATATATTTTGATTAACCCTTGATCATGATCTACTAAAACTCCTTAGATATTATGATGTGGCCTTGCTGAAAGTTCGTTAGGGATGTTAGGCCCTTATGAACTAGCCCAAGACTAACCAAGAGGGGGGGGGGGGGGGGGGGGGGAGTGAATTGGAATTTGAAAAATTTCTCAATCAAAATACAAACTTAAACCAAAGTTCACCACAAAGAAAATCAAAGTGCATAAATTAAATGTGAAAAAAGCAGTAATAAAGAATACAAAAATTTATAGTGGTTCGGCCAACTTGACCTAAATCCACTCCCTGAAGGCTCTCCTCCGGGTATTGCACTAAACTTAATGACTCTCCTTTTGCTCCCACAGCAAGACAGAGAAGCCTTTACAAACCTCCTTTCCACCAACACAGGTGAGGCGAAGAACCGACTCCTTTCGCTTCCTTCGAAAGCAGGCAGAGAACCTTGATTGATGGCGGAAGTAGACCTCTATCAAACCTCCAAGGACTAGGGATGAAGACTTAGATCCTTGCTTGGAGCAACCTTTGTAAAACCTCTCATAGACTCCCCCAAACAAGATCCTCTCTCTCTCCTCTAGGCTCTCTCATGTCAAGGCAGCAGCAAAAGATACTCTCTTGGATAAATCAAGAGGTCTTATGTAGAAGAGCTTCAAAATAGCTCTTAATTGGAACAAACTGACTTTATCATCCAGGAAGATCTGAATATCATCCGATACGTTTAGTACAAATTTAGCTCAATCAGCCAGGACGATTTGGGTCGATTAGAAGGTGATTTGTTCATATCATCTGGGATGATAGTATATCATTCTGTACGATTAGTTCAATCTGTCGAATATCATCCAGCACATCTCCCTGGATGGATGTCTTGATGATTAAAAAATTGCTTTATCGTCCAGGACAATCTCACGATCGTCCAGGATGATTAGTACAAAACGAGGAATATTATCTAGAACTTCCTCCTAAATGGATGTTTTGAGAATGGAAAAATAACTTGATCATCCAGGATGACTAGTTCAGTTCATTCCATAATTACCAGATTAATTTAGGATAAATTGTGCTGCATCGTCCAGTATACAAAAAATAAAGCATGCCTTAATGGATATGTCAGCTGATTCTTTATGATTTGAGCCTATCATCCAGGGCGATGTTCTTAATGATGGTTGCCTTAATCAGGATGGCCTAATTAGAGTTTCTTTTTTTAACAGATTATCCAGGATGATGTTGGGATCGTCCCGGATGATGTGATAAAAAACAAAAAACTCTAATCAATCATACACAAATTTTCACCCAAGTATGTTAGTGCAAGGTTATTTTGCATTAGGACCTATATAGATACATTTGACTTAATAAAAGGTAAAAGATTACAAACTTATTCAGTCCTAGTCTACTCAATCTTGAGCTGGCTTGAGTTGCACTCGATCTTGTGGACCTGAAACGTTAGTAGGTAAGATAGTCATAGAGAATAAGAAAATATGTTTGTTATTATCAAAATTATATTTCCTGAAATCTGATTTGCAACACTTGTTTATAGTTTATCTCAAGACAGTCCTTAAGACATGAAATTCTTTGATTGTGTGGACCAACATGCGTTAATAAGGGCAAAAATTGGGATCATCCTTCTTGTTTGCCTATTTAAGCTTCTTGGCCTATAACAATATAAAGTCTAGTTTCTTTAAGAGACTCTTAAAGATTTTTCATATTATCTCTCTTTTAAATAGATAGAATTTTGATAATATCTCTTTAAAAGAGATGGGGTAAGGCTCCTTAGTAGGTTCTGGGCTCACCTAGAATGGTTATTTTTGAGTAATTTATGGTGGAGGACCACTCAAGTGGCTGTCAATCAATTTCTTCCCCATGTCTAGGGAAAATATTATAATTTCCTGTTCTCAAAAGAATTCTACGGCTTATTTAACTTCTTCTCATTAGACAAATCCTTTAAGAATGACATCTGAGGAGTCAGTTCCTGTTGGTTGTTTACCTTATTGAGCAGCTTTTCAAAGATTTTGATTGTGAATCCTTTAAGAAGAAAAATACTATTCTTGTGTATATTCTTTAGAATAATTTTCATTATGTATTACTCTTGCTACCAGGGTTCATACTTCATTGAGGGATTTCTCTATGTCAAGATGTACTCAACCCGAGACTCTCGTGGCTTCTACTTTTTAATGACCAAATTTCCCACAGTTATATAATAATGAGCTCTAGAGAATCTCTTTAAGAATAAACCCTCTAACTCATAGAAGGTTCTCACTGAATAGTTTGAATGATCAGTATATCACTCAAAAGTGATTCTAGAGAGATAACTAAAGAATTAAACAAAATAATAAAGCATCTAACCCTCCTGCATTACAATAACTATACAAAGTAGGTCAGATGCTGCTTCAGGTTTTCAATACTATAGAACACTTTAAAAGAAGGTTGCACAAAGCCCTTCCTATATGGGACTAAGTAATATTTTTTGAGGTAGGGCCTACTTTTTGGAATAGAGATGACTCATTGGTGAAATAACAAGATGTGCCAAAAGGGGGTGAATTGGATGATTGAAAACTTCTTTAATGAAAAAGAAATATCTTTTTAATACTTTATGCGGAAGCAAATTTCATTCACAATAAAAATATATATTCTTAATTTCACCCATGCAATTATTCGCAATAAAAATGAATACAGAAATAAAGTGCGAAAATAGTAAAGGAAAGAACACACCAATTTATAGTGGTTCGGTCAAACCATGACCTACGTCCACTCCCCGGAGGCACCCTCCGAGTATTACACTAAACCTTTAGTGATTCTCCTTTAGCCCCCACAGCTAGGCGGTGATGCCCTTACACAATCACTTCCACCTTCCCCGGTGCGGTGGAGGAGCCGGGTCCTTTGACACCAACGAGATCTTCTTCTTCCCAAAACTTCCTTCAAGATGAACCTTGAATTCGATGGTACTGAGGTGCAAGCTTGCCGGATCAACCATGTGAAATCTCCTTCACACTCCCTTGAAACCCCCTCCAAGGTTCTTCTCCCTCTCTCAAACTCCACCCTTTCCTCTCTCCCTTTCAAGTCCTCTCTTCAAGTTTTCTCTAGAAAAATGAAGCCACAATGGCTGCCAAATGATTCTTACAAAGTCTTATGAGAGTGCTTAAATAGAGGGCTTAAAAAACCCTAAAAAAACTCAATTCGGCCGTCAAATATCGTATCGTACGATCGCAAGATCGTCCAGTACGATGTGCAGAAATTGACCTATTAGTACTGTACGATGTCCATTTAGTACTGTACGAATAATTCAGTTGAAGTTCCTACTATATGATGTCCTGTATGACGTGCTGTATGAATAGTTCAATAAAAGGGCAGTTCGTCCAGGACGAAGCGTGGGACGACCAGAATTGTCTCTGTTGATCGTATAGTACGATCCAGTTCGTACAGTACGACCAAAATATCAAAATTAAGCCATCTTGATTGAACAATCAGCAGATTAAATTAGGCAATATTTTAAACATCGTACAATTTGATCATGATCGTATAGTATGATTAGTTCAAATTCAAATCTTTTCCTAATTTAATGAACGACAAGCTTTCAAATTATAATAGATTGTACGGTAAGATGTGGTGATCGTACAGTACGATTACTTATATTCAAAAATAATTTTTCCAGGAAAAATAAAATATTTAAATTTATTTCTGTTACACCAGATCGTACATTACGATACATATCGTACAGTACGATGAACAGAAAAGTTAAAATATTTATAATCATTTTTTGCTCCCTCTATGTGTGTGCATGATCAACAAACTAACATACATCATTACAAGACTTGACTCAATAAATGAAAATTATAGACTTATTTAATACGACCAATTCTACGCAATCTTGAGCCTTGAATCTTCAAAGAATGGTGCATGATGTACCTGAAATATTAGTCAACATAGAAAGAAATATGCATTGCAAATACCAGGAGAAATAAAAGATTTATAAATATTATTTGTTATCATCAAAATCATAAACTCGGAAGCCCGAGTTGCAACAATCTCCCCCTTTTTGATGATGTCAAATAATATTGGTTGACTTTGAAAACTAAAAAAATTTCTCCTAAACTCCCCCTCACTAAAAAAATTACATTAAAATTAGGGGAAAGCTTTCTATATTTTTATTTAAAAAAAAAACTAAATAATAACAAAAATTAAATTAAAAAGCAATAAACAACAATACTTTCTCCCCCTTTGACATTATTAAAAAGAAGAGATAAAATAAAATATAAAATAACAACATAATAATTAAACAAAAACATACAATTATAAAAAAAGTTAAACATACAAAACAGATAAAAAAAACTTACAAAACACATAAACAAAACCCACAAACAAACCTTAACATATTTATAACTCATCATCTTGCTCATGTTCTGATGATTCAAAAACTAGGTCTGCCCATGAGACTATTTGCTTTTTATCTTTTCCCCATATTACAAATGGTTTGTTTTTACTCTTTTCCTTTGCAGGAAGAGTTTTTAAGTTAGGGAATTCACGCTTCAAATGTCCGGGTTTCCTACACCCAAAGCAAATTATGTTAGAAGAAAACTTAACATTTTTACAATTTTTTACCTTTACTCTGCTTTTGTTGATGTTCATGCTTGTGCTTCAATAGACTTTCAAATTTATTTGTTATCGATGATATCTCCTTGCTTTCATCATCTACTAAGCCATATTTATCTGTGTGTTTGACTTTTAGCACAATAGTTATCTCAACACTTTTCAAAGTTTGAAAGTTCTCTACCTAAATCATGCAATGACATCACAATTTGATTAAATCTAGAAAACATGTGTAAGACAGTCTCATATGATTTCATGCTGAAAAGTTCATAATCACGTATTAGAATATTCAATTTAGAATGTTTGACTTCACTAGTACCTTCATATGAAATGCATAATCTATCCCAAATTTCTTTCCCAGTAGTGCATGTAGAGATTCTCATGCAATCGTTAGAATTTAATGCACAGAAAAACAATTTAAGCACTTAGCATTCAGTTGGGCTAAATCCCCATCCTCATTGCTCCATTCATTAAAAGGTACAAGATTTTTCAATCCATTGACAGTTTTAAAAGGTGCAACATATCCATCATTCACTAACACCCACATGCGGTAATCAATAGACTGTAAATAAGTAGTCATTCTAATTTTCCAGAAATCAAATGGAATGTTATCAAAAAGAGGTGGACGAGTTATTGAATAACCCTCCGCAATATTACGATTACCAAAATGCGACATGATCATTTTTTTAAGGTTTTCTAAAACAATATTTTTGAAAAATAGGCTCTAATACCAATTGATATAACTAGATGTGCCAAGAGGGAGTGAATTGGATGATTAAAAACTTCTTTAATAAAAAAGAAATATCTTTTTAATACTTTATGAGGAAGCGAATTTCATTCACAATAAAAATATAGATTCTTAATTTCACCCATGTAATTAATTGCAATAAAAATGAATACGGAAATAAAGTGCGGAAATAGTAAAGGAAAGAACATACCAATTTATAGTGGTTTGGTCAAACCATGACCTATGTCCACTCCCCAGAGGCACCCTCCGAGTATTACACAAAACTTTTAGTGATTCTCCTTTTGCCCCCACAGCTAGGCGGTGAAGCCCTTACATAATCACTTCCACCTTCCCCTGTGCGGCGGAGGAGCTGGGTCCTTTGACACCAACAAGATCTTCTTCTTCCCAAAACTTCCTTCAAGATGAACCTTGAATCCGATGGTACTGAGGTGCAAGCTCACCTGAGCAACCATGTGAAATTTTCTTCACACTCCCTTGAAACCCCCTCTAAGGTTTTTCTCCCTCACTCAAAGTCCACCCTTTCCTCTCTCCATTTCAAGTCCTCTCTTCAAGTTTTATCTAGAAAAATAAAGCCATAATGGCTACCAATAAACTCTACAAAGTCTTATGAGAATGCTTAAATAGAGGTCTAAAAAAACCCTAAAAAAACTTAATTCGGCCGTCAAATATCGTACCGTACGATCGCAAGATCATCTTGTACGATGTGCAGAAATTAACCTATTAGTACTGTACGATGTCCAGTTAGTACTGTACGAACAGTTCAGTTGAAGTTCATACTGTACGATGTGCTGTACGAACAGTTCAATAAAAGTGCAGTTCGTCCAGGACGAAGCATGGGACGGCCAGAATTATCTCTGTTGATCGTATAGTACGATCTAGTTCGTACAGTATGACCAAAACTTTAAAATTAAGCTGTTTTGATTGAAAATTCAGCGGATTAAATAAGATAATATTTTAAACATTATACAGTATGATTATGATCGTACAGTACGATTATTTCAAATTCAATTCTTTTCCTAATTTAATGGATGTCAAGCTTTCTAATTATAACAGATCATACGATACGATGTGGTGATCGTACAATATGATTAGTTATATTCAAAAATAATTTTTTTGGGAAAAAAAAATATTTTAATTTATTTCTGTTACATCAGATCGTACATTACGATACATATCGTACAGTACGATGAATAGAAAAGTTAAAATATTTATAATCCTTTTTTGCTTCCTCTATGTGTGTACATGATCAACAAACTAACATACATCATTACAAGACTTGACTCAATAAATGAATGTTATAAACTCATTTAATACGACCAATTCTACGTAATCTTGAGCCTTGAATTTTCAAAGAACGGTGCATGATGTACCTGAAATATTAGTCAACATAGAAAGAAATATGCACTACAAATACCAGGAGAAATAAAAGATTAATAAATATTATTTGTTATCATCAAAATCATAAACTCACAAGCCTAAGTTGTAACAATCTCCCCCTTTTTGAAGATGTCAAATAATATTGGTTGAGTTTGCAAATTAAAAAAAATTCTCCTAAACTCCCCCTCACTAAAAGAATTACATTAAAATTAGGGGAAAGCTTTCTCTTTTTTTTCTTATTATTTTTTTAAAAAACTAAATAACAGCAAAAATTAAAACAAAATGCAATAAACAATAATACTTTCTCCCCCTTTGACATTATCAAAAAGAAGAGATAAAATAAAATATAAAATAACAACATAATAATGAAACAAAAACATACAATTATAAAAAAAGTTAAACATACAAAACAGATAAAAAAATATACAAAACACAAACAAAACCCACAAACAAACCTTAACATACTTATACCTCATCATCTTGTTTATGTTCTGATGATTCAAAAACTAGGTCTGCCCACGAGACTATTTGCTTTTTATCTTTTCCCCATATTACAAACAATTTGTTTTTACTCTTTTCCTTTGCATGAAGAGTTTTTAAGTTGGGGCATTTACGCTTCAAATGTCCGAGTTTCCTACACCCAAAGCAAATTATGTCAGAAGAAAACTTAACATTTATACAATTTTTACCTTTACTCTACTTTTGTTGATGTTCATACTTGTGCTTCAATAGACTTTCAAATTTATTTGTTACTAATGATATCTCCTTTGTTTCATCATCTACAAAGCCATATTTATCTTTGTGTTTGCCTTTTAGAACAATAGTCTTCTCATCACCTTTTCAAAGTTTGAAAGTTCTCTACCTAATTCATGCAATGAGATCACAATTTGATTAAATCTAGTAAACATGTCTAAGACAGTCTCATATGGTATCATGCTGAAAGGTTCATAATATTGCATTAGAATATTCAATTTAGATTGTTTGACTTCACTAGTACCTTCATATGAAATACATAATCAATCCCAAATTTCTTTCCCAGTAGTACATGTAGAGATTCTCATGCAATCGTCAGAATTTAACGCATAGAAAAAATAATTTAAACACTTAGCATTCAGTTGGGCTAAATCCCTATCTCATTGCTCCATTCATTAAAAGGTACAGGAGTTTTCAATCCATTGATAGTTTTAAAAGGTGCTATCCATCATTCACTAACATCCACATGCGGTAATCAATAGACTGTAAAAAAGTATACATTCTAATTTTTTAGAAATCAAACGTAATGTAATCAAAAAGAGGTGGACGAGTTATTGAATAACCCTCCGTAGTATTATGATTACCAAAATGCGACATGATTATTTTTTCAAGATTTTCTAAAACACTATTTTTGAAAAACAGGCTCTGATACCATTGAAATAACTAGATGTGCCAAGAGGGGGTGAATTGGATGATTAAAAACTTCTTTAATGAAAAAAAAAATATCTTTTTAATACTTTATGTAGAAGTGAATTTCATTCACAATAAAAAGATAGATTCTTAATTTCACCCACGCAATTAATCGCAATAAAAATGAATACGAAAGAAAAGTGCGGAAATAGTAAAGGAAAGAACACACCAATTTATAGTGGTTCGATCAAACCATGAACTACGTCCACTCCACGGAGGCACCCTCCGACTATTACACTAAACCTTTAGTGATTATCCTTTAGCCCCCACAGCTAGGCGGTGAAGCCCTTACACAATCACTTCCACCTTCCTCGGTGCGGCGGAGGAGCCGGGTCCTTTGACACCAACGAGATCTTCTTCTTCCCAAAACTTCCTTCAAAATGAACCTTGAATTCGATGGTACTGAGGTGCAAGCTTGCCGGATCAACCATGTGAAATCTCCTTCACACTCCCTTGAAACCCCCTCCAAGGTTCTTCTCCCTCTCTCAAAGTCCACCCTTTCCTCTCTCCCTTTCAAATCTTCTCTTCAAGTTTTCTATAGAAAAATGAAGCCACAATGGCTACCAAAAGACTCTTACAAAGTCTTACGAGAGTGCTTAGATAGAGGGCTAAAAAAACCATAAAAAAACTCAATTCAGCCATCAAATATCGTACCGTACGATCGCAAGATCGTCCAGTACGATGTGTAGAAATTGACCTATTAGTATTGTACGATGTCCAGTTAGTACTGTACGAACATTTCAGTTGAAGTTTGTACTGTACGATGTCCTGTACGATGTGCTGTACAAAAAGTTTAATAAAAGTGCAGTTCGTCCAGGTCGAAGAATGGGACGGCCATAATTGTCTCTGTTGATCGTATAGGACGATCCAGTTCATACAGTACGACCAAAATATTAAAATTAAACCATTTTAATTGAACAATCAACATATTAAATTAGGTAATATTTTAAAAAATATTTGCCTAATATAATGGACGATAAGCTTTCTAATTATAACAGATCGTACGGTGCGAAATGGTGATCATACAGTTCGATTAGTTATATTCAAAAATAATTTTTTTGGGAAAAATAAAATATTTTAATTTATTTTTGTTACACCAGATCGTACATTACGATACATATCATACAGTACGATGAATAGAAAAGTTAAAATATTTTTAATCATTTTTTGCTCCCTCTATGTGTGTGCATGATCAACAAACTAACATACATCATTACAAGACTTGACTCAATAAATGAAAATTACATACTCATTTAATACGACCAATTCTACGAAATCTTTAGCCTTGAATCTTCAAAGAACGGTGCATGATGTACCTGAAATATTAGTCAACATAGAAAAAAATATGCACTGTAAATACAAGGAGAAATAAAATATTAATAAATATTATTTGTTATCATCAAAATCATAAACTCGGAAGCCCGAGTTGCAACAATTGGGAATGGGCTAAAAGCCTCCCTTGGGTTTTAATCATGTGTTTGATGTCTTTTATAGCTGGCACTTTAGGGACTTAAGGGAATAGTGGTTGTGCAGGAGGAACTACTGGAGTTGACTCTAGAATAATTGGGTTTGAATTTAGCTTTCTGCTGTGATTTCCCCCTATGTATTGATTACATAGACTGAGGTTGTCGTGTCTTGGCAGGATTATTTTGCATTTCCTCTACCCGTAATAACATTTCCTCAACTTTCCTTTCTAGTTTCTTGATATATTCATCTTTGTCCCTCAATCTAGTAGACCCATCTCAATCAGAATCAACTGATGCTAAATCTTCCTCCATAACTGGTCGAGGACTAATGGGTTCAACAACTTTGATCGATGCTCTTTTCTCAACCATGCAAATACTAACAGCAGTAACATTATCTTCATCCATCAAAAGATCACCCAAATCTGGTTGAAAGCTTTTATTATCTCTATCTTTTTTAGGATATCTTAGATCTCTTGTACCACCTCATCGACTAAGGTATCCACTGTAATCCATCATATCATTTAATTCTTTCTCACATAGCTTAGATAGAATATCTTGTAGTTTAAGGTCCTCTACAGAATCAAGAGACTCATCTACTATCTAGTCAATTATCTCATCATCAGTGTTGGAAACTATCCCTTCCCCTTTGGCTATCCCAGGATTGGTGGTCACATGTGTAGTAACCACAACAAGATGAGGGACATCCTTCTTAGGAAGTGTTGGAGGAGCTTAAGGAGTAGATACTCCTACATCAAGCAAGGTGGAGTGCTCACATCCCTAAATAGGGAATCTTATTAAGCTTCTTAGGAATATACTGCTTTTCTAGAGTTTTGGGCCTCTCGCTCTTAACTTCTTCCAACTTCTTCTCTTTTTCCTCTTCTTGAGGCTTAACTATGATTGAGGCCAGCTTTGACGATTTTGAAGGATGGACCGGCGACCTACCACTATGATAGTGGCCCTTTCTATATCCATCCAAAATAATCTCCTCCATCTTGGTAGATGGGAGACAATGCATCGAATGGTAGCAATCTATAAGTACAGATGTGGCTGGCTGTCTTACTTTTTTCCTCACAATATGAGGTGTTAAAACTATTACTTCAATTTTTATTATTTTAGAATCTTATTCTCAAATCTATGTGAAATCATCCCCATTAGATATTTCATGTACTATTCTTTTGTTTCATCTTCTTGAGCAGCACATGTGTGGATGATATTCCTTAACATCCTACTCCTTTGGATTTTCTTTTCCTTAGGTGTTCTTAACAGTGTATTCCACTGGGCATGGTGGAGTGCATACTATTCTAGTAACCCTCTCTTCCCATGCAACAATAAGACAGGGTAGAAATGAATCCCTTTAAGAAGGGGAGAGGTAACATAAATAGGTAGCTCCTCAAGACCCTCAGGCTATACTTGACCTAGGGCTCTCAATTTAACAATCTTCTTTAACATAGTGATTTTCTTCTTGACTCGATGTAGGTAATTCTTTATTTGATTCTTATTAGTAAAGGTGATCATAAAACATTTCACTATTTCAAACACTGATAATGCTTCAATTTTAACTACATATTTTAGTTTCTTGTCCTCCCTAGTAGAGGATATTATGGAGACAGGGGTGACAGTGACCTCCATTTGGGAGTGGGAGAGTTATTCCCTGATCAATCAACAATCCCTACTAGGGTCTGTCCTTTTCACCTTTGGAGGCTAGGTTAACAAGAACTCCCCATTAACACTCTATTTAAGGGTTTGGAACCCCATTCCAAATTGAATTAAATTATTTCATATTAGCTCTTCAATGTATACAAAAATGATTAATTTTCTATCCTTTACAGTGCTATTAACTATCTTGAATAGTGAAAAGTTGATTTGAATTAGATTAATTGAAGTGGAACTTGAAAAGTTATAAATGATTTTGTCTCTTATCATATTTGTTGAGTTATTGGAGATATAACACAACATATGATAGTAAGATATAAAAATCACTCATGACATAGAAAAATTTGGATTCTCATTGCATGTGTCAAACTAAAAGGATATTTTGCATGGTGACACATGGTAATTTTATCTAAGATTGACCTTAATCATTTTTAAAAGAATTTTTGAAATTTAACATGATGGATTTCTTTCAATTTTGAAACTCAACATGTTGAGTTTCACTCAATCACGAAGGTTTACAGAAACGACATGAAAATCCGAAGAGTTGGTCTTGAATCTTTCATTCCAACAATTAATTTGGGGTGAAATGTTAAAGTATAGATTTTCTTGGAAGTTTCCTCACTCACCTCTCTTGTTATTTTTTTCATTTTGATGTTGGCGACACTCACCCAAAGGAAGAAAGGGTAGAGGGACCAACAGAATGAGAGAAGTCGAAACTACTAATGCAATAAAATATTTACTATTATTAAAGATGTAGAGAGAAATTTCCCCAATGGAGTCGCATCTTTATGCTTTTAAAGCTTTCTTTGCTTTGGAAAGATGCAAAGCAATTGAAATTGTAATTTCCTCTAGGAAAGTTTGAAATTGATTTTTAAATTTTAGTCCTAGAAATGATGCAAGTCATTTTAAGAATGAGTATTCTTGATGTCTTGCTTTATTCATTTTCCATCCTTATGAGAACTCCTTGGATTTGTCTGGTCCAATTATTCAAATGGAAAGAACTCATCTCGGAAGGGATATTTCTTTCCTTTTTGGATTTTCAAAACATCCCAATTTGAATCTCCAAATGAAAGGAACTCTCTCCTAAGAAATATTTTCCTTCTCTTTGAACTTCAAATTGGATGGTTGATATATCATCTTAAATTCAATTTTCACAACACTTACAAATTAAAATATATGTCAAAAATTTAAATGATTCTAAAATAACCTACAAATTTATCCTAAGCAGATATAATAAGAATTATCAACATCATCCCAATCATTTATATAATTTAATATTCTCACATTTGAGCACAAATATGCTTGGCCATGCTCTTTTAACTTTAAGAAGTCTTAATAATTTTTGGCACCTATAAAAAATTTATCAATTAAACTTAAATTAGACCCACTTATTTAGCCTTACATGAGCATGGACACCTATAGAAAATTCTGTGAGTATCCAAATTAATTCCTAACCTAAGGGTAATCTAAATCTCATCACATAAATTCACATTTAACATAATAAAATAAACACATCACAAATCATCATATCAATCAATTCATTACCACTAGCATACAATGATATCCATTGAAAACTCGACACATTAGTAACAGAAAAAGGAAACAATGGCCTAAACTAAAATTAGGATTGGTTATCCAAAAAAATAATCTAAAGTTTGTGCATCAGGCTATCCAGCTTGAAAACCAAGTTTATGTGGTTGTATTAAAAATTTAATTTTTGTTAAGTAATTAATAATTAATTAAGTTTATGGGTTGGTACCCCATTGAATCCATTTGTGGCTTTGTCACAATGGGCTCGTTAAACCAAAGCTTTTTGGGACACGTAGCATTGCAGCTCAAGTATTATTGGAGTATTTATTTTATATTTAGGGGTTGTTTATCTGATTTTAATGATTAAGCTGATATTTGCTATAATTTTAATAAAATTGGATGGTTAATATCCCATCTTAAAATTCAACTTTCATAACTCTTTAAATTAAAATACATGTCAAAAATGTAAAAGACTCTAAAATAACAAACACTATTATCCTACGCAGTTATAATCATAATTATGAGCATCATCTCAAGAAGTTACATAATTTAATTTGCTCACATTTGAGCATGAACATGCTTGGTCGTGCTTTTTAAATTTTAAGAAGGCTTGGGAATATTAAACATCCATATAAAATCCTGTGAGCATCCAAATCATTAATAACTTAGGGATAATCTAAAGCTCGTCACATCAATTCACATATAGCATAATAAAATTAAAATATCAAAAAGCATTATATCAATCTATTCATTGCAACTAGCATGAAATAAAATCCATGGAAAACTTGGCATGTAAATAGTATAAAAAGGAAGAATCGACCTAGCCTAAAATAAGGATTGGTTATCCTAACAAACGATATAAAGTATGTGCATCAGACTATCTGGATTGAAAAAACTAGGTTTATGTGTTTCTATTAATGATTTAATTTTGGTTAAGTAATTAATAACTAATTAATATTATGGTTTTGTACTCCATTGAATTTATTTGTGGCATTGTCACAATGGGTCCAAGGAATCGAGCCTCTTTGGGTCATGTAGTCCCATAGCTCAAGGTAGTCCATCCTAAAAACTTTATTGCTTGATTATTTATTACATATTTAAGTGTTAGTTATTTTATTTTAATGATTAAGTTGATGTTTTCTATAATTTTGTTCAATCTTTAGAATTTTAGAATTTTGTGAATTATTTAAATCATTAAATTAAGGGGTCTAAATTTGACTTTTTAATTTATGTTTAATTCTAGAATTTTGATATTCCTTCTAAAACTAGACCCTAAGGTGAGTAAAAGGACAATATGTTTGCTAGATTTGATATTTTCTCATTTTAGTTATGATTTTTGAAAGTTTTGATGTGATTTTGAACTAGAGTTTGCTTTTTAATTTTGTCTGATTTCTTGAAGTTTCATTTAACAAATATTAGAACCTTAAATGATTTCAATGCCTTTGAGTTCGATCAATTTAGATTTTTTTTGTAATTAATTATAAATTTTGAAAGTTT
This sequence comes from Dendrobium huoshanense, assembly GCA_016618105.1. Classification (NCBI taxonomy): domain Eukaryota; kingdom Viridiplantae; phylum Streptophyta; class Magnoliopsida; order Asparagales; family Orchidaceae; genus Dendrobium; species Dendrobium huoshanense. Next base: position 42,264,894 of record CM028352.1, on the reverse strand, counting down.
TGGTATATAATTTAATTAATTAATTGTTTAATTAAGGAGGTTATGGTAATATTGCACCAAACTTTCGCCAAACTGTTTGAAATCACTACCAAAGATCGGTGATGACTTATAGAAAATTTTTCAAGGGTTTAAAAGTTATTTAGTATTTTTAATAATTTTTAATTATTTAATTTAATTAATCATCAATTTTGAAAGTTTCAAAGCAATGTTAAGCCTTTATGAACTAGTCCCAAGGCTAACCAAGAGGGGGGGGGGGGGTTAATTGATATTTTAAAAAATCTTTAAGAAAAAGGCACAATCACAACAAAACTAAGATTCACCACTGAAATCAAAGTGTAAAAATTAAATGCGAAAGCAATAATAAGAAAGAACACACTAGCTTTTATAGTGGTTTGGTCAAACCTTGAGATATGTCCACTCCCCAGAGGCACTCTCAAACTATTACACTAATTTAGGCATAATTGTATCTTCAATTATCCTGGATGATTAGTTCAATTCATTCCATAATTACCAGATTAATTTAGGCATAATTATATTGCATCGTCCAGGACGATGTCCTTGATGATGTCCAAAATAAAAGATACCTAAATAGTTCTAGCTGCAGATTCTTTCTAATTTGAGCCTATCATCCAAGCCGATACTAATATCATCCAGGACGATGCACTTAATTACGACTGCCTTAACCAGGATGCCATAATTAAGGTTTCTGTTTTCAACTGAATGTTCAGGCCGATTTTTGGATCGTCCCGGACTATGTGATCAAAAATAGAAAATTTAAAAAGTTCATAGAAAAAAGAGAGAAAAGTTACAAGAAAGTATACACCCTAACAGGATACGACTAAAAAATACATCAATGAAAATTATATAAAACATATTCTACCAAATCGTGAGCCTTGAAAGGTGCACTATAATCCTGAAATGTTAGTATACACAAAAACAAAAATATATTACAAATATAGGTAGACAACAGAAAGAGAGTCACAATATTTGTTATCATAAAAAACATAAACTCATAAGCTTGAGTTGCAACAATCTCCCCTTTTTAATGAAGGCAAATATTATAGGTTGAATTTGCAAAGATGAAAACATTTTCTACTAATCTCCCCCTCACAAAAATAAAAATTTAAAATTAAGGGAAATCAAAATTTTTTTTTAAAGTTATAAATAAAAAGATACATATATAAATAAAAAGATATAAATACAACAGTACCTTCTCCCCCTTTGATATTAATAAAAAGAGGATGTGCACAAAAAATAAAACTAAAACAAAATGATCCCTGATCTAGTGAAAAAATATATTTTTAAAATGAGAAAGTTAATTATTGATTTTATTCAAAAACTTAGTAAGAAATGTATTGACAACGCATAACATAGAAAAAATAGAAATTTAGAAATTGTTAATTCAAGCTCAAGTTCTTTTAAAGGCTCAAAAACTTTTTAATCCAATATCTAAATCAAGGAACAAATTAAAAAAAAAACACTAATTTTTTCAAAACTCCTTTCATAAAACATATATAATAGAAGATTAATGCAAAAGTTGGTGAATAAAAAATCACAATTTTCAATCTCAAGTATTAAAAAATATCAAGGGTTTTCTTAAGCTTTAAGAAGTACAAGAAATATAAGCTTACTTTTTGTTGGCTCATTTTTTGCCTCTTATTAGCTATTTGACACACTTTGTACATCTTTTAATTTTTGATACACTTTATGTATCTTTTTTAACTTGGCATCATTGCGTATCTTTTGATTTATCGTCATTGGCCATTTTTTTAAATCAAAAGTGCTACCTTTCTAAAATTTATAAAACTAAAGCCAACCCATTCTATTGACAAAACATACTACTTTATTTAAGAAAATTATGAGGTGAATTCACCAACTTGTAAAAGATCCTTATGCGATAGATAAAATATAAGGAGATGAAAAAGTTTAATTTCAGAATTTAATTTGTAATATGATGAAGATTTTAAATCAAAAGTAGAATAACCTCTTTAAGAAAAGAGATAGAGAGTCAAAATCACGAGTTTCCTTCCTTTGACTTTTTTTAGAGAAGTCAACCACAACTTACATAAGAATTCAAGAAAACTAAGAGGTAGGTTTTTCTTTTTTTTTTAAATGATGTTTAAAAAAGATTTAGTTTTAAAAAATTTTGATATGTGTGTTTGTTGATAAAAAAAAACATTACAAAAATAAAAAGTTAAGAGAAATTTAAAATTTTAACTAAAAAGAAAGGAAAAAAGAATGAATCCAAAGAAAAATAGAGAAAACACATAAAAATGAACAAAAAAACATTCATACATAAACAAATAAACACACAAATAAGTGTTTAAGCACCATCTTGCTCATGATCTGATGATTCAAAAGCTAGGTCTGCCCAGGAGATTTTTTGCTTTTCATTATTTGCCCTTATTACAATTTTCTTAGCTTTACCCTTTTCTTTTGTAGGAAGAGTTATAAAATTAGGGCACTTCATATGTCCATCTTTCTTACATCCCAAGCAAATAACGTTAGAAGAAAACTTAACATTCTTATAATTTTTACCTTTATTCCACTTTTGTTGATGCTCATGCTTTAGTGATCTTTCTTGTTTGCTTTGATAAGTCATCACTTTCGTCATCAACTAAGCCACTTTTCTCTGTGTTTATAGCATTTAGCACTATCGTTTCAACTACATCCAAAAGTAATTGGCTCAAACTTTGCTCGTAGGCAATGAGTGAGCCAATGAAATTATCAATAGAATATTCATTCAAATTTTTTGATTCACAAATAGCAATAACATTAGTATCAAACTTATCAAGTAGAGAACACAAAATTTTATTAATTTTTTCAGAGTTTGAAAATACTTTACCTAAAGCATGTAATGATGTCATAATTTGAATAAACCTAGCATACATGTCTAAGATTATCTCATAAAGTTTCATGTTAAATGGTTCATAATCATGCATTAAAGTATTCAATCTAGATTGCTTGATTTTACTAGTGCCTTCATATATTGTGTGTATTTTTTTCCAAATTTTCTTGCTAGTAGTGCACGTGGATAAAAACATACAATCATCATAATTTAAAGCACAGAAAAAAAGTATAATAATTTAGCATTCAATTGAGTATTGATTTGTTTCTCCATATTCCATTGATTATAAGGAATATCATTTTTGATTCCATCTATAACATGTGAAAGTAAAGAATAACCAATTAAAATCATTTGTAACATTCGATAATTAGTTGCTTGCAAGAGAGTAGACTTGCAAATTTTCTAAAAATCAAAAGTAATATTTTCAAATAAAGGTAGTCGAGTAATTGAATAACCTTCTACAAAATTATGATTATAAAAGTTAGCTATTGATTGAAATTCAAAAGTTTTCAAAAACTTGATTTTATGAATCCCGCTCTGATATCACTTGAAAGTTCGATAGGAATGTTAAGACCTTATGAATTATCCTGAGGCTAACCAAGAGGGGGGGGGGGGGGGGGGGGGTGAATTGGTATTTTAAAAAATCTTTAAGCAAAAAGAACAATCACAACCAAACTAAGATTCACCACTGAAATAAAAGTGCAAAAATTAAATGCGAAAGCAATAATAAGAAAGAACACCTCAGATTTTATAGTGGTTCAGTCAAACCTTTAACCTACATCCACTCCCCAGAGGCACCCTCCGAGTATTACATTAAACTTAGTGTCTCTCCTTTATCCCCCACAGCTTGGTGGAGAAGCCCTTATAGAATCACTTCCACCTTCCCTGGTGCGGCGGAGTAGCCGGGCCCTTTGACACCAAAGAGATCTTCTTCTTTCCAAAACATCCCTCGAGATGAACCTTGTATCCAATGGTACTAAAGTGCAAGCTTGCCAGAGAAACCATGTAGACTACCCTCCATACTCCCTTGAAACCCCCTCCAAGGATCTTCTCCCTCTCAAAAACTCCACCCTTTCCTCTGTCCCTTTTAAGTACTCTCTTTAAATTTTCTCTAGAAGAATAAAGCTTCAATGGCTGCCAAAGACACTTTCAAAGTCTTTGACAAAGCTTAAATAAAAGAGCTCCAAAAAGCTCTTAATTGTAACAAACTGATATTATCATCAAGGATGATATAAATATCATTCTGTATGACCATTACAAATTATAGAGCATCGGCTAGACCATTGCTCTGATTGCATGTCTGGATGATGGAAAAGTGAACTGATTGTCTAAGATGATCTCACAATTGTCCAGGCCGATTAGTACAAAAAAGGCACATATTGTTTAGAGCATTGCCTTGAATAGAAGCAGGTCGATGTTTGATCATCCAGAAAGAACTAAGATTTGTGAACTGATCATCCCAGCTGATCCTGCGATCGTCCAAGATGATATGATCGAGCAATCAAACCTTAATTACTAGATTAATTTAATCATAATTATATTGGACCGTCTAGGATGATGTCCAAAAATAAAAGATACCTAAATAGATTTGGCAATAGATTCTTTCTTATTTGAGCCTATCATCTCGGTTGATACTAATATCATCCAGGATGATGCACTTAATTATGGCTGCCTTAATCAAGAAGCACTAATTAGGGTTTTTATTTTTAGCTAATTATCCAGAATAATTTTTGGATCGTCCTAGATGATGTGATCAAAAATAAAAAACTCTAAATAGCAGATAGAAAAAAGAGAGCAAGGTTACAAGAAAGCATACACCCTTACATGATATGACTAAAAAATACATCAATGAAAATTACAAATAAAACATGTTCTACCAAATCTTGAGCCTTAAAAGATGCACTGTAATCTTGAAATGTTAGTATACATATAAAGAAAAATATATTGTAAATATAAGTAGACAACAGAAAGAGAGTCACAATATTTGTTATCATAAAAAACATAAACTCATAAGCTCGAATTGCAACAAATTTTTCTTAAAAAATTAAATTTAGCTCAAATTAGAGTTCAAGTGACGGGCCTTTTAATTTTCCTAGATAAAGGGTTTAATTTAAATAATTAGATATATTACTTGCATTTTTTTTGTTTGATTTCAATTAATTATGATTTTATTAAGGTTCTAGTTCACGTTTTAGGGTTTATTTTGGGTTACCTAGATGGTGGACCAAATAGATTCCAAATTCAGAGAAATTTGTATCATGAGTTTAACTGATCTCAAATTCTAAACCCACCAAATTTTGGCCCATGGTGGACCTTTTATGGTTTTCAACCAAACCACCTAAGGTAACCTTAATGTTAAACTTAAGGGATTAAAATGGGCTATCTAGACCAAGGGGGAGTGAAATATGTGGTTTACTAACCCTCAACTCAAGTATAAATAACACACAAACATCCAATTCCTAACTCTCATTGGATAGATCACTAAGTTAATTTGATAGGTCATTAAGCTAATTTGAACTTAAGGGTTAATTAGTGACCCTTAAGCTAAATATAACTTAATTGTGCCCTTAAACATATCAAACAGAGTGGAGAAATTTTGGGCATGTTAAAGACAAGCCTAAAATTAATCGCCTAAAGTCTCAAGCCATGGGAATTAATTTGAAGATAAAATTATAAAAAAACCGCTAGGTTTATTACTAGAATTGACTAAATTTAATGCATGTTCATGGTTTGAAACCATAAGGGTCTTTTAGGCCCCTCAAGACCTTTCCAATGATTCTAAGAACACTTAGTATGGTCAAGTTTGTGAGGAGATATTAAATTTTGAACTTTCCTTACTTTTTTTTATAAAATTTAAATCAGGAATGACACATCAGCCACACGCTTTCCATGCGGCCTCTTCTGTTGTAAATTCAGTTTTATGGATTATGTTTTGATGATTAGCAAACACTCTTACTTCTTTTTTACTGCCTTTTACTACTGACATTTTCAGGATTCAAAGATCGGACGAAAAATGGAATCAGCTCAAGACTGGGTAGATTAGGGTTGAGTCAGTTTGTAATTTTCTTTTTTCCCTTTCTTGAGTCAATTGTAAATATTTGAAGTGACTGATGTTAAGTAACCCTACACACACTTGAGATATTTAGAATTTCTATTTTTACTCACATCATCCCGGACGATATTTATATCGGTATGGACGATCGAGTTTAAAACAAAAGTTTTAATCAGGATTTCTTTGTTAAGGCAGCCGTAATTAACTGATCATCCTGGATGATACTTATATCGGCTAGGACGATATGCTCAAAATAAAAAGAAATAGCTGCCATAATCAATTTAGGTATTCTGTATTTTTGGAAATCGGCCAGGATGATCGTAAGATCGGCCTAGACGATATTGCATAATTATGCCTAAATATATCCGGCAATCAAGGAAACAATTAAGGATGAATTGATACAATCACATCGGCTTGGACGATCGTGGGATCGGTCAGGATGATATATTCAAAAACCATTAGTTTCTCCTAGACGATAAAGATCGGCCAGCATAAATTCAAGGTGATGTTCTGGCCGATCAGGATCAGACAGCTCAAATTCAGAGCGATGCACTGGATGATTTTCCTCTGATTTGAACTAATCATCTAGGATGATCATGGGATCGTCCAGGATGATCAAGCCAATTTTTAATCGTCTAGTTCATTTTCAGAGTGGTGTTCTGGAACTGATCGTACAGGACGATATTATTATCGTCCTAGACGATAAAGTCGGCAACTTGCATTTATTGAGCTCCTTTGAAGCTCTTATACTTAAGAGTTATTGTTCAACATTTTTGAACATCCTTGGCTGCTTTCTTGACCTGAGAAAACCTAAAGGAGAGAGAGAGAGGGAGAGAGAGGGAGAGAGGATCTTGTGAGGGGGAGCTTGTGAGGGAGTTCACAAGGGTTGCTCCAAGCATTGTTCCACTTCTTCTTCCCTAGAGTCTTTTATCCTTAGAAGGGTTGAGAGATGTAAGCTTCAGTGATTGATCGAGGTAAGCTTCAGCAATCGATCGAGATTCTTTGCCTACTTCAGAAGGAAGCAAGAGGAGTGGGGTTCTCTGCCTTGCCGGGGGTGGCAAAAAGGAGGTGTTTTGTATGGGCTTTTCCGCCTAGCTGTGGGGGCTAAAGGAGAGTCACATTGGTAGTGCAATACTTGGAGGGTGCCTCCGGGGAGTGGACGTAGGTCAAGATTGACTGAACCACTATAAACCCTTTTGTTCTTTTTACTGCTTCCGCACTTATTTTTTGTGGTAACTTTGGTTTGTGATATTTATTTTTAGTTTTAAAGAATTTTTAAAATACCAATTCACCCCCCCCCCCCCTTCTTGATTAGCCTTGGGACGGTTCATAGGGCTTAATACCCCTAATGAACTTTCAAATGGTTTGAGATCAGGATTCATAAAATATTATTTTGAAAACTTTTTGAATTTTGATCCATGGCTAACTTTGGGAATCATAATACAACTGAAGGGTATTCTATAACATGACCTCCATTGTTTGACAACCTTCCTTTTGATTTTTGGAAAACCTGCATGTCTACTTTTCTGCAATCAATTGATTATCGCATGTGGATGCTTATTAAAGAAGGATAGTCTCCACATTATCGTGAAATTAACGAAATTAAAACTGAAGTTGCTTTTACTGAATGGACTTTCGATGAAAGAGAGTTAGCTTAATTGAATGTGAAGTGCTTGAACTATTTTTTCTGTGCATTAAAGACTGAGGATTACATGTGTGTTTCTACTTGCTCTACTGGTAAAGAGATATGGGATAGGTTGTGCATTACTTATGAAGGAACCAATGAAGTGAAACAATCTTGTTTGAATATTCTCTTGCATGATTACAAACTTTTTCGTATGAAACCTTCTGAATCAATTTCTGAATTGTATACAAGGTTTACTCAGATTGTAACTTCTTTGCATGCATTAGGAAGAAAACTTTCAAATTATGAAAAGTAAACAAGATTTTGAGATGTCTGCCTTCGTCTTTTGATGCTAAAATCACTGCAATCACTGAATCTAAGGATTTAACTCATACTCGATTGATAACTTACTTGGCTCACTCATTGCTTACGAGCAAGGGGTGAATCAAATAAATCTTGATGCATGTGAGAAAAGAAAGGAGAAAATTGTGGCACTGAAGGCACACAAATATGACTCTGATTTTTTTGGGTCTGAGAGCGATGATATTTCCTTAATTAAAAGCTTTCTAAAGAAGAAGTAAAAGCATCAAAATTGGAGAAAACATAAGGATAAAAATATTCTAAAGGATCGTCTGATGTGGTTTGTTATGAATGCAGGAAGCCCAGACACGTGAAAGCTGATTGCCCTACACTTAAGGCGCACACAAGCAAGGAAAAGAGTGAGGAGAAATCCAAGCTTAGAAAAGAAGAAAAGAGACTTCAAAAAGCATTTTGGGCAGATTCTGCATCAGATTCCTCAGAGACGGAACCAGAAGATGAGATAACAAACTTGTGCTTAATGGCAGGTGATCATCTTGATCAAGAAGAGTTATGTGAACTTTCCTACGACCAACTCCTTGAAGTTTCTGAAAAAAATTCATGCATCACATAGGAAACAAAAGAAAACACTTGCTAGCTTGAAATTGAAATTTTTGAATTTACAAAAAGAGCATAAAATTTTGACTAAAGATCACTCAACAATTGATTCGAATCATATGGCTCTACTTGATGAATTAGATGAGTTAAAAAGCATTGTGAACTAATTGAAGAGCATGATTCACTAAAAACTTCACACACCTCACTTGAATCTAATTTTAAGAAATCTAAAGAGATAGAGAAGAATTTGAGGATTGAGAATGAGGTCTTAAAAAGTACTATCTTGAGGATTCAAAAAGAATTAAATACATGTAAGAAAACTCGGATGACATCCACACTTGATCAAAAGCCAAAACCTAGGAAGAGGCATTATGACTCAAACCATTTAAGAAATCCTTTTCTTGGAGTTAGATGTTTTTCATGTGTAATGCTAGAACACATCTCACACACTTGCACAGTTCAGCATAGTACACATTGGGTGTGGAGACCTAAGGTGTTGATCCACAGCATACCACACATGCATTGCATTCTATATTTCATAAGAAGGGACCCAAACCTATTTATGTTCCTATATCTGACATTTGATGATCTTGTAGGTGGGCTCTCACAAAAGGACTCGTGAGAGTATGTGGTACCTAGATAGAGGATGTTCTCGACATATGACTGGTGATGCCAATCAATTTGTTTCGTTGGAGTCTAGGACTGGAGGCAAGTTTACTCTTGGAGACAACACCACAATGAAGGTGGTAGGCTCAGGTATAATTGGTAATTACAAGAACCTTATAATTGAAAATGTTTTGCTTGTAGATGGATTAAAGCACAATCTTCTCTGCATCAGTCAACTCTGTGACAAGGGCTTCATCATACAATTCTTTGCAAATTCATGCATTGAAAGTTTAAGTAACAACACTATTTTGCAGGGAAAGAGGATCAATAATGTGTACATGCTTGATTTAAATAACATTGAATGTGCTGCATCATTTTGCTTAAAAATTGTTCTTGATGATTCATGGTTATGGCACCGGAGATTATGTCATGCAAGTATGAAAACCCTTAGGAAAGTGACCCAAAAAGACCTAATTAGAGGTGTCCCCAAAATCAAGTTTTTAAAAGACCACCTTTGTGATGCCTGCCAACTAGGAAAGAAAATCCACTCCACTTTTCACCCCACTGAGGACATTAGCACCTCTAGACCTTTAGAAGTCCTGCACATGGATTTTTTTGGACCCATTAGCACTGCCAGCTTGGGAGGGAAAGTCTATAGTTTTCTGATTGTTGATGACTACTCGAGGTTGTTGACCTAATTTTTGTATGAGGTCACTTGGACTACTCTTGATCCTAAATCAATTTAATTTCCAAATTAATTTAAACTCTAGGATCTTCCTAGAATCTTGACCTTAGGATCTATGCTAGGATTCTTCTAGAGCTCAAACCTTATGAGCTACTCTAGATCCTAAACTTCTACTAGACTCCAAGTTGTAGGAATTTCTTAGGCTCTAGGATCCTTCTAGATTCCTAATTTAAAGATCTATTCAGACCTTAGGATCTACCTAGATCTTAGGCCAATCAAGCCAAATTCAAAGTCTTGAGGCCCCACCCTAAAGGCCTTTTCCATTGAATTTCAAACACTTTGAAACCCAGTTAAATTACCTCTGATTCAGAGTCTGTCAGTTGCATACTGATGGGACATGTCTCTGGAGGAAACCCTCCAAATTTGAGCCCATTCTGAGGTCTCTAACCTCAGAAACTTAATTAAAATCCATAAGCTGTAAAACCTTCAAATATTTACAGTCTATGCCACTGGACTTGTCATTTTGAAGATTATGACCTTAGAGCCTTCACCAAAGCCTCTAGTCACTTCTAGACCTTTAATCTTGATATGTTGAGCATTAAACTATATTTTCTTGACCCACTTTGACCCCCAGTTGACCAAGGGTCAAAATGACCAAAATACCTCTATGGGGCTTAAATATTGATTTCTAACCAAATGAACTCCGAATTGAACGCAACCACCTCCAGCAAGTTTCAAATGTCATTTCAAATCTGTTTGACCCATTCACAACCCTTGGGTCAACCTGGTTGACCAAGTCAACAGGTTTGACCCAAAAGGCCCTTTAAGGGTCCAAACAGGTATTTTGAACCAAATGACTTCCCTAGGACTTGGGACCACACCCAATAGACTCTAAATGTCACTTTGAATCTGTTGAACTCATTTCTAGACCCTGGACACACCTGGTTGATCCAGTCAACCTAGGTTGACTCAAAATTCCCTTAAGGCTCTAATGGGTTATTTTAACCCATTTAATCCATTGAATCCATTTTAAACTTCAAACCAACTTCTAATTATGGCCTAACCATGTTTTGGGATGTTGGTCAATCAAATCCAAGTAGAGTTGACCAAGTCAACTCTAAGGTTGGATTAAATCTACTCCAAACCCCATATCAAATACAAACCTCCATCCCTTTACTTGGCTTTGGTTTTGATTTATTTTAATCAATTTTTGAGGCTACTTGGCTGCCACATCAGCTGTCCACTTGGGTATTGACCAGTCAACATTTGGTCAACAACTCTTTAAATGTCCAAATGGCTTGAACCCTCAAACTCCTAGTGGATTGCCTTAAGATCTTAACATTCTAGCATTCCAAAGCCCTCTCATCTGCCACCTCAGCATCCCTGGGCCCATTGACTGGTCAAACAGTCAATGGGTGGTCAAATACCCCTTAATAGGCTTAATTAACTCCTTAAAATTAATCCTTCTTAATCCAAACCCCTCCAGCAATTTTAAAACCCTATAGAACCTTCTTAGGACCTATCACAGCCCTTGGATTTTGATCAAATGGCTCCTAGTCATCCCACATGATTGTTATGTGACAAAATAAGCTTTCCACATGGCTTATAAATTTGTACCTTTGATTCCCTACTCATACCTACCCATTGGACAGGTGGCATCCATCTAGGAGTGCCCTCACTCAATCTCAGCCCTTCATTCAATTTGGGATGAGTTGAAAAGGGTAAAACCCTATTTTGAATATTCATTCTTGACCTAGCCATTTTCTCTCCACTCTCAATCTCTCAAGTCAAAATCTCTATTCTATTGAGCTCTCCAGAGACTCTTCAAAACATTCCCACTCAAATCCCGCCGGTCAAAGCCCTCTCTGGCGAGCTTCCCGGTGAACCAAGCTTGGATCCGTTCAAGCTTCTTTTGCGTTCAATCCAGGCGTTATTAGCTTGAGGTTTCTTCTACAAATAGGAGCATGGACAACCTACAAATGCAACAAATCTTAAAGCGGATTAATCCGTCCATTATCGAGGTGAAAATACTAAACCCTAGGTCTAGAATCACTAGCTTAAATAGATTTATTTATAGTACATTTTAAGCTGTATAACTAGATCCCCACTGATTCTGTTCATTATCTTAATCAAGATTTAAATTTTTAAGTTGTTTCATTGATTATATTGAGCGAACTAGCCATTTCTTTGATTAGGGTGTGGACCTCCGAAAGAACACCGTGTGAACGGGTCGATTGGAAGGGACAGATAGGATCGTGCATACGACTAACCATTGGGGATAGAGGCTTTCACCAACACACCTCAATGGGTAGCAATATACACGACCTAGTCATGGGTTTCCCCCACCCGATGCAAGAGCTCGAATGGGGTTTAGTAGATGTGGGGTTAATTACATCCCAGGCCGGAGCTTGAGAAAACTCTCGAATAAGGATTATACATTATCCCCTCCTAAATTGGGATCAACACGAGGGTATAGACTAGGAAGTCCTATCCAAAAGGAAGAAAGGTCCGAAGGGTTGAGTCAACATGTGTGGCTCATACTAGCATTCGGAGGCTTTAGGGCACTAGAGAGAAACTGGAAAAATAAAATCAAGCACTTAATCACATGCGTGAGAGAAGGATGGAGATGGCGTCATCCTGTGACGCAGATAAGTAGGATTTAAGGTCCCTGAAAGGAAGGGACCTACCTACTATTTAAGGCATACTACGAGACTGAATTTAGTAGCCTCGAATCCTATATCTAGGTTGGGCTTAGTGCTCTACGAAACACTAAGACCCGTGTCCTAGCTAATGCATTGCAAAACCTGGACTTATCCCGACCTGGATTGGGGGAGCCAGCTAACAACCTAGTTGCTTTAAAACCATGCTATCAAATCAATTATGAAAGATGGGTGGGAGGTACAGTTCTTTGGAAATATGACTGATATCTAGAGAATTTCCTAAGTGGTCCTGGACTTATGTGGGTTAGATGCTCCTAGCTAATGCAATTAAATTTTAATTAGTTGGTTACTAATGCAATGCATGCTAGTTAAATTATCAGCTCATGAATGCTATAGAACTTTAAAAAAACAGGCTTATGAAAAATAATTTTTTTTTGAAAAGACAGAGTCTCCTTAGGTCCGGCACTTCATCCTCATAGGCCAGATTATCCGGACTCCACCCACAGGCAGGGAGATGTCTTATAACAAAGAAAGAAAGATGCAGTAATATGCATGCAACTCCAGACGGTTCCGGCAGTTCCCTAGATTTGTTAAGTTTCTATGTTATTTAAACTTAAATTTTTAGAAATTAGTTATGAGTATAAAACATTTTATAGTCCTTAGAAGAGCCTAACGGATTCCAGGCGAAAATAAAATTAACATGTAATAAAGAAACCTAAAAAAAGCAAATATTTATACTACACAACCAGGAAAGCACATCAATATAAATCCCAAAATAAATCATCTAAATGTCCATTGGCAAACTTTCCTTATTACAACCAGAATTTACAGAAAATAAAGTGGCCGGGCACCACTGCCAACAACCCGGATTTCTAATCCTATGACAGACGCCAACAACTTTGAGTAGGATATTGGGTCTTCAATCTTTAGCTTTCTGGATGTCTTCTCCTTGGGTTCTTTGGATCACATATCTTTGGGCTCCTTGGATCTCACCTCCTTGGACTCCTTGGATCTCACCTCCTTGGACTCCTTGGATCTCTCCTCCTTGGATCCGTCGTGGCTTGAATATCCAAACGAAGAGACAATTCTCCCCAGCATGGGTGTATTACCTTTTCTCTTTGAATATCTAAAGCCATCCAGCTCAGTCTTCCAAATGGAAGAAGACTCTCCCCTTTAGGTATGCCTTCTTCTTTTGGAATCCGAGTTGGATAAGAATACCCCGACTCATAGTTGTTTTCACAACTCTTAACAATTATTACAAATATTATATTCATTGAAAGTAGAAAATTCTAGACTCCCTGCATGGCTATCCTAATAAAAATCCCAAGTAATTTATATAAAAATAAATAGCAAACACCATTGACCCTGTGCCAAGCCATGCTCTTAATTATGAGGGCTAAGCAGCTCCACCTGTGCAGTTATAATTAATTTAACCCTCATTTTATTTAGGGGGAGCTGAGTAAGCACATGCATAAAATATTATTAGAAATCATGACATTGCTCCCCCTTTTATTAATTTGTGCATGGCCACCTGCACGGAAGAATAGTGTATATATATATATATATATATATATATATATATATATATATATATATATATATATATATATATATATATATCGTTCCTAACCTAGGGGTAGATCTATCGCTCATCAGATCATCCACAGAGTGCAGAAAAGGTAAGCAAACACACCAATCATTTTTTCAAACAGCATGCAATGAAATCCACGAAAGCTCCGGCACACAGCAGAAAAGTAAAGCCAAGCGGCCTAACCTAGATCTAGAAGTATTGCCCTAGCAAACAATTCTATGTGTGTGTAAGACTGGTGTGGTTTGGATAGGTCCTAAGCAGGGTAGTTAATTAAAGTTATCTAGAATTTAGGTTTGTTGGAGGTCTAAAAAGGATATTTTAATTGAAATTTAAATATTAGTGAATTAAGGTATATTTTAATTATTTCAGTTTGTTGATCATTTTTAAGAGCTTAGGATGATGATATTTGAAGTTAAAGTCATATTAGCCAATTTTGGAAAGTTCCGGGTCCTCTTAGGAACTAGACTAAAAAGTCGCTATGGGAAATGGGCTAGGTTTGGGTCTCCTAACATCTTAGGAAAATATTATACCTTAAGATGAGTAGTTAGACAGGTAGTACACTGAAATTGGAGTTTTCTAGGCAAAGTTATAAATTTTCTAAGTTTCGGGCCCTAAATGAACTAGGGTTGACCAAAAAGTTGACTTTCTAATCTAGGTCTGTTTCTGGAATCCTAAGATTTTTAATAAATATTAGGCCCTAATTGGAGTCTAATGCAAGTGAGTTTACCTAATTTAGAATTTTCTACAATTAGTTATGAATTTTCTAAGTTCAGGGTATTTAAGGGAATTTTCTAAATTTCCTAATAAAGGGTTGTTTTCATTATTTTGATCCAAATCAACTCCAAACTGATTGGAATCACTCCCAAAGGTCAATAATGACCATAGAAAGTGTTCTCAAGTGTTTGGGGAAAATTTAGGATTTTTAATAATTTTTAATGAATTATTAGGGGCAAAATGGTAAATTTTACCTATGGTTAAATTAGGGGTCAACCTAAAGTCAAACTAGAGAGCCCTATTTATTTAAGGTCAAGGATAATATTCTGGTCAGTTCAAAGTATTATGGGTAATTTTCTGACCTAAAATATATTTATTGTAATTTTCGGAAGGTCTCGGGGCCTTATTTAACAGGTTAATTAGGGTTGGTTAATTACAGGGTCTAACAAGCCCTAAAAATTCCTAGAAAATTCTAAAATGTTTTAGATTTCACTAAGTTTAAGTGTTGAAGTTTTCATGTCGTTCCGGGGTCTATCCTAGCTCCTAGAAAACTTCTACGTTTGCTAGACGGGTCCTTAATTATTGTCCTTAGGGTGTCACTACGTTATATGGGTTTGAATCAGAGTTTTAGCTAAGCCTCAAGGTAATAAATGCATGGAAGTACAAAAATAAAATAAACACACCATGTCCTTAAGTCTAGGAGAGCCTAAGCTAAGTGCTCGTGGTGCGACCTACACATGCAATCTACAAAAAATAAAAGAAAAGACACCTAATGAAGGAATTAGTGAATAATTGGAACTCAATCACCCACTAATCCTCTCCCCCATGATTTCTCTTCATATCTAGAACCCATGTCTAAAATTTCATGAAGTAGCGGGTCTCCCAAAATTAGGATTTAAGTATAAGTAATTTCAAAATAGTTTCAAAATACTTATAAATATAAATATACATTTTGGAAAATAAAGTAATTAAAAAGTAAGTCAATTTCATAATACATAGATATAGGGAGACCCACTGACCACCCAATCGAGGCATCAAAATGATTCGAAAATAGTTTGTATCCTGAAAATAATTGTTATACTAATTAAGTAAATAATAATTAAATAATCAAATAATGCTCCAAGACAGAAATCTGCTAAAACAGTAAAAATCAGTGCCTGGAAATAGTTTCAAAATAAATTACACATTTTTTTGAAAAGATCGAGGGGTTATACGCAAAAATCCAATTTAAAACGACGAATATATGATTTTCTGAAGTTTAAATACAAAAGTAGGATATTTTTAAAATAGTGCTGCTTTGCTGTTTTGAAAATAACTGCAGGTAATTTTAAGTTATTTGAATATTAATGATATTTAATCAGAAAATTAATTTCAAGATTTAAATTCTTGTTTATTTTAAATAGTTTAAGTTATTTGAATATTTATGATATTTAATTAATATTTAATTAAATATTATACTAATTATTTTCAATCTTAAAAATTATTTTCAAATGACTTTGAAAAGTCGGTGGATCTCTCAAGTTTTAAAAATTTTATTTTAATGATATTTTAAATTAACTTATTTTAAAATTAATATCCTTATAGGTTTATATATGTAAATACTTATATTTTGAAAATTACTTTAAAATTATATATATATATATATATATATATATATATATATATATATATATATATATATATATATATATATATATATATATATATATATATATATATATATATATTAAACCTTTAATATATTTGAGAGATCCTTTGAAATTTTGAACCTAGATTGAGCTTGATTGAATAACATTAATGGGGAGTGATCATTAATCAATGAATAATTAATTTGTTAATTATTCATTGATTAATTTTCTAATCAATTAAGTCTTATATTAACCAATGCATGTTTAGGGTACACACACTTACACATAGTTTAAGGCTCTCCTAGATCTAGGAATTGATTGTTATTGTGTGTTCCTTTCATGCTTAGTCAAGGGTTAGTTAAAATATTGATTCAAACCCATCAAACTTAGTGACATAATTAAGGACAATAATTATGGACATGTTTAGAAAACTTAGAGAAATTCTAGAAATTAGGATACATATCCTTTTAACTCAAAACTTTGAACACTTGAACTTAGTGACATGTCCAACCCATAGAAAACGTTTCACTGGTTTTAGAAGTCATTAAGCCCCTTAATCAATTTTCTTAAAATCAACCCTTAATTAAACCCTTAAACCTTTCCAAAATTATAATAAATCCATTTTAAACCATAAAAATATGTATAACCCCTCTAATTGACCAGATTTGAACCCTTAACCAATGAAAAATAAAACTAAATTGATTTGACAGCAAACTTAGGCTTAATTTAATTTTAAGTGAAATTTAATATTTTATTAATTTAATAAATTAATAATAATTAAAAATTCCAAAAATTTTCCAAACACTTGGGAATCTCTCCTTAGGTCATCCTTGACCTTTGGAGCTGATTTCAAGGAGTGGGGATCTCATTTGGACCAAAATCACAAAAAGGCCCTCTAATTAAGTAATTTCAAAAATTTATTAAATTGTCAAAATGTTGAAAATTCATAACTAATTCAAGAAAAATCCAAATTGAACAAACTCACTTGCATTCAACTCATAATAATGTCTAATATTTATTAAAAATGATAAATTCCATAAATCTATAAAAATTCAAAAAGTCAACAAATCGGTTAACTATAGGTCAAAACTAGTTCAAAACTTCAAACTTTCATAATAAAATGTAGAAAAATCTGATTTCAGCTCACTTACTGCCTAACGGATCGAAGTAAGGTCTAGTATTTTAATAAAATGTTAAATTTACATAAAAAATTTTAAATCAAAAAGTCAATTTCTAGCCCCTTGGTTAAATGATTGAAATGTTCTAAAAATTCATAAAACTTTAAAATCACTTTAAAACTCTAGAATTCTTTAATTAACCTTAAAATTAGTAATCAACAAACTTTTAATAAAATTCATTAACTCTTAAGCCTTAATCAACCTAAAACATTTAATTAAACCGGGTACCACTAGGTAACCCAGGCCTACGAGGCTATTAACTTAGCCCCAAGGAAGGTGAAATAAACTTCACGGCCTCGGTGTGAAACAAAGGTGATATCCAACAAATAATTAAATAAATTTAAAATTAACCTTAAGCCATTAATACTTGAATTCAAACTTAAATCCCTTAAACCATCCAACCAATCGAACCTTAAATAACTTTAACTAATAATCCTATTTAGGATATATTAAAACCGCACAGTCTACCTCACACACTTTAGATGGTTTGCTAGGACAACCAACTCTAGTTTTAGGCTAGGCCGGTGTTTACTTTTCAGCTGTGTGCCGGGTTTTCGAGCTTTCACTGCATACTGGTTGCTAGCTTAGAATTGATTGATTGTTTATTTACTTATTGCACTCTGTGTTGTGATTAATTGGGCATTTAAATTTTAAATATATCAACTGCTTGAGATCAAATATTAACTGCTTGGGACTGTATATACAACTGTTGATAATTAGGATAACATTACAGGATCGAGTCTAGATTTTTTATTTTTGCTTAATGTAAATTTTATTTGATATGGTTATAATTATTCAAAGTATTTTGAGATTGGGATATGAATATCCAATTTGAAATCCAAAGAGGTGAAGACATCCCTAAAGGGAAGAGTCTTCTTCCATTTAGAAATCAAATTAGGATACCTTTCAAATATCCAAAGAGGGAAGATAACACCCCGTTCAAGGGGGAGTTTCTTTCCATTTGGATATCCGGAACCGTCGAATCAAGATGTTCGTGAGAAGACGAAGAAATGGACAACGAGAAGAATCCCAAATCTCAAAGTCATTTGATTTATAATTAGGAATCCGGGTTATTATCCGTGGTGCTCGGCCACTCTAATTTTATGCAAAATTTTGTGATGTAATAATAAGGGGCACTTGCCTACGGACATTCAATTTTATATATTTAATTTGATTGATTTATTTAAATTGATTGCGCATTAGAGATACTTACTTTTCTAGTCTTTTTACCTGCATGCCGATTTTGATTTGACCTGGAATTTGATCGTAGGCTCTTAAGAAATTAATAAAATTTTTCTACTTAAATCAAATTAAAACTTTAAGCTCACATAGAAACTCTAACATTTTAAGAAATAAGCCCGGGACCTCCAGAAGTTGTCATTTCATAGCATTCATTCAAATTCAAACTTTTAATTGAGTCGATTAGCATGCAACATATTAGCAACTAATTTAAAAGATCTTTAAATCTTTAATTACATTAGCTTAAGCATCAAACCCAACATAAGTCAAAGGGGCCAATTAGGACCCGCTCTAGATGTCGGCCCCGTTCTCAAAAACTTTTCTTAAACAACGTCTCTACCCACTCTAACATTAAATGACTTGTTACATGTTTTTAAAGCACCTAGGTGGTTTAGCTGGCTCCCCAATCCAGGCCGGGGTAAGACCAGATTCGCATTGCACTAGCTAGGTTCTGGTCACTTTTTAGTACCCAATTTAGACTTAGGTTCTGAGGCAAGCTCGGGCTATAAGACCTCAACCATCGGGAATTGAATCCCAAATTTCTAATAAAATTGATCACTTAAACATTAAATCCCTTTCAATCTAATTCGAGCCCAACACTTAGGATAGGCTGGAGCATTTCTGAATTGTTTCAGAATCTCAAGTGCCTCCTACCTTTCTTCCTTTGACTTCAGAAATAAGTGTTCAACCTTGATCCAATCCCGATTGAAAATTCCAAACCTTAATCTCCTTTGACATCAATCATTATAAATCTTAAATGAAATTTACACCGCTATTTTAATCGAGAGTTTTTATAGGAAATTTTGATTTCCTACGATGTAATTAACTATAAGGGCTTGCGCTCGTAGGAGATTTAGAAACCCAGAACTTATTTTCAAAATCAATTTTTTAAAACCCTTAATTAATTATCTTTGGGAATTCAAACAAAAATGGTGATCATTATCATCATATTCAAAATTTTGATAAGAAATAATATCATCTTTCTTCGGGAAGATATATTATTTTATTATCATTATTTTGATTATGAGATTAACGATTTCTTATCCAAATTATTATAGTTAAACAATTAACTGAACGTCATTTTGATCTTTCGAGATCATATATGTTCCCCCTTGAGTTTGACTACGATAATTTGAATAATTTTAGAGTTTTGAAATTCGAACCAATTAGTGAATGATATTCTCTCCATTTGAGATGATATATCGTTCCTAATGTTGTGTTTGATTTCAAAACTAAAATTCAAATTAAATCTCTCCCAAAGATAATTAATATATTTTTAAAGCTATACCTATATTTCTTTATATTTTTAATCAAAACAGAGGCTCACTTGGACTAGATTTCTTTCACATAAAAATGAGTCTTTTAAGGAGTTTAGAACATTTTCTACTTGGATTCAAAAAAGCTAGGTTGTGAGATCTTCACATCCATAGTGACCATGGGGGAGAGTTTGAGAATGAAAGATTTGGAGATTTTTGTGAGGACAAGGGGATTAGCCACAACTTCTCAGCTCCTAGGACCCCTCAGTAGAATGGGGTAGCTGAAAGGAAGAACTGAACCTTGGTGGAAGCTGCTAGAGCCATGCTTGCTGAGTATTCACTTCCAAAATACTTTTGGACTGAAGCGGTTAACACATCTTGTTATGTGTTGAATAGGGTGAATCTAGCCAAACTAGATAATACACCCTATAAGATCCTTAAGGGTAGGACACCCAATCTTTCCCACCTTCATATCTTTGGTTGTAAGATTTTCATTCACAACAATGGGAAGCCACACTTGGGAAAATTTGATTCTAAATCTGATGAAGGAGTGTTCTAGGGATATTCTAATGTGGGGAAGTCTTTTAGGGTGTTTAACAAGAGGACTTTGATGGTGGAAGAGACTACACATGTAGTATTTGATGAGTCTGATCCTAACAAGCCTGGAGTTGAGGATGATGATGATGTTGGAGAGATTACCACTGGAGTAGAGAATTTGGAGAAGAGAGTAGGTCATCAAAACATTGAAGGAGTAGGAGATGTCACCTAAGGAGTAGAAAATATAGAGCTGGAGGAAAGGGTTGGACCTTCTCACACATTATCTAGAGATTGGAGATACTCTACAAGTCACCCCAAGGATTTGATCTTAGGAGACCCTTCTGATGGAGTTAGGACTAAACATGGAGTTAGAAAGGAGGTGAACCACTTTGCCTTTATCTCAATGACTGAACCCACCAACATAAAACAAGCCCTTACTTATGAGTTTTAGACTTTAGCCATGCAAGAAGAGTTGAATCAATTTGTCAGGAATGATGTTTGTGAGCTTGTAGAAAGACCTAAGGGACAAAGTGTAGTTAGAACAAAGTGGGTCTTTAAGAACAAGGTGAATGATTCTGGAGTGGTGGTTAGGAATAAAGCAAGATTAGTGTTTAAGGGGTATAACCAAATAGAAGGGATAGACTTTGAGGAGACTTTTGCCCTTGTAGCTAGATTGGAATTCATTAGAGTGCTATTAGCCTTTGCCTGTTATAAAGGATTTAAGCTTTTTCAAATGCATGTTAAGAGTGCCTTTTTAAATGGGGAAATAAAAGAGGATCTGTTTGTAGAATAACCCCCAGGTTTTGAGAGTTCTCAATTTCCAAATCATGTTTTTAAATTAAAAAAGGCTTTATATGGGTTAAAGTAAGCACCAAGAGCTTGGTATGAGAGGCTTAGCACATTTTTACTAGAAAGGGAGTTTGTTAAGGGGAGCGTAGACACCACCCTTTTTCTTAAGAAAGTTGAAGATGATTTGCTCATTGTTCAGATTTATGTGGATGATATACTTTTTGGATCTTCTAATAAAAAACTTTGTGATGAGTTCTCTAAAATAATGAGTAGAGAGTTTGAGATGAGTTTTATGGGAGAGTTATCCTACTTTTTGTGGTTTAGCATAAAACAATTGGATAATGGAACCTTTTTAAATCAAACAAAATACATTAAGGACATCTTGAAGAAGTATGAGATGGATAAAGCTAAGCCAATTAATACTCCCATGAATTTTAGTGTTCCGTTGGATAAGGACCCAAGTGGTAAGTCTATTGATCAGAAGAAGTACACAGGCATGATTGGATCCTTATTTTACTTGACTGTTAGCTGACCTGATATTATATTTAGTGTATGCCTTTGTGCTAGGTTTCAAGCTGACCCCAAGGAATCCCACCTGACTGCACTTAAGAAAATTTTTAGTTACCTTTTGGGGACCCAAAGCTTAGGGATTTGGTATCTGAGGCACAACACTTCTTTTGAGATTATTAGATTTTTTGACTCTGATTTTGTAGGATGGAAGGTGGATAGAAAAAGCACTTTAGAAACTTATCAATTCATAGGACAATCTTTGGTCTTATGGTATAGTAGAAAGAAAAACTCTGTTATACTTTCCATTGCTGAAGCTAAGTACATTGCTCTTGGAAGTTGTGTGGCCCAAGTCCTTTGGTTGAAACAATAGATATTGGATTTAGGATTACCTGTAGGCACCATCTCTATCTTTTGTGACAACACTAGTGCCATATGCATCTCTAAGAAACCTATCCAATATTCAAGGACTAAGCACATTGATATTAGGCATCACTTTATTAGAGATCATGTGACTATGGGAGACATTTATTTACACCATCTGACAACTGAAAATCAACTGACTGACATCTTTACTAAACCACTGGCCTTCAACACTTTCAGCTCTTTAAGGATCTGATTGGGTGTGATTGACGTAAATGCATGAACTTGATCTTTTGCTTGCTTTCTTTTGATTTTGTTCTTTTTTTATTTCTTTCATTTGATTTTCTTTTTTCTCTTTGTTCTCTTTTCTTCTTTTTGCTTTTAGTTTTTGTTTGGTTTATTTTACTTTATTTTGTTTAATTGGTTATCAAAATCATCGCTGAAATGATATCGTATGCCTTGTCCTTACTTTTGAAAATTTATAGTCAATGTGTTACATCTCTTAATCTATTAGATGATAAAAATATACCATTGATTGTGTCTCTTTCTCTAACCTATTTTAGTGACACAGTTTTCTTTTCTAATAAAAAATCTAGTTCAATTTAACGATTGTGTATGAAATTAAGATATTTTCTAACCTTGCTAAAGCAAATATATCTTGTACTTATAATGATTAAAGTCTTTTTGTCACATCAAGAGTCCTCGTTACTCTTGCCATTGATTATTGATTCTTTTTTGTGGATAGTTCTTCTCTATATTAGAGAGAAAGATCATATTCTCTAATATCTAGAAGATACACTCACAGCTAAGAATTCTTTTTAAGAGATTATAAAAGAGAATAGAGCTTACAAAAATAAAAAAAAATTGGCTAATGATGCCAACAAAAGATGCGCAATGATGCCAAATTGAAAAAAAAAATTAAAAATAAATACCAAAAAGTAAAAGATGCGCAAAGCGCCAATCAATTGACAAGAGGCATAAAATGAGCCCACCAAAAGCAAGCTCTCTTCTCCTTTCAAATCTTTTAAAACTTAGAAGATTTCATGTATCAAAGGCTTGATTTCGAGTGTTTTGCGATTGTGACAAATTTACTTTGGTACATTATTCTATAAGATATTTTTTCTGAAACCAAGTGATGAATGGATTTTTTTCCATATCCAATTGAATTTTTGAGTTAAATCATTGATTTCCAAAGATGATTCTACCCTAAAAGATAGTCTGAGCTAAGGTAACATGATCAGATATTATACTATTTTATGAATTTTTCTGATGTTGATTAATTAGATTACAATTTTTTTAAAATCAATCACATGGAAGACTACATCATGTTCATGCCTTGATAAAACAAAAAACTTAGTTTCATCCTTCTTTTTGAGATGTCAAAAGGGGGAGAGGAATCCTTTGTATGCTTACACTTTCGATTCCATATTTTACACTACTATTTTTGAAATAATTGTCAAAGTGTTTGCCATCAACAAAAAGGGGGAGAATGTTGCAAATTCAGTTTTAAGGATTATGTTTTGATGATTAGCAAATACTCTTGCTTCTTTTCGACTGCCTTTTACTACTGACATTTTCAGGATTCAAAGATCAGACGAAAAATTAAATCAGCTCAAGACTGGATAGATTAGGGTTGAGCGAGTCTGTAATTTTTTTTTTTCCCTTTCTTGAGTCAATTGTAAATATTTGAAGTGACTGATCTTAAGTAACCCTATAGACACACACTTGAGAGATTTAAAATTTCTATTTTTACTCACATCGTCCCGGATGATATTTATATCTGCCTGGATAATCGAGTTCAAAACAAAAGTTCTAATCAGGATTTCTTAGTTAAGGTAGACGTAGTTAACTAATCGTCCTAGACGATACTTGTATCAGTTAGGACGATATGCTCAAAACAGAAAGAAATAGCCGTTATAATCAATTTAGGTATTCTGTATTTTTGTAAATCGGCCAGGACGATCACAAGATCGGCCTGGACTATATTGCATAATTATGCCAAAATTTATTTGGCAATCAAGGAAGCAATTTAGGATGAATTGATACGATCACATTAGCCATGACGATCATGGGATCGGCCGGGACGATATATTCAAAAACCCTTAGTTGCTCCTGAACGATAAAGATCGGCCAGCACAAATTCAGGGTGATATTCTAGCCGATCAGGATCGGACAGCTCGAATTCAGAGCGATGCGCTGGACGATTTTCCTCTGATTTGAACTAATCATCCGGGACGATCATGAGATCGGCCGAGATGATCAAGCCAATTTTAATTGTCCAGTTCATTTTTCAGAGCGGTGTTTTGGCCTATCATATGAGATTTGAACTAATCATACAGGATGATATTATTATCGTCCTGGAAGATAAAGTCGACAACTTGTATTTATTGAGCTCCTTTGAAGCTCTTCTATTTAAGAGCTAATGTTCAATGTTTTTGAACATCCTTGGCTGTTGTCTTTACCTGAGAAAACCTAAAGGAGAGAGAGAGAGGAGAGAGAGAGAGAAAGAGAATCTTGTGAGGGGGAGCTTGTGATGGAGTTCACAACGGTGGGGGTTGCTCCAAGCATTGTTTCACTTCTTCTTCCCCCGAGTCTCTTGTCCTTGGAAGGGTTGAGAGAGGAAAGCTTCAGCGATCGATCGAGGTTCTTTGCCTGCATCAGGTGGAAGCAAAAGGAGTGGGGTTCTCTACCTTGCCTGGGGTGGCAAAAAGGAGGTGTTTTGTAAGGGCTTCTCCGCCTAGCTATAGGGGGCTAAAAGAGAGTCACGTTGGTAGTGCAATACTCGGAGGGTGCCTCTGGGGAGTGGATGTATGTCAAGATTGACAAAACCATTATAAACCCTTGGGTTCTTTTTACTGCTTCCGCACTTTAATTTTTTGCACTTATTTTCTATGGTGACTTTGGTTTGTGATATTTGTTCTTAGTTTTAAAGAATTTTTAAAATACCAATTCACCCCCCGGCCTCTTGGTTAGCCTTGGGCCGGTTCATTGGGCTTAACATCTCTAACGAACTTTCATCTTCCAATTAGAGGGGAAATCATTGGTAGCTGATTATGTAATGTAGGATTAGTTGTAGCCATCAGATGGATAATCAAATGACTATAATTAAATCCACTCGAGGACTGTGGGAAGTAATCTATGTCGTTGATTAAGATAAATAGTTAGGATTGCATGTTCTACCTGCCACATGTTGCAACATTGTTTCTATAACTCTATTTTTGTTTCATTTATTTTTGATAATTCCAAAAATCTTATTGTATTGATTACTATTTCTCCTGACATATATTGAAAATGTTGCTTTTGTTATTTTTGTCTACTAACATTTTAGGAAAATCACACTCCAGACTGCTGAAGGCTTTAAGTTAGATTAAATTAGGGTTTAATATTTTTAAAGTTTTTTTTCTTTTTATATTTTTCTAGAGTCTGAGAGAGTGTGATTGTAATTGGGTAACTGTTCACAAACACACTGTGGGAGTGTAAAAACTTAAATTTTTTAAACTAATCATATTGTACGATTTTGGATCGTACGAGATAATTTGATCTGAGCGTTCCTCAAGAATGGAGTTAATCAAACTTTTCCAAGAAAAGTTTCTAAGTCTTGTTTATACTAGATGAAGTTACCTTCATACAGACGACATCCAAAGTACAAAATAAATACGTACAAGTTTTTCCCGATGAACTCATAATTTTTTGAATTTTTCATGCTGTACGATCTTAGGTTCGTACAGTTGACATCCAAAGTAAGAAATGGTTGCGTATCTTTCATCCATATGAATCAATAAGTTTTTTGAATTATTTGTACATTATAATACTAGGATTGTACAGATAACTTCTATAGTACAAAATGGTCTTGACCATTTTTGTATCGAACAAAGTATAATTCAATTAAATATATCATACTATATAATATTAGGTTTGTACATACGACTTCAAGTGAATGAAATCGGTTCGTACAAATTCATATCGGATAAATCTGTTCAAAATTGAACTGATCGTACTGTATGATGAAATTTTATATTGAGGTCAATTAGGGTATGAAATTAGTTCATATAGGATCGTACATACAAATTATGCATTGATCATATGTATGATTTACGATTATATTGTACGATCATGGACGGTCAAATTGAAAATTTTTAGTTTTCTGTATGATGTTTTGTGTCTTTCAAATATAAGGTCTTAAAAAGGGACAGTGAAAAATGCTTCTTCACTTTTTCTTTGAGAGAAAGTGTGAGAGTGCTTTGGGAGTGTGTTTAATAGTGTGGAAAGAGATCTTGCAAGTGGAATTTGAGAAGGGTTCATAAGGTTTCTCAAAGGTAAGGATGCCCTTATATGTTTTGTCAAATCTCTTCCTTACTTCTTTAAAGTTGCTCGAGAGTAGATCTTTGGAGATGACCCGATACTTTGCTGACCCCAGGATGGTGTGAAAGGATGACAATTCTCTACCGACGCCAGGAGGGTGTGAAAGGATGACGGTTATCTATCTACACTTGGAGAGTGTGAAAAGATGACTGTTCTTTATTAAAACTAGGAGGGTGTGAAAGGATGATGGTTCTTTGCCTACACTTAGAGGTTATGAAAGGATGATGGTTCTCTTCCGACACCAGGAAGGTGTGAAAAGATGATAGTTCTCTACCGACATCAGGAGGGTGTGAAAGGGTGACGGTTCTCTACCTTCACTTAGAGAGTATGAAAGGGTGATTGTTCTTTGCTGACACCAGGAGGGTGTGAAAGGATGACGGTTCTCAACCTACACTTGGAGAGTGTGAAAGGATGATGATTCGATGCCAACACTTGGAGAGTGTGAAAGGATGACAGTACTCTACCACTCCAAGGATTGGTGGAAGAGATGTGAGTTATAAAGGCTTCTCCGCCTTACTATGGGAGTAAAAGGAGAGTCACTTTGGTAATAGTTCAATGACTTAAGAAGGAGCCTTTAGGGGATGGATGTAGGTCAAGTTAGACCAAAACACTATAAATTTCTTCGTTCTTTTATTTTTATTTACCGTATTTTTAATTTTCTGCATTTTTATTTTTGTGGTTGAAAAATTTAGTTTGATAAAACTTTTATTATGCTTAAAATTATAAGAATAATTTTCTGATAAATAAATAAGTTTTTAAATTACTAATTCACCTCCTCTCTTAGTTAGCATTGGGTTAATTACATTGGGTCTAACAACCTAAACGAACTTTCACCACAAGAATTTAAGGCTGTAAGAGTTCTTCGACGCAATCTGAGAGATCCTTTTGACGAACTTCAACTAATTTTCATAGGGAGGATCAATACTATGAAAATTTCCAATCAAATGATCAAGATCTGGTGGTTTGATGTTTTATTTCACACTTGACCATAATTACCTAGCTAGGAGCTCATGATTCAGTCCATACCTCAGAGAAAGCTCCAACTAGTGGGGTATTATATCAGGAATATTTAGGGGATGATGAAGAGCACTTATCCTTCAAACTTCATAGCCAGAGGATCTCCAGAAGTAGGACTATGATTGGATGTTAGAAGAAGTTCATCAAAGTTTTCCCAAAACTAGCTCTGGAGATGGATAAGAAGCTAGGAAAACTGATGGATTGCTCATAGAGCTCTAGGGAAGGATTTCAAAAAGCCAAAAGAAAATAAGAGGCCCTCAATAAGAGTGCTCTATTTATGCTATAGCCCTACCTAGGATGGGCATAATCAATCAAGTAAGCATCTGGATGCTTGCCAATTGGAGAAGGATAGCCTAGGTAAGCTCTCTAAGCTCAAAGGAGGTGAGCTCAAGCCTTGGGAGAAGCTTTTTCTAGGGCTCATAAAGGGGAAACATTAGAGCTCATTTTTTATTTTTTGTAGCCTCCATTAGTCTCTTCTTGTGTAAAGATAAGGTGGAGAGGTAACTTGGGCTCTAGTGAGCTCAATTGGGCATAGGGAGACCCAATTCTTAAAGTTAGCTCGAGTTAACCCAGACCTCGATGACTTGGGTAAATTTTAGTATATACCTGGTAAAGCCAAATGCTAGGTTGACCAGGAGAAGTTTGTTGAGTGAATTTCCACCCAATGAAATTTCTAATTGGGTCTGGTTTGATTTATGTTAAAAATTGGCTGAAGTCATAGTGGTTTTGAACACTTTAGGCTTGCCTAGGCCTTGACCCAAGTAAAACTAGGGGCTGGTCTTACTGAAAAAAGGTGTATTTGACTTAGGGACACCCAATACAAGAAACATTTTATCTTGATGAAGCCAAGGTTGGGAAATAGATCAGTCCTATGTTGTTTTTGGCACTTTTGGCTAGTCCAATTCTTAGCCGGATTTTACCTAATGGCTAGGCCAGTTAGGACAGATGTGTAGGATCATGGGGGGCCCAATGCAAGTGTTAGCTTGATTTTATTTGGCTTAGGATGAGATTTGGCTCATGGAGACTTCTCTTGGGATGCTTAAGTGAAATTTGTATCATGAGTTTAACTGATCTCAAAGTCTAAACCCACCAAATTTATCCCATGGTGGACCTTCTCTGGTTTTCAACCAAACCACCTAAGGGAACCATAATGTTAAACTTAAGGGATTAAAATGGGCTATCTAAACCAAGGGGAGATGAAACCTGTGGTTTACTGACCCTTAACTCTAGCATAAATAACACACAAACATCCAAATCCTAACTCTATTGGATAGGTCATTATGTCAATTTGATAGGTCATTAAGCTAATTTGAACTCAAGGGTTAATTAGTGACCCTTAAGCCTAAATTAACTTAATGGTGCCCTTAAACATATCAAATAGAGGGGAGAAATTTTGGAAAAGTCAAAAACATGACCAAAATTAATTGCTCAAAGTCTGAAGCCATGGGAATTAATTTGAAGCTAAAATTATAAAAATACCGCTAGGTCTATTACTAGAATTTACTAAATTTCATGCATGTTCATGGCTTGAAACCATAGGGATTTTTGATGGCCCCTCAAGACCTTTCCCATGAGTTTAAGATCACTTTATTTGGTCTAGTTTGTGAGGAGATATTAAATTTTGAACTTTTGTTTATTTTTTATGAAATTTGAATCAAGAATTACACGTCAGCCACACGCTTTCAACGTGGCCCCTTCCGATTGTATAATGTAGGATTAGTCATAGCCATCAGAAGGATAATCAAATGACTATAATTAAATCAACTCCAGGACTGTGGGAAGTAATCTATGCATTTGATTAAGATAAATAGTTAGGATTGCATCTTCTACCTACCACATGTTGCAACTTAATTTCTATAACTATAATTTTATATCATGTGTTTTTGATGATTCCAAAAATCTTATTATATTGATTACTATTTCTCCTAACATATATTAGAAATATTGATTTTGTTGTTTGTGTATACTAATATTTCAGAGAAATCATACTCCATACTACTGAAGACTTAAAGTCACATTTGATTAGGGTTTATTATTTTTGAAGTCTGTACTATTTATATATTTTTTTAGTCTGAGAGAGTGTGATTGTAATTGGGTAATCGAGCGCAAACAGACTAGGGGAGTGTAAAAACCTAAATTTTTAAAACTAACCATACTGTATGGTTTTTGATCATACGAGACGATTTGACCTGAGCTTCCTTCATAACAAAGTTAATCAATCCTTGCTAAGAAAATTTTTTAAGTCTTATTCATACTTTACAAAGTTACCTTCATATATATGACATCTAAAGTATGAAATATATATGTACAAGTTCATCCGAATGAACTCATTATTTTTTTAAACTATTCGTACTATATGATCTTAGGTTCGTGCAGATGACATCCAAAGTATGAAATGGTTACATAACTTTTCATCCATATGAACCGATAAATCTTTTGAACTATTCGTATTGTACAATACTAGAATTTTACAGACAACTTCCAGAGTACAAAATGGACTCGACCATTTTTGTACCAAAAAAACAGGATTTGATTAAAATAGGCCATACTATATGATATTTTGTTTGTATAGATGACTTCCAGTGTACAAAATTGGTTCATACAGAATTGTATCGGACGAATTTGTTCAAAATCGATATGATTGAAATTTTTTAATTTTATTGATGGTTTTTCATGTCTTTCATATTTAAGGTCCTAAAAACTGATTGTTGACGAATCCTTCATCTTTTTTTCTTTGAGAGCAAGTGTGGGAGTGCTTTTGGAGAATGTTTGAGAGTGTCGAAAGATATCTCATAAGTGGAATTTATGAAGGTTCACAAGGTTGTCCAAAGGAGAAGATCTCTTTATAAGTTTTATCGAATTTCTTCCTTACTTGTTTTAACTTGCTCGAGAGAAGATCTTTGGAGAAGATCTGATTCTCTACCGATAATAAGAGGGTGTGAAAGGATGCTGATTCTCTGCCAACACTAGGAGGACGTGAAAAGATGACGGTTCTCTGCCTACACTTAGAGAGTGTGAAAATATGATAGTTCTCTGCCGACACTAGTAAGGTGTGAAAGGATGATGGTTCTCTACCTACTCTTGGAGGGTGTGAAAGGATGATGGTTCTTTGCTGACACCTAAAGGGTGTGAAAGGATAACGATTCTCCACTGATACTAGGAGGGTGTGAAAGGATGATATTCTTTGCCTTCAATTGGAGAGTGTGAAAGGATGATAGTTTTTTACTGACACTAGGAGGGTGTGAAAGGATGACGGTTCTTTGCCTACACTTGGAGATTGTAAAATAATGACAGTTCTCTATTGACACTTGGAGAGTGTAAATGGACGTGGTACTCTACCACACCAGGGATTGGTGAAAAAGAGGTGGATTGCAAAGGCTTCTCTATCTTTTCGTGGGAGCAAAAGAAGAGTCGCTTTGGTAATAATAAAATACTTAAAGAGGGATTTTTCAGGGAACATAGGTCTAGTTGGACCGAACCACTATAAATTTCTATATTCTTTTATTTTTATTTATCACATTATTAATTTTCTATATTTTTATTTTTGTGGATGAAAAGTTTGGTTTGATAAAACTTTTATTGTGCCTAATTATAAGAACGATTTTCTAATATACTAAGAAGTTTTTAAATTATCAATTCAACCCCCACCCTTGGTTACCCTTAGGACAAATTTTTTAGGTCTAACAACCTAAACGGACTTTCAAGTGGTATCAAAGCTTACTTTCAAAAATTAATGTTTAGAAAACTTTTTAAAAATAATCATAACTACTTTTAGAAACTGTAACACACCTGAAGGGTATTTGATCACTAGACCCTTATTATTTGATAACATCCCTTTTAATTTTTGAAAAACATGTGTCTACTTTTCTTCAATCGCTTGACTATCACATGTGTATTTTAGTACAAGAATGATACACTAGGAAACTAAACTTGTAGATAGCATTAAAACGGAAACACCATTTACTGGCTGGATTATAGAAGAAAAAGACTTAGCTCAGTTAAATGCAAAATGTTGAACAATTTTTTCTATGCATTTAAATCTAAAGACTATATGCATGTCTCTACTTTTCAAAGTGGAAAAGAAATTTGGGATAGACTTTGTATCAAATATTAAAGGACTAATGAAGTGAAATAATTTAGATGAAATATTTTGATATATGATTATGAACTTTTATGCATGATGTTGCAACTTGAACTTATGAGTTTAAGATTTTGATAATAATAAATATTATGGCTCACATCCTGTTGTATACTTGTATTTGTAATATATTTTTGTTTGTGTGTACTAACTTTTTCAGAAATATCATGCACCATCCAATAAAGATTCAAGGATAAAGATTTGGTAGAATAGGTTATGTTGTAACAAGTTTTTGTAATATTCATTGATGCATTTTTTATTTCTTCAGTCAAGTCCTTTAAGGATGTATGCTTGCTTGGTGACCTGCACACACACACTTAAGAGGAGTGAGATTGAGTCAAAATCAAAAGTTCAAGTTTTGAACTAATCGTACTAGATGATTTTAATCATATAGGATGATTAGCTCATTGAACTAATCTTACTAGATGATTTTGAATCATCTAGGACAATCCTTTATAGTATTGGAAAACAGCCCCCAATAATAATTTAGGTAAGGATTTAAGATTCAAATTTTGTTCTAATCATCTCGAACGATTAATACCAATTATGCCTAAATTGATCATGTGATTAGGGGATTAATTATAGTTAAATTTTTTAATCAAATAGTCCTAGATGATCTGTATATAGTATCAGACAATGTTTGCTGACATACTTAATTTTTCTAAATCCTTCAAGATGAAATACCATAATTTCTCTTATAATCATCCAGGATGATCCAGAATATCATCATGGATGATTTGTACAAATTTGTACTGATCATTCAGGACTAACCTGATACTGTCTAGAATTATCAGGTCAAA
The DNA here is from genome assembly GCA_016618105.1 of Dendrobium huoshanense. Taxonomy (NCBI): domain Eukaryota; kingdom Viridiplantae; phylum Streptophyta; class Magnoliopsida; order Asparagales; family Orchidaceae; genus Dendrobium; species Dendrobium huoshanense. The sequence continues at coordinate 42,232,385 of CM028352.1, read as the reverse complement.
TTCTACACATCGTACTGAATGATCCTACGATCGTCTAGGATGATAATTGGTGTTAGAATTGAGTTTTGAGGGTTTTCTAAAGCCTTCTTTTTAAAAACAACATACGGGATGATCCTAAAATCGTCTTAGACAATATTTTCCTCTAAGATTATTTTTTAGGGTTTTTTAAAGCCCTGTATTTAAGCTTTGTCAAGGCACTTGATAGGTGTCTTTGGCAGCCTTTCAAGCTTCATTCTTCTTGAGAAAACTTAAAGATAGAACTTGAAAGGGAGAGAGGAAAGGGTGGACTTTAAGAGAGGGAGAAGATCCTTAGAGGGGGTTTCAAGGGAGTGTGGCAGGGATTCGCACGGTTACTCCGACAAGCTTGCATCTTAGTACCATCAAATTCAAGGTTCATCTTGAGGGATGTTTTAGGAAGAAGAAGATCTCTTTGTGTCAAAGGACCCGACTACTCCACCGCATCGGGGAAGGTGGAAGTGATTTTGTAAGGTCTTCTCCGCTAAGTTGTGGGGGCTAAAGGATAGTCACTAAAGGTTTAGTGCAATACTCGGAGGGTGCCTCTGATGAGTGGATGTAAGTTAAGTTGGACCGAACCACTATAATTCTGGTGTGATCTTTCCTTTATTATTTATGCACTTTATTTTTATTATGATTAACTTCTTAGGTGAAATCTTTGATTAATCTTTCATTATTGATTTATTTTATTTCCACTGCAAGATATAAAATATATTTCTTTTAGTTAATGAAGATTTAAATATCCAATTCACCCCCCTCTTAGTTAGCCTCGGAACTAGTTCATAAAAGATTAATAAACCTAACAAACTTTCAAGTGGTATCAGAGCGGGATTCATAAAATCAAGTTTTAAAAAACATTTAAATTTTGATACATGACTAATTTTGGTAATCATAATATTGTGGAAGGAAATTCAATCATCCGACCACCTTTATATGAAAATATTACTTTTGATTTTTGAAAAATTCGCATGTCTACTTTCTTGCAATCAATTGATTATCGAATGTGGCATATGATTCTAACTGGTTATGTTATAGCGTCACATGTTATAGATGGAATTAAAACTGATATTCTTTTTAATCAATGGTACTAGTGAAATCAAGCAATATAGATAAAATATTTTAATACATGATTATGAACTATTTTATATGAAAACTTATGAAATGTTCCTAGATATGTATACTAGGTTTATTCAAATTATGACATCATTATATGCTTTAGGTAAAGAATTTTAAAACTCTAAAAAAGTTAATAAAATTATGTGTTGTCTACTTGATAAGTTTGATGTCAAAGCTGTTTTTATTTATGAATAAAAAATTTAAATGATTATTCTATTGATAATTTGATTGGCTCACTCATTGCATACGAGCAAAGTTTGGGTCAAAAACTTTTGGATGCAGGTGAAATGATAATGCTAAAAATCAAAGACATTGAGAAAAGTGGCGTAGTAGATTATGAAAGTGATGAGTTACCAAGAAAATTGGAAAGCCTACTAAAGCACAAGCATAAGCATGAATAAAAGTTGAATAAATATAAAAATGATAAGAATGTTAAGATTTCTTCTGACGTTATTCGCTTTTGATGTAGGAAACCTGGACATATAAAAAATTAGTGCCCTAATTTAAGAACTCTTCCTGCAAAAGAAAAGAGTAAAGCTAAGCAAATTATAAAAAGGGTAAATAATGAAAAGCCAAAAATCTCTTAGGCAAACCTAGCTTTTGGATCATCAGACCAGAAGCAAGACGATGTTTAGACCCTTATTTGTGTGTTTATATGTTTGTGTATGCATTTTTGTTCGTTGTATTTTTGTTTATTTTTTGTGTTTTTTTTCAGGTTTATTTTTTTTTCCTTTTTGTTACGTTAAAATTTTAAATTTTTCTTTGCTTTTCTTTTTGTGAAGTTTTTTTTTATCAATACATACATATAACTTTTTTTTGTTTCCAATACACTTTAGAATATCAAATCTTTTTTAAAGATCATTTTTTAAAAAAATTAAAATTTTACCTCCTAGTTTTGTTGAATTTTTATGTTTGTTATGATTGACTTCTCTAAAAATAGTCAAAAGAAAGAAACTCATGATTTTGTCTCTCTATCTCTTTTCTTAAAAAAGCTATTTTACTTTTGATTCAAAATTTTCATCAAATTATAAATTGAGTTTTAAAATTTAACTTTTTCATCTCCCTACATTTTTTCTAACACATAGGGATCTTTTGTAAGTTGTTGAATCCGCCTAATAATTTTTTTAATCAAGTAGTTCATTTTTGTTAATAGAATGGGGTTGATTTGTATTTTTTTAAATTATTGAAATGAAACATATTTGATGAAAATAAAAAAGGCCAATGACGCCAAATTTAGAAAGATACATAAAATGTATCAAAAATTAAAAGATACGTAATTACACCAAATTTAGGAAGATACATAAAGTGTATAAAAAATCAAAAGATGCATAAAGTGCGTCAAAAAACTGATAAGAGACATAAAATGAGCCCAAAAAAAGCAAGCTTACTTTCTTGTACTTCATAAGTCTTAAGAAAACCCTTTTACTATTGATATCTTCGATACTTGAGTTGAAAAATCATGATTTTTTATTCACCAATTTTTGTATTAATCTTCTATTAGATATATTTCATGATATGAGTTTTGAAAAGATTACTGTTTCTTTTTCTAATTTATTCCTTGATTTAGATATTGGATTAAAAAGTTTTTGAGCCTGTTAAAGAACTTGAGCTTGGATTAAATAATTTTTGAATTTCTAACCTTTCTAAGTTATGCATTGTCAATACATTCCTTACTAAGTTTTTGAATAAAATCAAGAGGTAACTTTTTCATTTAAAAATATTTGATTATTAATAAAAAAAATAACATCATCTTCACCAGATCAGAGATCATTTTTTTTATATTATGGTTTTCTATGCACCTAATCTTTTTTATAATGTCAAAGGTGGAGAACATACTGTTTTATTTGTATCTGTTTTAGTTTATCTTTTAATCTAGTTATTTATTTTGTTGTATTTTTTTTTAAAAAAAATAAAATTAAAAAGAAAGAAAAATAATTTGTTTTCCCTTATTTTTAAATTTTTTATCTTAGTGAGGGGAAGATTAGGAGAAAATGTTATTTAATTTGTAAATTCAACCAGTAATATTTATCATCATCAAAAAGGGGGAGATTGTTATAACTCAAGCTTATGAGTTTATGATTTTGATGATAAAGAATATTATGGCTCACATCCTGTTGTCTATTTATATTTGCAATATATTTTTGTTTGTGTGTATTAACTTTTTCAAGAAAATCATGCACCATCTAATAAAGATTCAAGACTCAAGATTTGGTAGATAGGTTATGTTGTAACAAGTTTTGTAATATTTATTGATGTATTTTTTATTTATTGAGTAAAGTCCTGTAAGAATGTATGCTTGCTTGGTGACCACACACAGACTTAGGGGGAGTGATATTGAGTCAAAACCAAAAGTTCAAGTTTTGAACTAATCATACTAGATAATTTTGATTGTACAAGATGATCAGCTCAGTAAACTAATCATACTGAACGATTTTGAATCATTGAGGATGATCCTTTAAAATTTTGGAAAATAGACGCCAATGTTAAAATCATCCCGGATAATCAATACCAATCATGCCTAAATTGATCATGTGATTAGGGGACTAATTATGATTAAAATTTTCAATCAGATTAGGCTGGACAATTTGTATATCATCTCGGATGATGTTTGTTGACATACTTGATTTTCTTAAATTGTTTAGAATAAAATTCTATAATTTCTCTTCTAATCATCAAGGACAATCCACAATATTCTCCTGGACAATCTGTATAAATTCGTAGTGATCATCTTGGACTGTCCTGATATCATTTGGGACTATTAGGTCAAATTCTGCACATCATACAAGATGATCCTGTGATCATCCAGGATGTTTTTTGGTACCAGAATTGAGTTTTTAGTGTTTTCTAAAGCTCACTTTTTAAACATATCGTACGGGACGATCTTATGATCGTCTTGGATGATATTTGCCACCAAAATTTTTTTTAGGATTTTTCAAATCCCTCTATTAAAGCTTTGTTAAGGCACTTGATAAGTGTCTTTCGAAGCCATTGAAGCTTTGTTCTTCTAGAGAAAACTTGAAAGGGAGAGAGAAAAGGGTGGAGTTTGAGAGAGGGAGAAGATCCTTAGAGGGGGTTCCAAGGGAGTGTGGAGGGGGTTTCATACGGTTGCTCTGGCAAGCTTGAAACTTAGTACCATCGAATTCAAGGTTCATCTTGAGGGAAGTGTTGGGAAGAGAATATCTCTTTGGTGTTAAAGGACTTGGTCTCTATCACATGACAAAGGTGTAAGTGATTTGTAAGGGCTTCTCTGCCTAGTTGTGGGGGCTAAGGAGAGTCACTAAAGGTTTAGTGCAATATTTAGAGGGTGCCTCCGAGGAGTGGATGTAGGTCAAGTTAGACCGAACTACTATAAATCTGGTGTGTTCTTTCCTTTATTATTTCATACTTTATTTTTATTATCATTAATTGCTTGGGTGAAATTTTTGATTAATCTTTTTATTCTTGATTTATTTTATATCAGCTGTAATATATAAAAAGATTTTTCTTTTACTTAAAGAAGATTTAAATATCCAATTCACCCCCTCTTGGTTAGCCTTAGAACTAGTTCATAAGGGATTAACAACCCTGATAAACTTTCACATGAAACAAATTGAATCAATCACTAACATGTATACACTTTTCATATAAATAGTTACCTCATTACTTTCTTTAGGTAGGGAACTAACGAATGTTGAGAAAGTAAATAAGATTCTTCATTATTTGTTGACTGCTTATGATTCAAAGATCACTACTATAATAGAATGAAAAGATTTAAATATTTATTATATTGATAATCTTCTTGGATCACTAATTTCTTATGAGTAAGGAGTGACTCAAAGACAGATTGATGCACGTGAGAAGCGAAAGGAGAAAAAATATAGCGTAGAAAGTGGATGACTCAGAGAGTGATCAGTCTCAGCCTAAGGATGAAGATAACATTGCCTTGACGTAAAGGAAATTTTAAAGTTTTCTAAAAAGAAAGCAATGGAGACATCAGCAGCGGAATAAAGGTAAGTTCAATAAAATATTAAAGCTTATAATGATGTAATTTGTTATGAATACATGAAGCCTGGAGATATTCAGGATGATTTTCCTTATATTTGAACTAATCGGCCATGACGATTGTTGACCTCATTATTCGAGGTCAATTTTCCTGAAATCGATTCTAGTGCTTAGGTTTCCGTAACCTAGCATAGAAGTCACCCATAGGATTTCATTTAGGTGGATTCCTAATGACGTAGCATCGACTCAAGCCTATCACCCAATTCGAATCAAAATCAATTCAATCTAAATTTTATTAAACTCAACAAACACAATTCAACTCCTTTGAACCAAAATTTGCTACACCAATCGAAGCAAAATCAAATCAATATTAAGTCGAGCCGAATTCGATTTCAATAGCCCAGATTAGCCCGATTTGACTCGTCGCGAGCGAATGACATTAGTTAAGTTAAATAAATAAATGTAAATTAATTTAATTTAATTTTTTAAACTAATTTTATTTAGTTATTTTATTAAAATAAATTACATATATTTTAAAATAAAATGTCTTTTTTATATAATTAAAATATCCTAATAATCACCTCTTAATTTAAAATTTAAAACTAAAGTTAATTTAAACTATAAACCTAAATTGCAGTTAAGTTAAATCCGGTCCAATTCCATAATCCCTCTTTTTCAATTTCACACAAATCGCTCCCTCTCCCACTCTTTTTCACGCAGCAGTTCGCACGCAGCCGTGGCTCCTACAGTAGTTCGCAAGAAAGGAACCGCTCACCTACTTCCCTCGTCTCTCTCATTCGCGAAATAGCCCAGCCCCATTCGTAAGAACCGAAACTCCTCTCCTACTCCAGCCTGGTCTCCTTCTCTCGGTCGCGTGAGAATGCCCTAGACGAAGCTCTTGTTTGCCCGTCTTCCTCTGTTTTGCACGGCTAATCCAGGGCTGAGCCCTTCTCCAACCTTCCTACTCTATTCGCATGAAATCCTAGCCTCCTCTCTGAGATTCATACGCTCTCTCTCTTACACAAAAATCCTTCTTCTCTCCTATTCGCATAGAGCCGAAATCCAGCCCTCAAATTCGCACATCTCATAGAAACGAGCCCATCTCCTCTGCAGTTGACAACACCCTGCCTCCCTTGCTTGCGTTGACAGCAACCTCTCAATTCTGGGTAATTTCTTCTACATCCTCATCCATTTTGTTCTTTGTTGATTAATAAAGTGATTGCTATAGGAAGTGATTATCTAAAGAAGAAAAGCTAATGTTGATTTTATACCTTAAGGTTTTATTACTATATCTTGAAGAAAAGAGTAGAGATTTTGTATGTGAAATAATTTGAAATTATAGAGTAATTTTGCATCAATGGTTTTCTTGTTTAGAAGCACCTTTCTCTTTTATAAAGACCATTTTTCTGAATCAATAATAAATGCAAAATCTGCTATAAGGATATGATATTTTAGTTTTGTGGATCTATGCTATAAATAAGAGAATTCAACATATTTCATTTGATAGAAATTTACATTAATTTATATGAACTATCATGGGTTTTCCTTTGCTTGATCGATTTCGATATTGGTGGGTTTTCCCTATGTATATTGAGTTTATCATTCCTTAGCATATGATTTTATTTATTCTGAGTTTGGAGAACATATATTTTTTAACAATCGGAGAGGTGTATATCCTCCAATCTTTTATCCTTGCCATTTATTGTGGTTACTTTGGATTAGGATTGGTGTTTGATTTTTAATGTCATTCTTCATTGTATTATATTTGAGAAATAAGTTTTTTGAATTTTTGAAGATTGTTCCTATGCTACGAGATATTATTCTTTGCAAATCCTTGTATAAGCATTTCTTTTGTTTCGTGAATGAGCTTGTGGTTGTATGTTGAGTTTGGTATGGAAGTAATTCAATGTTACAAGGTGTATGTTGGAAAACTTCATTAGTTTTGGAAAGTAATAAAGTTGGTTTTAATTCGTCCTTTGAATTGTATTTGTCATAAGTATTGAATTAGGAGGTGGAAACGTTGAGTTTGTGTAAATATGAGAATTGTGTGTGTTTCAAAAAAAAAAAAAATGGAAATTGTGTATATTGAAGGATGGGAATAATATGCATTTTGGAAAAGTGAGAGAGAGTGTATATGTGATAAGTGATTGTAGTATGTGTGTTGAAAAGTGGAATTTGTGTGATTTGGAAAGGTGAAAGGTTTATGTCTTGAAAGGTAAATTGTGTGCTCATGTGTTGGAAAATGAAATGTATTTGCGTTGAAAGGAAAAATATATAAAGGGTATTATGTGAGAAAGGTATTTGTGTGAGTTTTGGAAAATTATGGGAAAAGTGGGATAGGTGTAAAGAAAGGTTGAATTGTGAGATTAAAAATGTGAGTAAGTGTGGAAGTGTTTGTGTTGAAGAACAAAATGTTTGAAAGAGTGAGAATTAAAAATTAGATTGTTAAGAAGTAAAATTTTGTGATGATGGAAAAGTCTATGTTGGAAAAGAGAGAATCGTATATTTTGAAAAAGTAGAATTGTATGAGCTTTGGAAAAGAAAATAAAAGCAAAGCATATGAGTATGATTTTAGAAATGAAAAATGTATGTTTTTGAAAGTGAAACTATGTAAATTTTCAGAAAAAGAGATTAAAAGTAGGATTGTTGGATAATGAGTTGCTTTGAGTATTTGTTGGAAAGAGAAAATTGTTTGTGATAGAGATTGATAGTTTTGGATGAAATTATTGAAAAATAAAGCATCTCTTTCCCTCAACCCTTCTACCCCCAATTTTTGTGTTTCAAAACGAATGTTGGAAAAGTACATAGTACGTTTTCAAAAAGTAAAGGTTCTGAAAGGATATAAAATAAAGCCAGTGTTCAAGCCCGAAGAAAGGTACGTCTTTATTTTCAGTAAATTTTAATTATTTCATTATTATTTATTAAAAATGCTTTCTAATCCTTGTTTTTTCTATTTTATTTGCATGAACTACGAGGAACGATACGGGTCGAGGGGACAAAAGTACAAGGAGCTAAAGGCGTCAGTCGCCTCTATCCAACCGGGTAGAGGTGCTACGGGCGAAACCACCGGGTCGTAGCCCCCAGTGACTGTAAGTATTTCTAAACTTAGAAAACCTTTAGGGGCCCCTTGATGTGGTGTGCGTTAACCATTCCCTTTTAGGTCCCTGTAGTAACTTCAATTTTATTAGGTTTACTTTTGTTTGCTCTTAGATCCCTAAACCCCTTTTACATATACGCAAAGTTCTAAGGGTTAGTAATAACAAATATTTTTATCCCATATAACAGTAGTGACACTTAAGGACAAAAATTAAGGACTGGGTCTTAGAAAATCTAGACTTAGGAAGCATGCACACTTTAGGATAGAAACTTATAACATAGAAAACTTAGTGACATCTCACTTTAGAATTAGTAAATATCTTTAAATTAGAATTCAATCAATTAGAAAGCTTTAGCCAATAATTGACTTAGGACATTTCAAAACCTCACAGCCTACTGCACACACTTAGATTTGTTTGTTAGGACAACTGACTCTAGTTTTAGGTTAGGCCGGTGTTTATTTCCTTACTGCACTGTGACGAGCTTTTTCTCGAGTTTTATTGCATGCTGGTTGTAAAATGTTGGTGTGTTTGTTTATTTAATTTTACTGCACTCTGTGTTGGTTTGATTGACGATTAGATTACCCATAAGCTAGGAGCGATCTGGATTGTTAATATGATTTTCTGCAGGTGGCCACACTCATGCAGGGCAGAAAAAGAGGGGCTAATTAATTAATAATAAATAAATGCTACAGGTGCTTCAGCTGCTTAGCCCCCAAATGAAGAAGAGTGTGGCCAAGTGTGGCTTAATAATTTAAATTCAATTGCATATATATATAATTGCGTGGGATGATTTTTGTTATAAATTGCTTAGGATAACCCTGCAGGCGGTCTAGATTTTTCTTTCTTTTTCTGTGAAATGTAATGTAATGTAAATGTGTTTATAAATTGTGAAAGTGATTTTGAAAGTGGGATATCACTTTCAATTTGGAATCTAAAGAAAAGAGAATATACCTTAAAGGATTATTCTCTTTTATTTAGAAAGCCAAATTAGAATGATTCAATATCCAAATAGAAAAGAGAATACCCCTCTTAGGGATGAGTTTCTTTTCATTTGGATATCCAGAACCCGACGGACCTGAGAAGTTCATAGAAGAAGAAAAGACTGAACAAGAAGATTGAAGAAAGAAGATGAAGAAATGAAGATTTAAGGAACAGTATATCCCATTTCAAAAATCACTTGCGTCATTCTTAGGATTAGAATCCAGGTTTGTTGTCAGTGGTGCCCGGCCACTTTACTTTTCAGCAAATTCTGGGTGTAATATGGACATTGGATATTATATTTGGATTATTAAAATTGATTGTTTACATTATTTGTGCAGTAGATTTTTTTAGGACCTTGCATGCCGTGTTTTGTTTTAGCCTGGATTCGAAACGAAGAGATTTTTTTCGTAAGGGTACGCTTAAAATTCTTCTACTTGTAATTTTAAATAAAAAATTTTTAGGCTCACATAGTAACTCTAACGATCTAAGAAGAAAGCTCGGGACCGCCAAGAGTCAGCATAAGCATATTAATACTTTCTCTTCCTTGTTAGGCACCTCCCCGCCTGCGGGTTCTGGCAGACCACTTGACCTATGAGGGTGCAGTTCTGTCAAGGGGAAGTTGTGCAATCTCTAGGAAAAAATCTATTTTCTAATCCTAAATTTTTAAGCTGCTTCATTATCATTTTATGCATTCGAGTCAATTAGCGTGCATTGCATTAGATACAAACTAAAAAGAGTCTAAAATATTAATTGCATTTCTAGACATTTATCACCCTACATAAGTTGAGGGGCTAATTAGAAATTGTCTTAGATGTCAGCCCCAATTCCTTAAAACTTAAACAACATCTCTACCCATCTTTCATAAGAGACTGGACACATGGTTTTAAAGTGCCTAGGTGGTTAGCTGGCTCCCCAATCCAGGCCGGGGTAAGTCCAGATTTGCACTTCATTAGTTAGGTTCGGGTCGCTACTTTGTAGTACCAAAATTAGATTTAGGTTCTGAGGTTGATTCTTTTTAGATCTTAAGTCCTCGCCCTCCGGGAATATAATCCCAAATTTCTAATAAAATGTCAACTTAAATAAAAATTTTCTCTTAAAATGTAAAGCCCAACATAGGATAGACTGAGGTTGTCTCTGAGCTTCTTAGAATCCGACACCTCCTACTTTTCCTCCATTAACTCACTAATAAATGTTCAACATTGAGCTTTCTCCTTGGAAAATCTTTACTTCTATTTCCTTTTCTTCTACTTTGTAGTCAAAAGGGTATGAAATCACTGCTTTAATCGAGAGTTTTCTTAGGAGCATTCCTCCTAGGATATAATTAACTATAGGAGCTTGCTCCTATAGGGATTTGAGAACCCCAGACTAAAATAAACCTTGTTTTATTCATATAAAACAAGGGAAGAATCTTTGGGAATGCAGACATCTTTAAAAACTTCATTTCTAATTTTAAATATGTTTGTAGGATGTTATTATTGTCCTTTCAGATAATATAATTTCCTACTTGATATATTCAACTTTAGAAATGATGAATTTTATAAAATTTATTCTTGCTTTTGGATGTCTTGAAGAATGTTATGTTCGTCTTTTAAGATGATATAATATTCTCCTTGCCATATCTAAATAAAAGAATGAATAAACCTTTAAAAAAAAAACCGTATTTCTATCTTTAAACATATTCTATAGAATTTCATGTTCATCTTTTAAGATGATATGTTATTCTTTGAACTGTTTGATTATATAAATATCAAATTTCAAAACCCTATTCTGATATTGAATCCATTGTAGAATATTATGTCAGTCTCTTGAGATTGTACTTTATTCTTAATGCAGTATTCGATTACAAAATAGGAGAAATCAAAATCTGCGTGGTGACACAATATTTTTTTTCCCATCAAGGTTTTTCTGGCGACTCCGCTGGGGATCAATCCTCTCTCCATCTTTAGTAGTGATTCTTACCCTTTAATCGGTAGTATACTTGTGCTCGTCATAGGTTGTAACTACTTTTCTTCCGCCGGTTCTTTTATTCATTTCATTCTTGAATAATTTGGCCGGTATCTAATAAATTTTAGAGGTCTTATTTTGGACCCCATTAGAAAACTAATGGGAAGCTCCTTTATACGACCTTTTTGTAAAGTAAATTCCCGTGCTAATTCGAATGTTGTAATTACATTTTTTTTGTAGCTTGATGTTTGAGTTAGCACTGGGTCCAAAATCAATTTACCCAATCTTTAGTAATATGTATAGTTACTTCTTTTAGTAACTTAATGTATTATTTGGATTGGGTCCAAATAACTTTAAGATCTTTAAAATTTTAAACTTCTGTGTCCTAGCTAATATGTTGCAGTTATATTTTTTTATAACTCAATATGTGGCTTGACAAATCTTAAAAAAAATTTGAGCTTTTAAATCAAATCAAAGTTTTCTCCTTATCTAAACTAACATATTATAGTTATATATTTTTATAGCTTAATATGTGTGGTAGGACAAGGTCCAAAAGCTCAAACCTTCAAATCAAAACTTTTTTTACTTGTCCTATTAACATATTGTAGTTACATGTCTTTTGTAGCTTGATATGTTTGCTAGGATAGGGTCCATTACCTGATCTATGCAAGATTTTCAAGATTAAATTCGATTTACATTGAGAAAAGTTTGAAGGTTCGAATACAAGTTAAGCTTATAAAAATAATTTTGCTAGAGAAAATAGTAGGTTGATTTCTTTTAAAAAGAAATTTACCTCTATCTTCCTTAAATTGTAATTAAAACTTCATTTTGGTTGACTCCTCTAAATATTTAAAGAATAAGACCAATGATTATCAATGCTAAAATGAAAAGTGTGCTCCCTCCCTCCCTCCACTTGAGTGGATTAACGCTTTAGATAAAGATATATTTAATCTCATTTCCTTTTGGAACCTCAAAGTATAAAAGTTTAGCTAATTTTGCTAGGTTCCTAGCAATTGCTGAATTAAATTCAAATATATTTTCAAATCTTCTATTCAACCATATTATGATTTTTCTAATTTTAGGAATGTATAAATATTGGTTGATATATTAAAAGTTTGAAAATCATTCTAAATTCCCTCACCTTTAAACCTTCTTGTAGGTTAAAGTTTAATATGCCTATAAATCTTATTTCCTAAGAGTACTATATGGATACGACGATTTGTCCTCTGCCATGTGATTTAACTCTAATAGAAAATGGATCTTAAGGCATACAATGAAGATAAATAGACAAGTTATATAAAAGCTTTTGTTCATCATATGTAGTTTTCTCTTATGGTAATATTATTAAATCAAATATTAGCTAAGTTTACTCTTGGCTTTATTACTCCATTTGAGAAAACTCATGAGCAATTCTTGTTAAGATTGATCATCTTAAATTCCTCTTTCAATCAAAGACTTGGGATAATTCAAGGTTCCTTATTAAGGCTAACCCATGATATGATAAACATTTCTTTGTCATGTGGCTTTTCCTTAAAATTAATTCACACGCCTTGAATTAATACCAAGTCAGGTGATTTAATAACATCTTTAATAGTTTTTCCTCTTCAATAGTGATAAAAATTATCATATTTGGGTTCACCCATTATGATATTCATGCATATCTTCTTTTGAATAAAGATTTATGTCAAATTAAAATTGGAGGAAAGGAAAGTTTTGTTCACTTCGTTGTTATACATTTCATAGGCATCTTGCAAATTGATGAACTTATTTCATAATTATCTCATTCAAGTTATTTATTCATACTATAGGATTGGGTCTGATTTGTAGATCCATATTCCTTATATAAGAGGGTTAATTTTCTACTCTTATACTTGGAAGATGGTTTTACAACTAAAATAATCATTTCAAGATTTAAGTAGATGAAGCCTCCTAAAAAAAAATGTGAAGAAAGAAAAGAAAAAAAAAGAGACACATTCATTAAATGTGTAGCAAAAAAAAAAAAAAAAAGTGGCTTCCCTTTCTAAATCTTGAATATCAAAGGACCTATTCATCCTTTAGTATTTTTAACACTTGACTTTGAGAATTTACAATTCTGGTTCATCATCAAGCATTGATGTTCTATTAGATGTAAAATACATATATCATCTGAAATATTTGAAAAGATTAAATTTCTACCTCCAAATTAATTTCTTTATATCTTAGTTTAAAAAGAAGAAAAAGATGAAGAAGGAAACCCCAGTTTTGCTTGTAGGGAGCTTTGATCTGGGTTAACAAAATCTAAATCTTGAGACCTCTCTAGTTGGAAACTTGAGTAGGTTTGTTCATATCTTCAAATTATAAAGGAAAATTACATAGATGATCAATCTAACTAGAATTATAATGGTGCTGGTTGTGCATTATTGGGTTTCACATATCTAACCTAATTGAGATGCATAAACAAACCATTATCCAAAAATCTTTAACTCTCTTTTGGACATCTTTCAATTTGAATGAGATTCTAGATAAGATCCTGATACTGGATGATCTAAAGTGTTATTTATAGATATAAAAATCACTTTCTTTAGATTCAAATTTTTGAAACTAAACTAAGGGACATCCCTTAGTTGGTTCTGAGATGATTATCTAATGTTCTCATTCACTATTGAATAACTATAACTTCCAAATTTAAATCTATTATTGAATGAACTAGGATGTTAGAACATGAGGGGTTCTATCCTTAGTGATGTCGATGATACCTTTGTTTGAATCTTTGTCAAACTTCAAATCAAAATCAAACTATAATTTTACCTAGTCCATTATTGACTAATCTTGGATGTTAGAATTGGAGGGATTCTATTCCCGATAAAGTCTATGATGGCTTCGTCAAATATATATATAATTCAATTCAAGGTATATCTTCAGCTTATTATAAACTAGAATTGGATGTTAGAGTCTAAATAACTCTATTCCCATCAAAGAATCTTTTCATAGCATTGAAATTCAAATATTTGAAACTACACTTTTCTTTAAAGAAAATTGTTAAGTTTTGGATATTTTGATTAAACTCATGTTGGTCATATTCAAACTATTTAATTCAGAGAGAGTCAACCTATCTTTCGTTGAGTTTTTGAATCTTTTCCTATGTCATTTTCATTAGGTTAAGATGATTAAAACTTAAACGATCACTTTCAAATATTATAAGAAAATTATAATAAAAAAAAAAATAAAGCTTTCACTCTCTGATGAAAATCAAACTTTTCTCAAGCATTATGAGTATTTGATATTCCTTAGTGCTCTCACTATAAAGGATGCTCAAATATACTCATTGTTCTTCAACAACTCATGCAAAAATTAAAATTTTTAAAGGAAAATTTTATCATGTTGCATTTAGTTCTCTTAGAACATGCAAACGAGGACTTTAGAAAATTCATATGATTTTCTTTGAGTTAATTGAAACAAATTCAATCATAGAATCAATCTTTAAACAAGATCTTGCATTTCTCCTTTGGTGGTCGAGATGCTTTGTTAAGTCTTTACTTATTAAAGATGATCAAACTACTCCCCTTTTGTTTTCCTCATATATGATGATCTGATATAAAAACATATTCTCTAGTGGATTATTTGTAAGTTATAAAGATCATTCATAATGAAGGATAAAAAAAAATTTTAATCAAAAGATTTTCAAGTCTGTCAATCGTCAAAATATTTTTTCTTTCCCTTCTAGAAAATGACATATATAAAAGCTTATGATCTCTAGTAGAACATTTTCAAGTTGTCAATGTCATTTGTGGTTGAGGGAAAAGATTCAAAGCTTTAAAGAAATCAACTTTACTTTAAAAATTCACCACCCTGAAATCAGTCTTTAGGTCTAAGTCCGCTTTTACGGCATCCTATTGGCTTTCTGGCTTAAGTCCGCTTTTACGGATGCCAATCCTGTTTAAATCAGTCTTTAGGTCTAAGTCCGCTTTTACGGCATCCTATTGGCTTTCTGGCTTAAGTCCGCTCTTACGGCAGCCAATCCAGTTTAAATCAGTCTTTAGGTCTAAGTCCGCTTTTACGGCATCCTATTGGCTTTCTGGCTTAAGTCCGCTCTTACGGCAGCCAAACCTGTTTAAATCAGTCTTTAGGTCTAAGTCCGCTTTTACGGCATCCTATTGGCTTTCTGGCTTAAGTCCGCTCTTACGGCAGCCAATCCTGTTTAAATCTGTCTTTAGGTCTAAGTCCGCTTTTATGGCATCCTATTGGCTTTCTGGCTTAAGTCCGCTCTTACGACATCCAATCCTGATTAAATCAGTCTTTAGGTCTAAGTCCGCTTTTACGGCATCCTATTGGCTTTCTGGCTTAAGTCCGCTCTTACGGTAGCCAATCCTGTTTAAATCCGTCTTTAGGTCTAAGTCCGCTTTTACGGCATCCTATCGACATTCTGGCTTAAGTCCGCTCTTACGACAGCCAATCCTGTTTAAATCAGTCTTTAGGTCTAAGTCCGCTTTTACGGCATCCTATTGGCTTTCTGGCTTAAGTCCGCTCTTACGACAGCCAATCCAGTTTAAATCAGTCTTTAGGTCTAAGTCCGCTTTTACGGCATCCTATTGGCTTTCTGGCTTAAGTCCGCTCTTACGGCAGCCAATCCAGTTTAAATCAGTCTTTAGGTCTAAGTCCGCTTTTACGGCATCCTATCGACATTCTGGCTTAAGTCCGCTCTTACGGCAGCCAATCCTGATTAAATCCGTGTCTAGGTATAAGTCCTCCTACGGCATCCTATTGACATTTTTGAAGTTAGGAGTAAGCATCCCTAGTGGCATTCTAATCTTCATCCCGAGGAGAAGTATAAGCATCCCTAGCGGTATCTTCTCTTCATCTAAATTTGAAAATATTAAATCCATCTTTAGGTTTAAGCCCGCTCTTACGGCATCCTATTGATTTCTAGCTTTTATCAAAATCAAAATCAAACTCTCAATTCCTTCCAAACTACATTTGAATCATAACATTCAACTTTTCAATATCTTGGCTTTATTAAATGATACTAATTTCATTAGTTATTATTTGATAAAGCATCAATGCCGACATCAACTTCAAAATCACTGAATCAACTCAAATTTCCGTCAACTTTCATTTTGATTTTCTATCAAAATTCAAAATTCGTTCAATTCATAAACTCAAATATTTAACTTCAACTCTGGATCTAGTTGATCGTTTCGGTCAACGCCAATACGCATGATAAACTTTGGCAAGTTTATCATGCCTATTGGGGGTCCATTTGTTGACCTCATTATTCGAGGTCAATTTTCCTGAAATCGATTCTAGTGCTTAGGTTTCCGTAACCTAGCATAGACGTCACCCATAGGATTTCATTTAGGTGGATTCCTAATGACGTAGCATCGACTCGAGCCTATCACCCAATTCGAATCAAAATCAATTCAATCTAAATTTTATTAAACTCAACAAACACAAATCAACTCTTTTGAACCAAAATTTGCTACACCAATCGAAGCAAAATCAAATCAATATTAAGTCGAGCCGAATTCGATTTCAATAGCCCAGATTAGCCCGATTTGACTCGTCGCGAGCGAATGACATTAGTTAAGTTAAATAAATAAATGTAAATTAATTTAATTTAATTTTTTAAACTAATTTTATTTAGTTATTTTATTAAAATAAATTACATATATTTTAAAATAAAATGTCTTTTTTATATAATTAAAACATCCTAATAATCACCTCTTATTTTAAAATTTAAAACTAAAGTTAATTTAAACTATAAACCTAAATTGCAGTTAAGTTAAATCCGGTCCAATTCCATAATCCCTCTTTTTCAATTTCACACAAACCGCTGCCTCTCCCACTCTTTTTCACGCAGCAATTTGCACGCAGCCGGTGGCTCCTACAGTAGTTCGCAAGAAAGGAACCGCTCACCTGCTTCCCTCGTCTCTCTCATTCGCGAATAGCCCAGCCCCATTCGCAAGAACCGAAACTCCTCTCCTACTCCAGCCTGGTCTCCTTCTCTCGGTCGCGTGAGAATGCCCTAGACGAAGCTCTTATTTGCCCGTCTTCCTCTGTTTTGCACGGCTAATCCAGGGCTGAGCCCTTCTCCAACCTTCCTACTCTATTCGCATGAAATCCTAGCATCCTCTCTGAGATTCATACGCTCTCTCTCTTACACAAAAATCCTTCTTCTCTCCTATTCGCATAGAGCCGAAATCCAGCCCTCAAATTCGCACATCTCATAGAAACGAGCCCATCTCCTCTGCACTTGACAACACCCTGCCTCCCTTGCTTGCGTTGACAGCAACCTCTCAATTCTGGGTAATTTCTTCTACATCCTCATCCATTTTGTTCTTTGTTGATTAATAAAGTGATTGCTATAGGAAGTGATTATCTAAAGAAGAAAAGCTAATGTTGATTTTATACCTTAAGGTTTTATTACTATATCTTGAAGAAAAGAGTAGAGATTTTGTATGTGAAATAATTTGAAATTATAGAGTAATTTTGCATCAATGGTTTTCTTGTTTAGAAGCACCTTTCTCTTTTATAAAGACCATTTTTCTGAATCAATAATAAATGCAAAATCTGCTATAAGGATATGATATTTTAGTTTTGTGGATCTATGCTATAAATAAGAGAATTCAACATATTTCATTTGATAGAAATTTACATTAATTTATATGAACTATCATGGGTTTTCCTTTGCTTGATCGATTTTGATATTGGTGGGTTTTCCCTATGTATATTGAGTTTATCATTCCTTAGCATATGATTTTATTTATTCTGAGTTTGGAGAACATATATTTTTTAACAATCGGAGAGGTGTATATCCTCCAATCTTTTATCCTTGCCATTTATTGTGGTTACTTTGGATTTGGATTGGTGTTTGATTTTTAATGTCATTCTTCATTGTATTATATTTGAGAAATAAGTTTTCTGAATTTTTGAAGATTGTTCCTATGCTACGAGATATTATTCTTTGCAAATCCTTGTATAAGCATTTCTTTTGTTTCGTGAATGAGCTTGTGGTTGTAAGTTGAGTTTATTATGTAAGTAATTCAATGTTACAAGGTGTATGTTGGAAAACTTCATTAGTTTTGGAAAGTAATAAAGTTGGTTTTAATTCATCCTTTGAATTGTATTTGTCATAAGTATTGAATTAGGAGGTGGAAACGTTGAGTTTGTGTAAATATGAGAATTGTGTGTGTTTCAAAAAAAAAAAAATGGAAATTGTGTATATTGAAGGATGGGAATAATATGCATTTTGGAAAAGTGAGAGAGAGTGTATATGTGATAAGTGATTGTAGTATGTGTGTTGAAAAGTGGAATTTGTGTGATTTGGAAAGGTGAAAGGTTTATGTCTTGAAAGGTAAATTGTGTGCTCATGTGTTGGAAAATGAAATGTATTTGCGTTGAAAGGAAAAATATATAAAGGGTATTATGTGAGAAAGGTATTTGTGTGAGTTTTGGAAAATTATGGGAAAAGTGGGATAGGTGTAAAGAAAGGTTGAATTGTGAGATTAAAAATATGAGTAAGTGTGGAAGTGTTTGTGTTGAAGAACAAAATGTTTGAAAGAGTGAGAATTAAAAATTAGATTGTTAAGAAGTAAAATTTTGTGATGATGGAAAAGTCTATGTTGGAAAAGAGAGAATCGTATATTTTGAAAAAGTAGAATTGTATGAGCTTTGGAAAAGAAAATAAAAGCAAAGCATATGAGTATGATTTTAGAAATGAAAAATGTATGTTTTTGAAAGTGAAACTATGTAAATTTTCAGAAAAAGAGATTAAAAGTAGGATTGTTGGATAATGAGTTGCTTTGAGTATTTGTTGGAAAGAGAAAATTGTTTGTGATAGAGATTGATAGTTTTGGATGAAATTATTGAAAAATAAAGCATCTCTTTCCCTCAACCCTTCTACCCCCAATTTTTGTGTTTCAAAACGAATGTTGGAAAAGTACATAGTACGTTTTCAAAAAGTAAAGGTTCTGAAAGGATATAAAATAAAGCCAGTGTTCAAGCCCGAAGAAAGGTACGTCTTTATTTTCAGTAAATTTTAATTATTTCATTATTATTTATTAAAAATGCTTTCTAATCCTTGTTTTTTCTATTTTATTTGCATGAACTACGAGGAACGATACAGGTCGAGGGGACAAAAGTACAAGGAGCTAAAGGCGTCAGTCGCCTCTATCCAACCGGGTAGAGGTGCTACGGGCGAAACCACCGGGTCGTAGCCCCCAATGACTGTAAGTATTTCTAAACTTAGAAAACCTTTAGGAGCCCCTTGATGTGGTGTGCGTTAACCATTCCCTTTTAGGTCCCTGTAGTAACTTCAATTTTATTAGGTTTACTTTTGTTTGCTCTTAGATCCCTAAACCCCTTTTACATATACGCAAAGTTCTAAGGGTTAGTAATAAAAAAAATTTTATCCCATTCAACAGTAGTGACACTTAAGGACAAAAATTAAGGACCGGGTCTTAGAAAATCTAGACTTAGGAAGCATGCGCACTTTAGGATAGAAACTTATAACATAGAAAATTTAGTGACATCTCACTTTAGAATTAGTAAACATCTTTAAATTAGAATTCAATCAATAAAAAAAACTTTAGCCAATAATTGACTTAGGATATTTCAAAACCACATAACCTATTGCACACACTTAGATTTGTTTGCTAGGACAACCGACTCTAGTTTTAGGTTAGGCCGGTGTTTATTTCCTTACTGCACTGTGACGGGCTTTTTCTTGAGTTTTATTGCATGCTGGTTGTAAAATGTAAGTGTATTTGTTTATTTATTTTTACTGCACTCTGTGTTGGTTTGATTGATGATTAGATTACCAATAGGCTAGGAGCGATCTGGATTGTTAATATGATTTTCTGCAGGTGGCTACACTCATGCAGGGCAGAAAAAGAGGGGCTAATTAATTAATAATAAATAAATGCTACAGGTGCTTCAGCTGCTTAGCCCCCAAATGAAGAAGAGTGTGGCCAAGTGTGGCTTAATAATTTAAATTCAATTGCATATATATATAATTGCGTGAGATGATTTTTTTGTTATAAATTGCTTAGGATAACCTTGCAGGTGGACTAGATTTTCTTTCCCTTTTTCTGTGAAATGAAATGTAATGTAAATATAATATATCAAGAGTCAATAAATGTGAAAGTGATTTTTTGAAAGTGGGATATTACATCCAATTTGGAATCCAAAGAAAGGAGAATATACCTTAAAGGATTATTCTCTTTTATTTGGAAAGCCAAATTAGGATGATTCAATATCCGAATAGAAAAGAGAATACCCCTCTTAGGGATGAGTTTCCTTTTCATTTGGATATCCAGAACCCGACGGACTCGAGAAGTTCATAGAAGAAGAAAAGACAGAACAAGAAGATTGAAGAAAGAAGAGGAAGAAATGAAGATTTAAGGAACAGTGTATCCTATTTCAAAAATCACTTGCGTCATTCTTAGGATTAGAATCCGGGTTTGTTGTCAGTGGTGCCCGACACTTTACTTTTCTGCAAATTCTGGGTGTAATATGGACATTGGACATACATTATATTTGGATTATTAAAATTGATTGTTTACATTATTTGTGCAGTAGATTTTTTTAGGACCTTGCATGTCGTGTTTTGTTTTAGCCTGGATTCGAAACGGAGAGATTTTTTTCGTAAGGGTACGCTTAAAATTCTTATACTTGTAATTTTAAATAAAAATTTTTAGGCTCACATAGTAACTCTAACGATCTAAGAAGTAAGTGTTGCAACCCATGACCCCGAGTTTGAGATTTTGATGATGCCAAATAATGACTGTTTTGGAACTGCTTTTCATTGATTATTATTTTATCTGTTATTTTTCTTGAGCACTAACATTTCAGGAAGATCACAAGTGACTCAGGAAGAAAGGAAGACTCAAGACCGGGTAGATTAGGAGTATGAGTCAAATATTGTATTTTTCATTTATTGCACTTTTTACTTTATTGAGTCTGGCCACAAAATGCGTAAGAGTAAGAGCAACCATGCACACACACAGGGGGAGAGTTTTTTTTTAACTGCAAATTATAACTAAAATTCTTCTCTGTAGATCGTACTGTACTATTTTATTTCGTGCTGTATGATCTAAGCTATGTGGACAATTCTGTGAATAGATCGTACTGTACGAAGTCGTTCGTACTGTACGATATGTTCAGATCCAAAACCCTAGCCGTGACATAGTTTAAGTAAGTGATTTTGCGCCGTTCGTACTGTACGAACAAGTTCGTACTGTACGATCTGTTTTTAATACTTACTTAAAATTAACCCGTGATTAGTGCATGTAATCCAGGGCTAATGAAAATTTGAACATCGTACTGTACGATAGTAATCGTACCATACGATGAATAGAGACGACATCCGATCGTCCAGACCATCGTCCTGTACGAGTAGTAGCTTGTTGGATCGTACCGTACGATATTATATCGTACAGTACGATTTATTTTTGTACTGATCGTACATCTTCGTACCAGGACGATGGCTGTTTGTGAAGATCGTACTGTACGATGTTGAATCGTACTGTACGAACAGTAACGGCTAATTTTGAAATCAGAGGTTTTTGGAGCCCGTTTTTAGGTGTCAATCAAGTCTTTTTTGGGAAACAATTACAGAGGGGGTGAACGTGGTTAGAGAGGGATTCCAAGGGAGAAAATTCTAGAGGAATTCTTGAGGGTTGAGAGAGGAAGGAGGAGGTGAGCGTTGTGAGGGAGAAGAGGTGTGAGGGAGATCACACGGTTGCTCCAAGCTTGCTGCATCTTGCTCCTCCTGTGGCCCGAGAAGGATTTGAGGAAGGATCTCCAAGGGAAAGGCTCGTCTACATCCATTACCTCGAGGTTCTCTGCCTTCTCCAGGAGGGAGAAAAACGAGAAGGTTCTCTGCCGTCGCCAAGAGGGTGAAAATAGAGTTTGGTATTCCGCCACGCCGGTTGGTGAAAGGGAGGTTTGTACAGGCTTCTCCGCCTTGCCAAGGGGGGCAAAAGGAGAACTATTTTGATAGTGAAAATCCCGGAGTGGAGGACTCCGGGGAGTGGACGTAGGTCATATTTTGACCGAACCACTATAAAATTCTTGGTGTGTTCTTTCTTTATCATTGCTTACTTTTTGCTTGCACTTTAATCTTGTCATATCTATTGCATGTTTTTTTTTGTGAAAGCAAATTTGCATAAATCTTTGTTTTAATATTTCAAAAACAACAAAAAAATTAGAACTCTTGTTTAGGGTTAATTTTATTAATTGAAAGACTTTTACAATTCACCCCCCCTCTTGTCGTTCAGTAATTTCAATTGGTATCAGAGCTTTTTTTTTCAAAAATAGTGTTTTAGAAAACCTTGAAAAAACGATCATGTCGAATTTTGGTAATCGTAACACTGCGGAGGGTTATTCAATAACTCGTCCACCACTTTTTGATAACATACCGTTTGATTTCTGGAAAATTAGAATGTCTACATTTTTGCAATCTATAGATTACCGCATGTGGATGTTAGTAAATGATGGATATGTTGCACCGTTCAAGATAGTTAATGGTTTGAAAACTTCTGTGCCTTTTATTGAATGGAGCAATGAGGATAGGGAATTAGCCCAACTGAATGCTAAATGCTTAAACTGTTTTTTTTGTGCATTGAAATCTGAGGACTATATGAGAGTATCTACTTGTGTTTCTGGTAAGGAGATTTGGGATAGACTGTGCATCACATACGAAGGAACAAACGAAGTAAAACAGTCTAGGCTTAACATTCTACTGCATGATTATGAATTATTCCGTATGAAACCTAGCGAAACAATTTCTGACATGTACACTAGGTTCACCCAAATTGTGACATCATTGCATGCATTAGGTAGAGAAATTTCAAATTCTGAGAAAGTGAATAAAATTCTTAGATGCCTACCTAGTTCCTATGATGCTAAGATAACTGCTATCACTGAGTCTAAAGATCTTAATGTTTATTCTATTGATAACCTCCTTGGGTCACTCATTGCATACGAGCAAGGAGTGAGCCAAAGGCAAAGTGATGCAGGTGAAAAGAAAAAGGAGCGGACGGTGGCATTAAAAGCTAGCAACTCAGAAAGTGAAAGCTCTGCAGGGGAGGAAGATGATGAGATAGCACTGATGACCCGACAGTTCAAAAATTTCCTGAAAAGAAAACAAAAGCGTCATCAGAACAGCTAGAATAAAGGTAAGAGCTCAAGGTCCAATAAGGTTTCATCTGATACAATTTGCTTTGAGTGCAGGAAGCCAGGTCACCTTCGAGCCGATTGCCCTAATCTGAAGAGTCAACCAGCAAAGGAGAAAGGAGATGACAAAGTTAAATACAAGAGAGGAAAGACAAAGACACAGAAAGCTTTTTGGGCCGACTCTGCCTCAGAATCATCAGAAGAAGAAGCAGAGGAGGAGGTAACAAATTTGTGTCTTATGGCTAATGATAACCTTGATCAATTGGATCAAGAGGAGGTATGTCAACTTTCTTATGATGAATTACTGCTTATTTCTGAGAATATTCATGACTCGTATAGGAAACTGAAGAAAATGCATGCTAAACTTAATATTGAATTTAGTTCCTTACAAATTGAGCATGCTAACTTAGTTAAAGAAAATTCTGATTTAGATAAAGATCACATGTTACTTCTTGATGAGTATGATGCATTAAATAAGAAGCATATTGAACTAAGTGAAGCGCATGAATCCTTGAAAACATCACATATTGAACTAGATGTAGAGTTTGAAAAACTAACTGCACTTGCATTAGAAGTAGATCATAGTGAGCACTTGTTATTGATAGAAGTTGATGGATTGACAGCTCAAAATAAAACTTATAGTGAAAAGATAAAAGAATTAGAAAATGAAATTGCATCACTCACAGTAGGCCATCCTAGAAAACCCCCAACACAGCATGCATTTCAAAACCTTAGGAAGAGGCACCACCATACTCATAGATTAGTAAATCCATTTCCTGGTGTTAGGTGCTTCTCTTGTGGCATGTTAGGTCACATAGCCCGCACATGCACAATTCACCGTAGGACACACTTAGTATGGAGACCTAAACTGCATCCATCACAGCATAACATGCATACATCTCATTCATGCAAGCATAAGGAGGAACCCAAACTCACTTGGGTTCCCAAATCTAATCTTTGAATGAAATTGTAGGGATGCTCTCACAAAAGACCTAGTGAGAGCATGTGGTACCTGGATAGTGGCTGCTCGCGACACATGACTGGAGATATGAAGAAGTTCATCCTATTGGAGACCAAAACTGGAGGCAAAGTAACGTTGGGAGACAACACTACCAGGAAGGTGATAGGCTCAGGTATTGTTGGTAATGCTAAGAATTTTATAATTGAAAATGTTTTATTAGTTGATGGTTTAAAGCATAACTTACTTAGCATTAGTCAACTGTGTGACAAAGGTTTTGATGTTAAGTTTTTTACTGATAGATGCCTGATTAGTTTATTTGATGAAATTATTTTAGAAGGAAAATGAATTAACAATGTTTACATGTTAGACCTTGATTGCGTTGATAGTACAAAATCATTTTGCTTGAAAACAATAGTTGATGACTCGTGGCTATGGCATAGGAGACTATGTCATGCTAGCATGAAAACTCTTAGAAACATCACTCAGAAAAACCTAGTTAGAGGTGTACCTAAGTTAGAATTCACCAAGGATCACTTATGTGATGCTTGCCAACAAGGAAAACAAGTCAAATCATCTTTTCACTCAATTAGAGACGTGATCACCTCTAGGCCACTAGAAATTCTACACATGGACTTATTTGGACCCGTTAGTACAGCCAGTCTAGGTGGAAAGAATTATGGATTTGTGATTGTAGATGACTTTACTAGATTTACTTGGGTAAGATTCTTAGCACACAAGAATGAGTCTTTTGAGGAATTTAAAGTTTTCTCCACATGGATTCAACGAAAATTAGGTTGTGAAATATCAACAATCCATAGTGATCATGGTGGAGAGTTCCAAAATGATAGATTTGAGTCATTCTGTCAAGAGATAGGAATAGAGCACAATTTCTCAGCTCCTAGAACACCCCAACAGAATGGCATAGCAGAAAGGAAGAATAGAACTTTGGTAGAAGCTGCTAGGGCAATGCTAGCGGAGTATACCCTTCCTAGATACTTTTGGGCAGAAGCAGTCAACACAGCCTGTTATGTTTTGAACAGAGTAAACATTAGATCGAAGCTGAATAAAACTCCATATGAACTCCTTAAGGGTAGGACACCAAACCTTTCACATTTACATGTCTTTGGGTGTAAGTGCTTCATCTTAAATAATGGTAAACATCCCTTAGGAAAATTCGATCCCAAGTCTGATGAGGGTGTCTTCTTAGGTTATTCTTCTGTAGGTAAGGCCTATAGGATTTTTAATAAGAGAACCCTTGTAGTAGAAGAATCCACCCATGTGGTATTTGATGAATCAGATAAGCCCTCAGAATCAAAAATTGAAGATGATGAAATAGAGGCAATTCAAGGAGTAGAGACGATGACCTTAGGAGAAAGGGTCGAACCTCAGGAAGTTTTGCCTAGAGAATGGAGATATTCTTCTAGTCATCCTAAAGAGTTAATTTTAGGAGACCCTTCAGAAGGTGTAAGGACTAGGCATGGACTTAGGAAGGAGGTTAGTCACTCAGCTTTCATCTCTATGATAGAACCTACAAGTATAGATCAAGCCTTAGGAGATGAATTCTGGATTCTAGCAATGCAAGAAGAGCTGAACCAATTCACCAGGAATGATGTTTGGGAGTTAGTTAAGAGACCTAAAGAGCAAAGTGTTGTTGGAACAAAATGGGTCTTCAAGAATAAGGTGAATGATTCAGGAACAATAATAAGGAATAAAGCAAGGCTAGTAGCTAAGGGGTACAACCAGATTGAGGGAATAGACTTTGAAGAAACCTTTGCCCCGGTTGCTAGACTAGAAGCCATAAGAGTGCTCTTAGCTTTTGCTTGCTTCAAGAACTTTAAGTTATATCAAATGGATGTGAAGAGTGCATTTTTGAATGGGGTAATTAAGGAAGATGTCTACGTTGAGCAACCCCCCGGATTTGAAAACTCACAATTTCCAAACCATGTATTCAAATTAAAAAAGGCACTATATGGATTAAAGCAAGCACCTAGAGCATGGTATGAAAGACTTAGCTCATTTCTTTTGGATAGAGGATTTCAAAAGGGTAGTGTAGATACTACACTCTTTTTACAAAAGGTCAAAGAAGAAATTCTCATTGTTCAAATATATGTAGATGACATATTGTTTGGATCTTCGGATAAAAACTTATGCGATGAATTTTCAAAAACAATGAGTAATGAGTTTGAAATGAGCATGATGGGAGAGCTTAATTACTTTCTTGGCTTTAGTGTAAAACAAATGGATAATGGAACCTTTCTTAGCCAATCAAAGTATATTAAGGATATTTTAAAGAAATATGAAATGGATAGTGCAAAACCCATGAACACCCCAATGAGTTCGACAATCCAATTAGATAAGGATCCTAGTGGAAAATCAGTAGATCAGAAAAAATATAGAGGAATGATTGGATCCCTACTTTACTTGACTGCCAGTAGACCGGACATAATGTTTAGTGTGTGCCTTTGTGCCCGTTTCCAAGCCGATCCTAAAGAGTCTCACTTAACTGCTGTCAAAAGAATTCTTAGATATCTACTAGGCACCCCAAACTTAGGAATTTGGTATCCCAGACACAGCACTTCCTTTGAAATCCTAGGGTACTCAGATTCTGACTTCGCAGGAAGTAGGATAGATAGAAAGAGCACCTCTGGTACCTTCCAATTCATCGGACAATCATTAGTTTCTTGGTCCAGTAGGAAGCAAAACTCAGTAGCACTTTCCACAGCTGAGGCAGAATATATTGCGGTAGGAAGTTGTGTTGCACAAGTACTATGGTTAAAACAACAAATTCTTGATCTTGGACTACCTGTTGGAACCATCTCGATCATGTGTGACAACACAAGTGCAATTTGTATCTCTAAGAATCCAATTAAACACTCTCGAACGAAACACATAGACATTAGACATCATTTCATTAGAGATCACGTCGCTAAGGGAGATATAGAATTACATCACATCGCTACAGGAGATCAATTGGCAGACATATTCACAAAACCATTAGCTTTTGACACTTTTAGCACCTTGAGGACTAGATTAGGTGTCATAGATATAAATGCATAAAAAAAAAAAAAATAAAAAAAAAAATAAAAAAAAAAAATTCTTTAGGGCTGCTCCTGATCACCACACACTCACCACACCAACACTTTATATGACTGTGCATCGTACTGTACGATCCACTTCGTACTGTACGATCCACGTCAGCACGTATGTGGACGAATTATAGCTGATTAGTACGACATTATTGATGATCGTACTGTACGATCCATTCTCTTCGTACTGTACGCTCCACGTCAGCACGGATTGGGACGAATTAAAGCCGGTTGGTACGATATTATTGATGATCGTACTGTACGATACATTCGATTCGTACTGTATGATCCACATCATCACAAAAGGACAATCTGAGTAATTGCTGTTCGGTACGATATTTATTATGTATCGTACTGTACGATCCACCTATTCGTACAGTACGAAACTTTTGGTCAAAAGTCGTACTGAGGGCCTCGGGACGATCGATATTCGCCTGATCGTACTGTACGATACATATCGTACTGTACGAGTTGACTGCCTTTTCCCGAAATGAACGGTCAGAACATTTATAGGATATCGTACTGTACGATCTCCAATCGTACTGTACGATTTACGGAAAATTCTATATAAACCCTTGCCTAGGCTGTTCAATTCACTCAATCCTCTCCTCACTCAGCCTTCACTTCGTTTTCGTGCCCTCCTACAATGTCTAAACGAGGTCGGATGACTGCCGGAAGCTCGTCCTCCTCCAGTCGTCAACCCGATCGCTTTCTCAATAGTGAAAATGAGGAAGCCTACTACCGCTACAGGGCTTGCAAAATCTCTCCCTCGAAAATGCTTAATCAGGCCGCTCTAAATTTCGAGGTAATGGGCCTCTTTGCCTCCACTACCTTTCAATTCCTACTCACCCTAGCATTTCCATACAATTCTGAACTCCTTTTTGAATTTCTCGCCAACCTCACCTACACCATTGATAACACCACGTTTCACTCCTTTGTTTGTGGCCGCCCCGTTGAAATAACTAGAGCTGACATCGCCCAACATATTGGGCTGTCCACCGAAGGACCTATGGTTCGCTCGTTTCTCACCGATGATTTTGACTGGAGCGATGTAAATAGAGTCCTTAGGAATACTGTTTTTCACCAACACCAGCCTCTAGTCCAATCCTTAACCCGCAATGCCCGTATAATTCAACATGTTCTTCGAACCTCTATCATTCCCAAAGGTGGCGACCGCATCAATCTGACCCCTACCCTGTCAGTCGCTACCTACCTGATTATGTCCAACATTAAGTTTGATGAGGTCGATTTGATTAGCAATTATATTCAGCACATGACTTTTGTTCGTCTTCCCACCACTCGACGGAAACAAAATCTGGCTCTTGGTCACCTAATAGGATATATCCTCTACCATAAATATCAGTTATCCTACCCTGGTGAACCCGACATGCTTCCTATTTTTTATACGGATGCTTCTTTTCGTATCCTCTTTCATCGGGGACATGAGCCTGAAGAACCCGTCTTTGATGAAGAAGAAGGAGAAGATGCACCAGCCGCAGCTCCAGCTCGACCACGACGCCATGCTGCACCCCGAGCACCAGCACCAGCGCACTCTGATGATGACTTAGTCGCCCACTTCAACCAGCTGCAGACTCGTCTCAACATGCATATTCAAGAACATCATCACCAACACGAGACTGATATGCAGTGGTTTGGCGAACGATTCACTGCAATTGATCACCGCTTCGATGCTCTCTTTCAATATTTTCAACCAAATCCACCTCCACCACCACCAGATCAGGACCCGTCTGCTTAGTTTATTTATGTTAGCATTGTAGTTTCTGTTTGTTATCTTCTCTTATTTTTTGCTTTTAGTAGCTCCTCCTTTTTGTGCTGTCAAAAGGGGGAGAAGTTTGTTGTAATGCCTATTCATCTAAATGCAGTATCTTTTGTTTTGTACTTACTTGTAGTATTTTTTTTTCTTCTTGTGTTTAATTTAAAAAAAAAAAACAAAAAAAATTAACAACAAAAGAAATATTTTTCAAAAGAAATGGTTTTCTTTCTTACTTGCAACAAATTATTTGACATCATCAAAAAGGGAGAGATTGTTGCAACCCATGACCCCGAGTTTGAGATTTTGATGATGCCAAATAATGACTGTTTTGGAACTGCTTTTCATTGATTATTATTTTATCTGTTATTTTTCTTGAGCACTAACATTTCAGGAAGATCACAAGTGACTCAGGAAGAAAGGAAGACTCAAGACCGGGTAGATTAGGAGTATGAGTCAAATATTGTATTTTTCATTTATTGCACTTTTTACTTTATTGAGTCTGGCCACAAAATGCGTAAGAGTAAGAGCAACCATGCACACACACAGGGGGAGAGTTTTTTTTTAACTGCAAAATATAACTAAAATTCTTCTCTGTAGATCGTACTGTACGATTTTATTTCGTACTGTACGATCTAAGCTATGTGGACAATTCTGTGAATAGATCGTACTGTACGAAGTCGTTCGTACTGTACGATATGTTCAGATCCAAAACCCTAGCCGTGACATAGTTTAAGTAAGTGATTTTGCGCCGTTCGTACTGTACGAACAAGTTCGTACTGTACGATCTGTTTTTAATACTTACTTAAAATTAACCCGTGATTAGTGCATGTAATCCAGGGCTAATGAAAATTTGAACATCGTACTGTACGATAGTAATCGTACCATACGATGAATAGAGACGACATCCGATCGTCCAGACCATCGTCCTGTACGAGTAGTAGCTTGTTGGATCGTACCGTACGATATTATATCGTACAGTACGATTTATTTTTGTACTGATCGTACATCTTCGTACCAGGACGACGGCTGTTTGTGAAGATCGTACTGTACGATGTTGAATCGTACTGTACGAACAGTAACGGCTAATTTTGAAATCAGAGGTTTTTGGAGCCCGTTTTTAGGTGTTAATCAAGTCTTTTTTGGGAAACAATTACAGAGGGGGTGAACGTGGTTAGAGAGGGATTCCAAGGGAGAAAATTCTAGAGGAATTCTTGAGGGTTGAGAGAGGAAGGAGGAGGTGAGCGTTGTGAGGGAGAAGAGGTGTGAGGGAGATCACACGGTTGCTCCAAGCTTGCTGCATCTTGCTCCTCCTGTGGCCCGAGAAGGATTTGAGGAAGGATCTCCAAGGGAAAGGCTCGTCTACATCCGTTACCTCGAGGTTCTCTGCCTTCTCCAGGAGGGAGAAAAACGAGAAGGTTCTCTGCCGTCGCCAAGAGGGTGAAAATAGAGTTTGGTATTCCGCCACGCCGGTTGGTGAAAGGGAGGTTTGTACAGGCTTCTCCGCCTTGCCAATGGGGGCAAAAGGAGAACTATTTTGATAGTGAAAATCCCGGAGTGGAGGACTCCGGGGAGTGGACGTAGGTCATATTTTGACCGAACCACTATAAAATTCTTGGTGTGTTCTTTCTTTATCATTGCTTACTTTTTGCTTGCACTTTAATCTTGTCATATCTATTGCATGTTTTTTTTTGTGAAAGCAAATTTGCATAAATCTTTGTTTTAATATTTCAAAAACAACAAAAAAATTAGAACTCTTGTTTAGGGTTAATTTTATTAATTGAAAGACTTTTACAATTCACCCCCCCTCTTGTCGTTCAGTAATTTCAGTAAGCTCGGGACCGCCGAGAGTCAGCATAAGCATATTAATACTTTCTCTTCCTTGTTAGGCACCTCCCCGCCTGCGGGTTCTGGCAGACCACTTGACCTATGAGGGTGCAGTTCTGTCAAGGGGAAGTTGTGCAATATCTAGGGAAAAATCTATTTTCTAAGCCTAAAATTTTAAACTGCTTCATTATCATTTTATGCATTCGAGTCAATTAGCATGCATTGCATTAGATACAAACTAAAAAGAGTCTAAAATATTAATTGCATTTCTAGACATTTATCACCCTACATAAGTTGAGGGGCTAATTAGGAATTGTCTTAGATGTCAGCCCCAATTCCTTAAAACTTAAACAACATCCCTACCCATCTTTCATAAGAAACTGGACACATGGTTTTAAAGCGCCTAGGTGGTTAGCTGGCTCCCCAATCCAGGCCGGGGTAAGTCCAGATTTGCACTTTATTAGTTAGGTTCGGGTCGCTATTTTGTAGTACCCAAATTAGATTTAGGCTCTAAGTCAGATTCTTTTTAGATCTTAAGTCCTCGCCCTCCGGGAATATAATCCCAACTTTCTAATAAAATGTCAACTTAAACATAAAATTTTCTCTTAAAATGTAAAACCCAACATAGGATAGATTGAGGTTGTCTCTGGGCTTCTCAGAATCCGACATCTCCTACTTTTCCTCCATTGACTCACTAATAAATGTTCAACATTGAGCTTTCACCTTGGAAAATTCCTACTTCTGTTTCTTGTCTTTTACTTTGTAGTCAAAGGGTATGAAATCACTACTTTAATCGAGAGTTTTCTTAGGAACATTCCTCCTAAGATGTAATTAACTATAGGGGCTTGCCTCTATAGGGATTTGAGAACCCCAGACTAAAATAAACCTTGTTTTATTCGTATAAAATAAGGGAAGAATCTTTGGGAACGTAGATATTTTTTAAAACCTCATTTCTAATTTTGAATAGACTTGTAGAATGTTATTATTATCTTTTCATATAATATAATATTATACTTATTATATTCAACTTTAGAAATGATGAATTTTATAAAACTCATTCTCGCTTTTGGATATCTTGAATAATGTTATGTTCGTCTTTTAAGATGATATAATATTATTCTTGTCATATCTAAACAAAAGAATGAATAAACTTTTTCAAAACCGTATTTCTATCTTTAAACATATTCTATAGAATTTCATGTTCATCTTTTAAGATGATATGTTATTCTTTGAACTGTTTGATTATAGAAATATCAATTTTCAAAACCCTATTTTGATATTGAATCCATTATAGAATATTGTGTCAATCTCTCGAGACTGTACTTTATTCTCAATGCAGTATTCAATTACAAAATAGGAGAAAATCAAATCTGCGTGGTGACACAATTTTTCTCCCACCAATGATATGCTTATCGTCCTGGACGATAATGTCGGCAACTTGCATTAATGAGCTCATTTTTAGCTCTTTTATTTAAGCTATGACATAACACTTTGTAAGTGTCTTTGGCAGCCATTGTAGCTTCATTCTTGTGATGGAAACTTGAAGAGAGAGCTTGAAAGGGAGAGAGGAAAGGGTGGAGTTTGAGAGGGAGAAGATCCTGTGAGGGGGGGGGGGCACTCAAGGGAGTGTGGAGGGGATTCCACATGGTTGCTCCGGCGAACTCGCACCTTAGTACCATCGGATTCAAGGGTTGTCTCGAGGTAAGTTCACCAAAGAAGAAGATCTCTTTGGTGTCAAAGGACCCGGCGACTCCGCCGCACCGGGGAAGATGGAAGTGATTTTGTAAGGGCTTCTCCGCCTAGCTGTGGGGGCTAAAGGAGAGACACTTGTATTAGTGCAATACTTGGAGGGTGCCTCCAAGGAGAGGACGTAGGTCAAGGTTTGACTGAACCACTATAAATCTGGTGCATTCTTTCTTATTATTTTCTTCTGCATTATTTTCTTCCGCACTTGATTATTGTGGTGATATTGGTTTTGGTTTTGTGGATTGATTAAAGTTTCTTCTTTACCAATTCACCTCTCTCTTCTTAATTAGCTTTGGGACTAGTTCATAGGGCCTAACATCCCTAATGAAATTTCAAAAATGAGGAAGGAACTTTTCTTAGTCAGTCGAAGTATATTAAGGACATCCTCAATAAATATTAAATAGATAATGTTAAACCAGCAACTACATCAATGAGTTCCTAAGTTCAATTAGATAAGGACCATAAGAGAAAATCTATTAATCAAAAGAAATTTAGAGGTATAATTGGATCATTGCTTTATTTGACTACTAGTAGACCAAATATAATGTTCAGTGTTTATTTGTGTGCTAGATTTTTAATCCAAAAGAATCACATTTAACTTCAATAAAAAAAATTTGAGATATCTTTTGGGAACTCAAAACTTAGGGATATTTTATCCTAAGCATTGCTCTTTGTTTAAAATTGTTGGATACTCTGATTCAGATTTTGTAGGATGTAGGAATGATTGAAAGATTATATCTTGAACTTGACAATTGAAAGGAAAATTTTTAGTTTATTGGTCTAGTAAGACATAGAATTTAGTAGCCCTATCTATTGCTAAAGTAGAATATAGTACCTTAGGTAGTTATGCGGCACACATTCTTTGGTTGGACCAACAATTGATTGATTTAGGATTTTTAATTATCACAATTCCAATTTTTTGTGACAATGCCAGTGTCATATGCATTTCAAAGAATCCTATTCAACATTCTAGAGTCAAGTATATAGATATAAGGCATCATTTCATTAGAGATCATATAGCTAAGGGAGAGATTGAATTGAATAATGTTACTATAGAAAATCAACTTTTAGATCTTTATACAAAACCACTGGCCTTTGACACTTTTAGCACCTTAGGAACCAGGTTAAGTGTGATTTATCTTAATGCTTAAATTGAAAATTCTACAAACTTAATATGTTGTAAATATGTGTTAGTTTAGTTTATTTCTTTTTATTTGTTTTGTTCATTTTTATGTATTTAGTTTTATGCTTTTCATTTTTTTTTATTATAAAGCAAGTCTTTTGATGTAAGGTGATTGATTTTTAAGAAGATTTTTTAATTGTCGTGTGTTTTCTAAGTGTTATTTTCATACTGTATAAATTTTTTTTTGTCATTTATGAATTATGTAGTTTATACATTATAGGTTCTCAAGTTGAGCATGTAACACTTAGTTTTTCATAAGGTTCATACTGTTTGATGATATCATCATACTATACAATATGTACAATTTCATCTGTACGCATGGGGACGGCTTACTAGTTGGAATCAGTTATTAATTATTGATCGTACGTATGAAATTATACTTCATCTATATGATCTAGTTGTCAATTTATATGGGAAATAAACCTAACTATCTTTAAAATGTGTTGAAACTCGTTAAATATGAATTAGGTTGTTAGACCTAAGCTTATATCCTAGCGGCTAACCAAGAGGGGGGGGGGGGGGGATGAATTAGTAATTTAAAAATTTTCCCTCCTACATTTTAAACCGATATAAATTTTTTTAATGAATTTCTTTAAATGATTTTTTAACCACAGATTAAGCACAAATAGTAAAGTAAAAAGTTGCGGAAAAATAAAAGAAAAAAAATTATAGTGGTTCGGTCAAACACGACCTAGATCCACTCCCTGGAGGCACCCTCTCAGTATTACACTAATACCACTAGTGTCTCTTCTTTTTCCCCCACAACAAGATCGAGAAGCCTTCACAAAAACTCTATTCCACCACTACCCGGTGCGGCAGCAAACCGTCGGCTGTTCACACTCTCCAAGTGTCGGCAGAGAACCCTTCGTCCTTTCACACACTCCAAGTATGGGCAGAGAACCCTTTATCCTTTCACACTCTCCAAGTGTGGGTAGAGAACCCATTATCCTTTCACACTCTCTAAGTGTCGGCATAGAACCAGATCTCCTTGAAAGATCTTCTCAAGAGAAATCTAAAAGGACAAGAGAAAAGAGTGAAGTAATCATAAATCACAAAGTTTATATCCTTACCTTTGAGTAACAAGTGAACCCTTTATGCTCCAATAGTAAGATCTCTCTTACAAACCCTCTTTTTCACTCTCTCCTTCAATCTCCCTTCAGTTTACATGAAGACCAATTGACAAAAAGATTGCAAGACAGTCTTATTTGGACCTTTTATATGAAAGACACAAAAAAACCGTCCAAAAACTATAATTATTCTAATTTGTGTGTTATTAATCGTTCTGTACGATATCAATTCGTACGAACGAACATTGTAACTACTGCTATGTACGAACTAAAAAGTTAACTGGTATAATTTCACTTCGTACCCGATCATCGTCCTATACGAACTATGTTCGTCTAGTACGAACGGTTATTTCCATAATTCATTTTTTTACAAAAACTAAATGACTCTTATATTTCCAGAACAGAGAAGATCATTCTTGGGCGAATTATAATTTTCATCTGGATGAACTTATCTAGAGAGCATCATCTTGGGACGAACGAAAATATCATGCAAACGACTGCGTCCAGAGAGCATCGTCCTAGGACGAACGTAATTATCATTGGGAAGAAGGAATCTAGAGAGCATCGTTCTGGGACGCATGTAAATATTGTGTAAATGATTGCGTCCGGAGAGCATCATCCTGGGACGACCTGAGTAAATTCTTTGGATGAACAATATGAAAAATGAGTCCAGAGGACATTATCCAGGGATTAAAGGGACACTTCGTCTGGATGAACAGTACAAAAGTGAGAATCCAGAGGACATCGTCCAGGGATGAATGGGACACTTTTTTGGACGATCAGAACTTAGAATAATTTTCTCGCTTTCTGTTCGTTTCATTGCTCTCCGAGGGGTAAAACTGACCTGATCATCCCGTACAAACATAGTTCATCCTGTATGATCAATATAAGAAAATTTGGACTTTTTAAAGATCTCCCCCAGTGTGTGTGTGCTATGTTGTTCAATTACAATTACACTCTCTCAGACTCAATAAAGTGAAAAATACAGACTTTAATTTATAAACTATCTTATGCTGCATTTAATTTGAACTCTTCATTAGTCTGGATTACGATTATTCTGAAATGTTAGTCCACACAAGAACAAAATAATTCTTTTAAAAAATGTTAGGATAAAATATTAATTAGAACAAGAATATTCTGAATTATCAAAACTATATAAGTTACAAGAATGTAAAACATGCAAATGCTAAGTAGCAACACAATCAGTAAAACACAAAGCACAAACACAAAACACAAACACAAAGCACTATAAATAATGGTAAAATAAATAATAAAATAATTCCAACGATAACGATAGTTATGAACAAAACACATAAAATAATATTTCTCCCCCTTTTAGAAAACATCAAAAAGTGAAGAAGAAAAAGAACAGATCAAGAAATGTTAGAAGTCATATGAAAATCCTTTGATAATTGATCCTTGAAAGAGATTAAGATATAATTGCTGATAAAATTAAAGTCTAATAGAGAAATAGAAGGATTCATATGTTTTAAGAAGAGATATAACATAGATAAGAGAAAAATATTAGAATCATGAATCAATTAATACAATTGAGATAAACAAAATCATTGCAAAGTAGATGAATGTAAAATTTGTATATTTCAAATTTCAATACCAAATAAACTCGTACAGAAGATTAATTTGAATTAAAAGATTGAAAGATTAGGGAAAGAATGAAATACCACTTGTGACGCTCTGCGCATCTTTTCAATATTTGTGGCACAATTATTTTTTGTGCATCTTTTGAATTTTTGGGCTAATTTATTGCCTCTTTTTCAATTTGTGAACCATTGCGCATTATTTAATATTGTGTACATTTATATATTTTCAAGAGTAATCTTGATCTTTCCAAAATCAAAAGTCTAAAATTTCAAATTTCTCTAAGTACAATAATATTTATATTGATAAGAGAAAAATAAAAATAAGAAAACATCATAATTGGAATGATAGTATAAAAATTATGTTAGTCTAATAAGAGACATGAGATTGACATTCTTAACTAGATCAAGTTATAATCACAATTTAAATTTTTGAAAAAGGTAGATTTTCTAATGAATTCAATTTTATGTTGCAATTCGAGATATAACACTTTTAAGATAAAATTTTTGAAGAATGATCATATAGGCTAACACACATTTCTGAAATAAAATCAAAACTAGTAAAACAAGACATAATAACTTTTATTGATATCATTAATAGAAGATCATACATTGAGCATAAATGATATCAATACACTGACATATGAAAAACACATAAATTACAAGACCATTAACACAAAACACAACATAAAAGCATAACTGTTAACATCACATCAAATCATATTTAGTAGAGAAAATCATAAAAAGTATAGTCATCACTCAGATGGGCCCTGATTTGGAGGAGGTTGTTGGTTGTAAAAGTTAAAATAGCTACTCATCATAGCCATATTCGAGCTTATACCATCCATTTTCTCTCTCATCCAACTTATATCGTACTGGTACTATGCATCCTGCTGTTGTAGATGAGTTTCAATTTAATTAAAATGTTGATTAAAATGAGTCTCAAGACGATCAAACTTGTGAACCAAATCTTGAACATTTGGTGCAGCAGTGAAAGTGCTCTGATGGCACTAGAAAGTTTGTTAGGGATGTTAGGCCCTATGAACCATTCCAAGGCTAATTAAAAGAGAGAGGTGAATTGGTATTTTAAATCAAAGTACGGAAATTAAATAAATGCAAAAATAATAAAGGAAAGAACACACCAGATTTATAGTGAATCGGTTAAACCTTGACCTATGTCCACTCCTTGGAGGCACCCTCCAAGTATTGAACTAAACTAAGTGTCTCTCCTTTAGCCACCAGTGCTAGGTGGAGAAGCCCTTACAAAATCACTTTCACCTTCCCCAGTGCGGCGGAGTAGCCAGGTCTTTTGACACTAAAGAGATCTTATTCTTTGGTGAACTTCCCTCAAGATAGCCTTGAATCCGACTGTATTAAGGTGCAAGCCTTCTGGAGCAACTGTGTGGAATCCCCCTCCACACTTCCTTGAATCCCCCCTCACGGGATCTTCTCCCTCTCAAACTTCACCTGTTCCTCACTCTATTTCAAGCTCTGTCTTCAAGTTCCCCCCAAAAGAATGAGGCTACAATTGCTGCCAAATACACTTATAAAGGTGCCATTTCGAAGCTTAAATAGAAGATCTCAAAATGAGCTCATTAATGAAACTTACTGACTTTATCATCCAGGCCGATATAAATATTGGCCTGGGCGATCAGTGTAAATTACACTCAATAAGCCCGATCGGCTTGAGACGATCAGGAGATTTTTGGTCATATCGTCCAGTTAAATAGGATATTGTCCTGGATGATTAGTTCAAAATATGAGAAAAATCGACCTGAATATCTCCCTGAAAAGAAGCTGATCGAAGTCAAATCATCCCGGTCGATCCTGAGATCGGCCCGGCCGATGTGATTGTGTAAATCGCCATTAATTTCTTTCCTTATTTACCAGATTTAATTAGAAAAAATGGGGCTGGATCTGCCAGACTAATCCTGATAAGCCAGGCTGATCTACCGGGATGATGTCCAAAAAAGGTAATTTCTAAATAGATCTAACGGTAGATTCTTTCTGAATTGAGCCTTTCATCCCGGTGGATATAAAATCGTCCAGGCTGATGTTCTTTATGACGACTTCCTTAAAGAGGATGATGCCTTTATTTTTGAACCGATCGTCCAAGCCAATATAAATATCATCCCGGATGATGTTACTAAAAACAATAAACTCTACGGAACAATCAAAAATTCTTCAAAGGTGTGTGTGTGCAAAGTTACAAGCATCAGGAGCCACACCAATTATAAAAGTCTCAAGAAAGAAAAATGGTACAAACTGACTCAGTCCTAGTCTACCCAATCTTGAGCTGGTTCCAAATTGCAGTCTGATCTTGTGGACCTGAAATGTTAGTAGATAAGGTAGTCGTAGAGAAGTAGGAGTGTTTTATATCATCAAAATTATAAACCATAAAAATAGATCCGTAACAAGTAGCAGGTGTAGGTGCAGCTCATCTCCTTTCCACCTCAGAATCACTACTAATCACTTAGTGTTCTTTACCAAAATTTACTCGAAAAGATCCATCATTGTAGTAGAGAGGCTCCTCTAGATTTTGAACTGAATGGACTAGGTCATATTTCTTCTCCAAAATTTAGGTTACAAGATGTCCTAAGGCTATATTTTTCTTCTTTTACGGGTGACATGACCAATCTCAAAAAGTCCAAAAATATAGTTAATGATTAGTTGGGCTTCATCTATAGGTTGGCTAGTCATAATCAGATAAGTCACTATGGAAAGAAGAGGTGTGATATTTACTCGATCACCAGCTTTAGGAATAATGGAAGTATGAAGAACATGTTGTATGATTCGGGCATTTTGATTAAGAGTAGCTACTTTAGGCAAATGGTCTACTCCTCTACATCCTCTAATCACTTGATTTATTGCGATATAGTCAAAGTTGGTGGAAGAGGTCAAAGTGTGAGCTCTAATCCATTGAGTCCTTAAGTTTAGAAAAATTCCTAAGTCTTCTTTACTGATCTCTACCTTCTTCTTAAAAATATAAGACTTAATCACAGATTGATCAAAGTTAAAGGACATATTGTCAAGAAAGTAGTGGAAGGCCTCCTTGTTTCAGAGATGGATCAGAGTGAGAATAAGGGCAAACTAGGTGGAAGCAAAAATGTGCATTACCTTAAAAGTGAGTTGTTCTTGGAGAAGGACTCTAAAGGGAGTGACTTTGGCAGATGCAAACTTAGAAAAGGACTCCTCATTTGCTTTGGATAGGAAGTTTTCTCTTGATTTTCTAGGGGGTTTCTTACCAAGTACCTTTTGCCTTTTGCTTAAACTAGCCATAGAGAAGATCTAGGGGAATAGAGGTTTGAAAGTGATTTTTGAGGGATGAGATTTGAGTTCTAAACCCTTCAATTTAAAGAAAAAATAAACTTTTGTATAGACGAAAAGTGGTTCGTCCCATGCGATTTAGGTTTCGTACGTATGGAATGAAATTTCGTATGTACAAACGAATGAGTCCAAAATTGAAATGACTTTTTGTAAACATGTAAGTTACGAGGCATCCTTTCATACAGACTTTTGACCAAGATGATCGTACAGACGAACAGCTGTTCGTCCAGGACGATTGGATATTAAAGATCGTTTTTATGACAGATTGAATCATCCCCTACATTGAATTGCCACGTGTTCGTATGTATGAACTAAAGTTTGTACATACGATCAAAAATAAAGAAGTTGATAATATCCATATAACCATCCATATGCGTACATACGATTGAAAAACACTTCGTCCAAATGATCGTGGTGATCGTATAGATGAATAGTGAAATGAAAATTGAGAAACTGTATGTAAATCATTCAAAATGATAGTTAATAAGCTATATGATTCATCCTGTACGAAATGAATTTCGTACAAATGAATTCAACACTTATAAAATTTCATGATAACACTCAAAATCATCATTCTAGATGTGAGAGAATACAAAACAAAACAAATAGAAGTTCGCACAAATAAACACAAACACAATACTAGAAAATATAGAAAAACACAAAAGCAAAAGACACACAACACAAATGCAAACACACATCAATGTTGTAGAGACTTGTATTTAAGCATTCAAATCAATTACACCATGCCTTGTTCTTAATGTACTGAAGGTATCAAAGGCTAGTAGTTTTATAAAGATGTCTGCAAGTTGATTTTCTATTGTAACATGAATGAGTTCAATTTCTTCTTTGGATACATGATCCCTTATGAAATGATGTCTGATGTCTACATGTTTGGTTCTTGAATGTTGAATAGGATTTTTAGAAATATAAATAGCATTGGTGTTATCACAATAAATGGGAATAGTGCCTATGGTTAATCCTAAATTAATCAAGTGTTGTTTCAACCAAAGTACTTGTGCCACACAACTTCCTAATGCAATGTATTCAGCTTTAACAGTAGATAGGGCTACTGAATTTTATTTTCTACTGAACTAAGAGACTAATGAATTTCCAATAAATTAACATGTTCCAGAAGTACTTTTTCTATCAACTCTATAACCTGCAAAATCTGAATCTGAATATCCAATAATTTCAAATACATAGCTATATTTAGGATACCAAATACCTAAGTTCTGAGTTCCCAACAAATACCTTAAAATCATTTTCACTGCTATCAAATGTGATTCTTTTAGATCTCATTGAAATCTAACACATAAACATACACTAAACATGATATCAGATCGGCTAGTTGTCAAGTAAAGCAAAGATCTAATTATCCCTCTAAATTTCTTTTGATCAATAGTTTTTCCCTTAGGGTCCTTATCCAACTGAACTGAGGAACTCATTGGTGTACTAACAGGTTTAGCATTATCCATTTCATACTTTTTGAGGATGTCCTTAACATATTTTGACTGACTAAGAAATATACCTTCCTCAATTTGCTTAATTGTAAAGCCTAGAAAGTAACTCAACTCTCTCAAATTCACTACACATTTTTTTAGAAAAATCATCACAAAGCTTTTTATTTGAAGATCCAAAGATGATATCATTAACATAAATTTGTACAATAAGTATATCCTCTCCCAATTTCTTAAAAAAGAGAGTTGTGTCTACACTTCCTTTTTTAAGAGATCTCTCAAGTAGGAAAGTGCTCAACCTCTCATACCAAGCCCTAGATGCCTGTTTTAATCCATATAATGCATTTTTCAATTTGAAAACATGATTTTGGTATTTAGAATTTTCAAAGCCTGGAGGTTGTTCTACAAAAATATCCTCTTGAATTACCCCATTTAAAAAAGTACTTTTAACATCCATTTGATACAGTTTAAATCTTTTAAAATAGGCAAAGGCTAATAAAACCCTAATTTCTTCAAGTCTAGCTACAGGGGAAAAAGTCTCCTCAAAATCAATCCCTTCAATCTGATTATACCCCTTAGTTACTAATCTAACCTTATTTCTAATGAATACTCCTGAGTCATTCATTTTATTTTTAAATACACACTTAGTTCCAACTACACTGAGATCCTTTGTACTTGTAGTTAATTCCCAAACTTCATTTCTTACAAATTGATTTAACTCTTCTTACATATCTAAAATCTAAAATTTATCCGAAAGTGCTTGATCAATATCTATGATTTCTATGGTTGAAATAAAGGCTGAATGATTTACTTCTTTATTCAGTCCATGCCTTGTCCTAACACCCTCACTAGGTTCTCCTATAATCAATTCCTTTGGGTGATTTTTAGAATATCTCAAATCTTTAGGCACAGGGTTTTCTATCTCCAAATTTTCTTTCAAATTTATTTTATCACTCTTTTGGGAGTTTATCTCTATCTCATCCTCTTTAAGAATTGGTTCTTCTAAACTTCCTATTTTATCAAATATAACGTGTATGATCTTCTAAATTACCAAAGTTCTTTTATTAAATACTCTGTAAGATTTTCCAACACTTGATTATCATATAAAAATTTCTTCATTTGATTTTGGTTCAAATTTTCCTAAGGATATTTTTCATTATGATGAATGAACACCTTACATCCGAAGACATACAAATGTGATAAATTTGGTGTTCTCCCTTTTAATAACTCATAGGGTGTTTTATTTAAGTTTGATCTCAAATTCACCCTATTCAGACTATAACATGCTGTGCTAACCGCCTCAGCCCAAAAATATTTAGGAAGTAAATATTCTGCCAACATGGCTCTAGCAGCTTATATTAATGTTATGTTATTCCTTTTAACTACCCCATTCTGCTGAGGGGTTCTAGGTGCAGAAAAATTGTGATAAATTCCTTTCTCCTTAAAAAAATCCTCAAAATTTTCATTTTAAATTTCTCCTCCATGATCACTTTGAATAGTCATAATTTCACATCCTAATTTTCTTTGAATCCAAGTTAAAAAAATTCTAAATTTCTCAAATGATTCACTCTTATGATAAAGAAATTTAACCCAAGTGAATCTGGAATAATCATCCACAATTACAAATCTGTATACCTTTCCTCCTAGACTTATAGTTCCAACTAGTACAAAAAGATCCATATGCAAAATCTTCAATGGTTTACTAGTTCTAAGACCCTTACTGGACTAAAAAGAGGACTTCACCTGTTTTCCTAATTAACATACATCACAAAGGTGATCCTTAGTGAAGTCTAGTTTTGGTATACCTCTCACTAAGTTCTTTTGGGTAATTCTCCTAAGATTATTTATGCTAGAGTGACAAAGTCTCCTATGCTAAAGCTATGATTCATCAGAAATAGTTTTTAAATAAAAAGTAGTAGGAGTTTTAATGCAATTTAAGTATAGCATATACATATTGTTTACACTTATACCATTCAAAACATCTTTTCCATTTAGGCTTAATATGCAGCTAGTAGGGAAAATTTTTACATAATATCCTTTATCACATAGCTGTCTAATACTTAACAAATTATGCTTTAAGCCTTCTACAAGTAGAATATTTTCAATAAAAATGTTTTTAAGATTTTCAATAATACCTGACCCAACCACCTTCCTTGTGGTATAATCTCCAAGTGTAACCCTGCCCTACTCATGGCTTCCTGCGATATGAATTGTGTAGTATCTCTAGTCATATGCTTTGAGCATCCGCTATCCAGGTATCATATGCTCTCACGAGGCCTTATGTGAGCGATCTGATAAAATTATCAAACGTTAGACCTGAGAACCCAAACAAGTTTGGGTTTACATTTTTGCAAGTTATAAACAGATGCATGTATTATATTTCTACGTTTATGCATCTTAGGTCTCCACACTAAATAAGTTTTCTTCTTTAATGTACAGGTGTGAGATATATGTCCAAACAATCCATAATTATTATGTTTGACTCCTTAAAATGGATTCCCTAGTCTACTACTATTCTTCTGTCTATTCAGGGATTGCATAAATTTAGGATACAAAATAAGATTCATGAAATCTTCAAGTCTTAGGGGTATCCTATTATCCTAGAGATATTTTATCTTAAGTTTGTAAAATGAATTCATATCTTCCAAAATTTGATTAGTATAATTTATTCAATACATCTTTCTCTCAAATTCATCCTTATTTTTTTTTTCTTTTTGAAGTTCTACATAGGATGATTTTAAACTATCATGGTTCTTATTCAATTCATCAAACTCAACAAGTAATTTTATGTGATTGTTATCAATTAAAGCATGATCTTTCCTAAGGATTTCTTATTATATTTGAAGGTTTTGTAATTCTAGGTTCAGACTTGCATGCAATTTCTTTAATTTTTTATATGCAACATGTATGTGTTCTGAGACTTCTAAAAGTTCATTGTAAGTCAAGTTGCATACCTCTTCTTGATCTAACTGATCAAGATTTTAATCCATTAAGCACAAATTGATGACTTCCTTTACCTTTTTAGTCTCTAACGAGTCTGAAGCTGAGTCTACCTAGAAAGCTCTTAGGAATTTCTTTTTACCCTTTTTCATCATTGGTTTCTCCTCTACCTTCTCTTTGCTAGGCGTAGCTTTGAGTTTTGGGCAATATGACTTAATATGTCATGATTTCCTACATTCATAGCAAGTAATATCATTTGAAACCTTAATATTTTTATTAAATTTATCTCGATTCCATTACTGGCAACTCTTTTGCTTCCTTTTCAGAAAGCTTCTAAACTGTCTAATCATTAGAGCAATGTCGTCTTCATCCTCAAGTTATGAGAGATCACTCTCATACTCCTCCACTTTTAGTGCACTATTCTTCTCCCTTCATGATTCACCTGCACCAATCTTTCTTTGACTCACCTTGCTCATAAGCAATTAGTGATCCAAGATTTTTTTCAATAAGGTAAATGTTTAAATCTTTAGACTCTGTAATCACAGTTATTTTAGCATCATATGCAGTAGGTAAGCAACAAAGTATTTTATTAACCATTTTTTCAATCGTTAATTCCCTACCTAATGCATGTAAAGAGGTGACAATTTGTGTGAAACTTGTGTACATGTCAAAAATAGATTCGTTGGGT
The DNA here is from genome assembly GCA_016618105.1 of Dendrobium huoshanense. Classification (NCBI taxonomy): domain Eukaryota; kingdom Viridiplantae; phylum Streptophyta; class Magnoliopsida; order Asparagales; family Orchidaceae; genus Dendrobium; species Dendrobium huoshanense. The sequence continues at coordinate 42,187,446 of CM028352.1, read as the reverse complement.
TATATGCGAAATAGTTCATAGTCATGCAATAAGATATTATGTCTAGATTGGTTAACTTCATTAGTCCCCTCATAAGTTATACAAAGTCTATCCCATATGTCCTTTCCACTCTTGAAAGTATAAACCCGCATGTAATATTCGAATTTAAGAGCACAAAAGAAACTATTTAGGCATTTAGCATTACGTTGTGCTAAGTCACGTTCCTCTACCGCCCAGTCCACAAAAGTTGTTTCAACTCTAACTCGGTTAACTAATCTAATTGGTTTTGTATACCCTTCCTGAACTAAGATCCACATATGGTAATCAAGTGACAGTAAAAATATAGGCATGCGTGTTTACCAAAAATCAAAAGGAATATTATCGAACAATGGAGGTCTTGTTATAGAGTAACCCTCAGGTATATTTTGGTTTCCAAATGTAGCCATAGTCGTTAATAAAAAAGTAGTCTAAACTTATGATATTGAAAATAAAGCTTTGATACCACTTGTTGAAAATTGTTAAATATGTATTAGGTTGTTAGACCTAAGCTTATATCCCAGCGGCTAACCAAGAGGGGGGGGGGGGGGGGGGTGAATTGGTAATTTAAAATTTTTTCCTCTTAAATTTTAAACCAATATAAAACTTTTTAATGAAAAAATTTTTAGTGAAAAAATAAAAGACACAAGATTTATAGTGGTTCGGTAAAATATGACCTAAATCCACTCCCCAAAGGCACCCTCTGAGTATTGCACTAATACCACTAGTGTCTATTCTTTTGCACCCACAGCAAGGTAGAGAAGCCTTCACAAAAATTCTCTTCCACCACTACCCGATGTAGCAGAGTACGAACTAAAAGTGAATAGTGTAACTATTGTTGTGTATGAAGTAAAAGTTAACTGGTATGATTTCACTTTGTACCCGATCATCGTCCCGTATGAACTATGTTCGTCCGGTATGAACGGTTATTTCCATAGTTTATTTTTTACAAAAAATAAATGACTATTATGTTTCTAGAATAGAGAAGATCGTCTTGGGACGAACTAAAATTTTCATCTGGATGAACTTATCCATAGAGCATCATCCTGGGATGTACATAAATATCGTGCAAACGACTATGTTGAGAGAGCATCATCTTGGGACGAATGTAAGTATCGTCGGGATGAAGGCATTTAGAGAGCATCATCCTGGGACGCACATAAATATCATGCAAACAAATGCATCGTGAATGCATCGTCCTAGGATGACCTGAGTAAATCGTCTGGACGAACTGTATGAAATATGAGTCTAGAGGACATCATCCAGGGACAAATGGGACACTTCATATGGATGAATAGTACAAAAGTGAGAATCTAGAGGACATCATCGAGGGATGAATGGGTCACTTCATCTGGATGATTAGGACCTAGAAAAATTTTCTCACTTTCTGTTCATTTCATTGCTCTCCGAGGGGTAAAACTGACCCGATTGTCCCGTACGAACATGGTTCATCCCGTACGATCAGTATAAGAAAATTTTAAATTTTTAAAAATCTCTCCCAGTATGTGTGTGCTATGTTTTTCAATTACAATTACACTCTCTCAGACTCAATAAAGTGAAAAATACAGACTTCAATTTACAAACTATCTTATGCTGCATTTGATTTAAAGTCTTCATTAGTCTAGAGAACGATTATCCTGAAATGTTAGTATACACAAGAGCAAAAAAATTCTTCCAAAAAATATTAAGTGAAAATAATAATTAGAACAATAATATTTGGAATCATCAAAATTATACAGGTTGCAAGAATGTAAAACATGCAAAAGCTAAGTAGCAACTCTCTTAACAAAATGATCTTTAATATTCTGATCATCCCGGATGAACACCTGTTTGTCTGTACAATCGTATGGTCAAAAAACATGTACGAAAGGATGCCTCAAAAATGGCATTTTATGAGAAGCCATTTTATTTTTTGTCATTTTTGTTTGTACGTACAAAAATATTTTTGTCCCATATGATTTTAAAATCATACATATTATCCAAGTTTCGTACTATATGATAGGTCATTTTTCTTTAAATAGAAAGGTCTTTGAAATTATTTTCATTCACTTTCATATCAATTTCAAAACCCTCTAGACCCCACATCTTAGGAATGGTAAGTTCTAGCAAATATCTATGTCTATCTAAGGGATCTTCTTCTAAAACCAGTAGGGATGATAACTTTCTTTCTAAGGAGATTTAGGATGCCTACTCAGGTATTATGATAAAATCACCCATTCTTGATTTTGTCATTCAGGGTGATCTTCATTTCTATGTCATGCCCTTATTTTCTTCAACTTAACTTTCTTTCATCCTAACTCTCATATAAGCCTACCATAAAGAGACTTTTTAATTCTTTATGGCCAACATGAGAGTTAATGAGGACCAATCTAGGATTACTTCCTGTGTTTTCAAATAATGGGTAGAGATTATAAAGGAAGATTTAAGCAACTTACTCCATCCGAAAACCTAAGGGATTTGAGCCCATACTTTGACCTCAAGAACCGATTTTTATTGGTCTAAAATTAATCAAACACTTATGTTTCTATACGATTGCCTTGTCTACTAACATTTCAAGTCCACAAGATCAAACTGTAAATTAAACTAGCTCACTATTTAGTAGATTAAGACTGAGTCAGTTTGTAATATAAGACATATGTCTTTTACCTTTTCTTGAGTCCTTTGTAACAATGTGGGTCCTGATGCTAAGTAATATTGCGTACAAACACTTTGGAGAAAAATTTTGATGGTTTTAAAGTTTTCTATTTTTGTTCACATCATTCAAGATGATTCAAATATCGGCCGGGACGATCAGTTAAAAATAGAATCTCTAATTAGAGAATTCTAATTATGGCAGTCGTAATTAAGCGCATCATCCTAGATGATATCAGTATTGCCTGGGATGATAGGCTACAATCAGAAAGAATTGGCCGCCAGATCTATTTAGCTATTTTTTATTTTAAATCATCATCTAGGATATTGTTCTGGACGATGTAGTACAATTATGCCTAAATTAATTTAGTAATTAAAGAAAGTAATTAAGTTTTTATTATTTGATCATATAATCCTAGATGATTACAAGATCATACGGGACGATCAATTTACAAACCTTAGTTCTTCCTGGACGATCAAATATCGGTCTGATTCTATTCAGGGCGATGCTCTGAATGATATGTACTGAATTGAACTAATCATATGGGATGATCATGAGATCGATCTGGACGATAAAGTTATTTTTACATCGTATGTACATCCATTCAGGATGATCGTCTGGATGATATTCAACGACTTATACTACTTATACAGGATGACAACCTATCATCCTAGACGATCTTAATAAATAACCTTCTAATCATCCAGACTCTTCCAAATCATTATGGCTGATTGATCTTAATTTGAACTAGTCATACGGGATGATCAGTCAATCGTCCTGGATGATCTTTAATGATTAGTTGCTAATTAGGGCTAAGTTGGAGCCCTTGTTTTAAATGCTCTCTTGTTTTTCTCAAAAGAAATCTTTTGCTACTGTCATTACTTAAGAGAGCCAAGAGGAGAGGGAGAACAAGGGAGAGAGAGAGGATCTTATGAGGGGGAGTCTGTTAGAGGTTTCACAAAGTTTTCTCCAAGAAAGGATCTGCGTCATCTTCTCCGGTCATCTTCCCTAGTTCCTTGGGGGTTCTAGAGAGGTCTACTTTAGTAACTAATCAAGGTTCTCTACTTTCTTTTAGAGGAAGCAAAAAGAGTTGGGTTCTCTGCCTGCTTTAGGTTGAATCAAAAGGATTTAGGTTCTCTGCCTCATCAGGGTCGGTTGAAAGGAGTTAATGTACGAGCTTCACTGCCTTGCAATGGGGGAAAAAGGAAAGACACTGAGTTTAGTACATTACTCAGAGGGTGCCTCCAGAGAGTGAATGTAGGTCAAGTTGACTGAACCACTATAAAATTTGATGTGTTATTTCTTATTATTTCTTTCGCATTTAATATTTTGCACTTTGATTTCTATGGTGAATCTTGGTTTGGTTATGATTGTGCTTTTGCTTAGAGAATTTTTTAAAATACCAATTCACCCCCCTCTAGGTTAGCCTTAGGACTAGTTCATTAGGGCTTAACTTCGCTGTCGAACTTTCAAGTGGTATCAGAGCGGGATTCATAAAATTAATTTTATGAAAACTTTTAAATTTGGCTAAATGGCTAACTTTGATAATCGTAATACTGCGGAAGGTTATTCTATTACACGACCACCTTTATTTGATAATAATCATTTTAATTTTTAGAAAACTTGTATGTCTATATTTTTATAATCGATTGACTATCGCATGTGGATGCTTGTTAATGATGGTTATTCACCTCCGTCTCAAAAAACTAATGGCATTACTACTATACTTCCTTTCACTGAATAGACTATTGATGATAGGGATTTAGCTCAAATGAATGCAAAATGCTTGAACTATTTTTTCTGTGCTTTGAAATTGAAAGATTATATGTGTGTTTCAACTTGTGTTTCCGGTAAAGAAATTTGGGATAGATTGTGTATTACTATGAAGGAACCAATGACGTTAAACAATTTAGTTTTAATATTTTATTACATGACTTTGAACTATTTTGTATGAAACCTAATGAATTAATTTCTGACATGTATACTTGATTTACTCAAATTGTCACCTCATTGTATACCTTAGGAAGAGAGCTAACTAACTATGAAAGAGTGAATAAAATTTTGAGATGCTTTCCTTCTTCCTTTGATGCTAGGATCACGGTAATCACTGAATCCAAGAATTTGAATACTTTTTCTATTGATAACTTACTTGGATCACTCATTACTTATGAGCAAGGAGTGAACCAAAGATAACTTGATGCAATTGGGCGAAAGCAGGAGAAAATTATGGCGCTGAAGGCCAACAACACGGACACTGATTCTTCTAAGTCTGAAAGCGATGATGTTGCCTTAATCACTAGGCAATTCAAAAGCTTTCTAAGGAAGAATCCTAAGCACCATCAGAAATGGAACAAAGGTAAGGGTAGCAAAAATTATAAAAGTTCTTTTGATGTTATTTGTTTTGAATACAGGAAGTCTTGGACATGTCAAAGTTGATTGACTTACACTTAAGGATCACCTAATCAAGGAGAAGGGTGAGGAGAACCCCAAGTACATGAAGGATAAGAATTGTTTTCAAAAGGCATTATGGGCAGATTCTGCATCTAACTCCTTTGAGACTGAAGCTGAGGAAGAGATAACAAAATTATGCTTGATGGGTGATCATCTTAGTCAGTCTAACCAAGAAGAGGTATGTGAACCAACCTATGATTAATTACTTGAAGTTTGGGAGATCATTCATGCATCATATATGAAACATAAGAAATCTCATGCTAGTTTGAAATTGGAGTTCTCAAATTTGCAAAAAGAGCATGAAATTTTAAGTAAAGATCACACTCAAATTGATAGCAATTACATGTCATTACTTGAAGAGTTTGATGAATTAAATAAAAAACATTCTTAGTTTATTGTTGAGCATGATTCATTGAAAGCATCTTACACCTCACTTGAAACTGATTTTAAAACTTATATTTAAAAGATCGATAGGGATTTTAAACCTTAATGAACTAGTCTCGAGGCTAATAAAGAGGGGGGGGGGGGTGAAAAAGTTCTTTTAACTAAAAGAAAAATCTTTTTATATCTTGCAGTGAAAATGAATTAAAACAAAAAATAAAAATATTAATCAGAGATTTCACCCAACTAATTAATCATAATAAAAATAAATATTGAAACATAATCAGAAAGAACACACCAGATTTATAGTGGTTCGGTCAAACCTTGACCTACGTTCACTCCTCAGAGGAACCCTCCTAGGATTGTACTAACCACAGTGTTTCTCCTTTAGCCCCCACAGCTAGACAAAGAAGCCCCTACAAAATCACTTCCACCTACTATAGTGCAACGGAGTAGCTGGGCCCATTGACACCAAAGAGATCTTCTTCTTCCAAAAACTTTCCTCAAGTCTAACCTTGAATCTGATGGAACTACGGTGGATGCTCGTCGGAGCAACCGTGTGGACTCCCCACTATACTCCCTTGAAACCCCCTCCAAGGATCTTCTCCCTGTCTCAAACTCTAGCCTTTTCTCTCTCCCTTTTAAGTTATCTCTTCAAGTTTCCTTCAGAAGAAAGAAGCTTCAATTTGTGCCAAAGACACTTTCAAAGTCTTTGACAAAGCTTAAATAGAAGTGCTCCAAATTTGCTCTTAGTTACAACAAACTAACATTATCGTCCAGGATGATATTCTTATCATCCTATATAATTAGTTCATATCATAGAGCATCACCCTATTTGCATGTCTGGACAATGAAAAAGTGAATTGATCATTCGGGATGATCTCATGATCTTTTGGGCTGATTAGTACAAAAAAGAAACATATCATCTAGAGCATCGCCCTAAATAGAAGCAGGCCGATGTTTTATTGTCCAAGAAGAACTAAGGTTTGTGAACTGATTGTCTTGGCCGATCCTACGATTGTCCAAGATAACATGATCGAGCAATGAAATCTTAATTGCTTTCCTAAATTACCAGATTAATTTAAGTATAATTTTATTGCATCGTCTAGGATGACGTCAAAAAATAAAAGATACATAAACGGATCTGGCAAAAAATTCTTTCTAAATTGAACCTATCGTCCTTGCTGATACTAATATTGTCCATGATGATACACTTAATTATGATTGCCTTAACCATGATGCTCTAATTAGGATTTTTATTTTTAAAAGATCATCCCAACTAATTTTTGGATCGTCCCAGATGATGTGATCAAAAACAAAAAATTATAAAAAGCAGATAGAAAATAAAGAGCAAGGTTTCAAGAAAGCAGACACCTTTACAGGATATGACTAAAAAATACATCAATGAAAATTACGAATAAAACTTGTTCTACAAAATCTTGAGCCTTGAAAGGTGCACTGTAATCCTGAAATGTTAGTATACACAGAAACAAAAATATAATTAAAATACAGGAAGACAATAAAAAGAGAGTCATAATATTTGTTAACAGTAAAAATATAAACTAATAAGCTCGAGTTGCAACAATCTTGGTTGAATTTGCAAAGATGAAAACATTTTCTACTAATATCCCCCTCATAAAAAAATTTAAAATTAAGGGAAATCAAAATTTTTGGTTTTTATTATATATATATATATATATATATATATATATATATATATATATATATATATATATATATATATATATATATATATATATATATATATATATATATATATATATATATATATAAAGATATAAATAAAAGATATAAATACAACAGTACGTTCTCCCACTTTGACATTATCAAAAAGAGGAGGGGCACAAACAATAAAACGAAAACAAAATGATCATTGATCTAGTGAAAAAAATCAAATATTTTTAAAATGAGAAAGTTACCTCTTGATTTTATTTAAAAACTTAGTAAGGAAGGTATTGACAACGCATAACCCAGAAAAGTTAGAAATTCAAAAATTGTTAATCCAAGCTCAAGTTCTTTTAAAGGTTAAAAAGTTTTTTAATCCAAAATCTAAATCAATAAATAAATTAGAAAAAAAAACACTAATTTTTTCAAAACTCCTTTCATAAAATATATCTAATCGAAGATTAATGCAAAAATTGGAGAATAAAAAATCTTGATTTTCAAGCTCAAGTATAAAAAATATTAAGGGTTTCCTTAAGCTTTAAGAAGTACAATAATAGTAAGCTTACTTTTTGTGGGCTCATTTTGTGTCTCTTATCAGTTATTTGGCGCACTTTATACACCTTTTATTTTTTGATACACTTTGTATATCTTTTTCAATTTGGCGTCATTACGCATCTTTTGATTGGCGTCATTGGCCAAATTTTTTTTACAATTAAAAGTGCTACCTTCTTAAAATTTTAAAAACTAAAACCAACCCATTCTATTTAAAAAATGTACTACTTGATAAAGAAAATTATGAGGTAAGATTTAACAACATGCGAAAGATTCCTATGCTATAGACAAAATGTAGGGAGATGAAAAAAATTCAATTTCAGAATTCAATTTGTAATATGATGAAGATTTTAAATCAAAAGTAGAATAATCTCCTTAATAAAAGAGATAGAGAGTAAAAAACACGAGTTTCTTTCTTTTGACATTTTTTAGAGAAGTCAACCACAACTTACATAATAATTAAAAAAAAAAATAGGAGGTAAATTTTTTATTTTCAAAAAAAAAAAATGATCTTTTAAAAAAAGGTTTGATTTTCTAAAGTATATTGGAAATAAAAAAAAGTGATATGTGTGTGTTGATGAGAGAAAACTTCACAAAAATAAAAGTAAAGACAAATTTAAAATTTTAACGTAACAAAAAGGAAAGAAATAAAATAAAATAAAATAAAATAAACCTAAAGAAAACACAAAAAATAAACAAAATCACAACGAACAAAAACATGTATACACAAATAAATAAATACACAAACAAGGGTTTAAACATCATCTTGCTCCTAGTCTGATGATTTAGAAGCTTGGTCTGCCCAATAGAATTTTTGCTTTTTAATTAATTTCCCTTTTTACAATTTGCTTAGCTTTACCTTTTTCCTTTGCAGGAAGACTTCTCAAATTAGGGCACTGATTTTTCATATGTTCAGGTTTCCTACATACAAAGCAAATAATGTCAGAAGAATTTTTAATGTTCTTATCATTTTTACATTTATTCCACTTTTATTGATGCTTATGCTTTAGTGAGCTCTTGTTTGCTTGATAAGTCATCGCTTTCAATCACCAATTAAGCCATTTTTTTGTGTTTTCAGCATTTAGCACTATTATTTCACCTACATCCAAAAGTTTTTGGCTCAAACTTTGCTTATAGGCAATGAGTGACCCAATCAAATTATTAATAAAATATTCGTTCAAATTTTTTGATTCATAAATATCAATTAACTTTGGCATTAAACTTATCAAGTAGAGAACGCAAAATTTTATTAATTTTTTTAGAGTTTGAAAATTCTTTATCCAAAACATGTAATGATGTTACAATTTAAATAAACTTAGTTACATGTTTAAGATGTGACAATAAGAATAACACGTGACAGTAAAGAATAAAATATCCATTGATTAAAAGGAATATAAGTTTTGATTCCATCTATAACACATGATGATAAGGAATAACCAGTTGAAATCATTTGCCACATTTGGTAATCAATTGCTTGCAAGAAAGTAGACATGCGAATTTTCAAAAAAATCAAAAGTAATATTTTCAAACAAAGGTGGTCATGTAATAAAATATCCTTCCCTAGTATTACGATTACTAAAGTTAGTCATTAATCGAAATTCAAAAAGTTTCAAAAACTTGATTTTATGAATTTTACTCTGATACCAATTGAAAGATCGACAAGGATGTTAAGCCCTTATGAACTAGTCTCGAAGCAAACGAAGAGGTGGGGTGAAAAAGTTCTTTTAACTAAAAGAAAAATCTTTTTATATCATGTAGTGAAAATGAATTAAAATAATAATAAAAAGATTAATCAGAGATCTCACCTAAGTAGTTAATCGTAGTAAAAATAAAGTGCAAAAAATAATCAGAAAGAACACACCATATTTATAGTGGTTCGATCAAATCTTAACCTATGTCCACTCCTCAGAGGCACCCTCTCAGTATTTCACTAGCCACACAGTTAGTGCAATACTGTTGAGGAGTTCTAATTTTTCTATTAATGTTCTATTTTTTCTTTCGACTATCCCATTTTGTTGAGGAGTTCTAGGTGCAGAAAAGTTGTGATTAATTCCTTTATCCTTATAGAAATCCTCAAAATTTTCATTCTAAAATTCTCCTCCATGATCACTTTGAATTATCATTATCTCACATCCTAATTTCCTTTGAATCCAAGTCAAAAAATTTCTATACTCTCCAAATGATTCACTCTTATGATTTAGAAATCTAACCAATGTGAATCTAGAATAATCATCTATAATAACAAATCCATATCCCTTACCTCCTAGACTTACAGTTCTAACTGGTCCAAAAAGATCCATATATAATATCTCCAATGGTTTACTAGTTCTAAGATCCTTATTGGACTGAAAAGATGACTTCACCTGTTTTCCTAATTGACATGCATCACAAAGGTGGTCTTTAGTAAAGTCTAGTTTTGGTATACATCTCACTAGGTTCTTTTGGGTAATCCTCCTAAGGTTTTTCATGCTAGAGTGACAAAGTCTCCTATGCCAAAGCCATGATTCATCAAAAATAGTTTTTAAACAAAAAGTATTGGAGTTTTAATGAAATTCAAGTCTAGGATATACACATTATTTACTTGTATACCATTTAAAACATCATTATCATTTAGGCTTAATATGCAACTAGTAGGATAAACTTTTACATAGTATCCTTTATCACATAACTAGCTAATACTTAACAAATTATGCTTTAAGTCTTCTATAAGTAGTACATTTTCAATAAAAAAGTTTTTAAGATTTCCAATCATACCTGACCCAACCACTTTCCTTGTGGTGTTATCTCCAAGTGTAACCCTGCCTCCACTCCTGGCTTCCAGCGATATGAATTATGCAGTATCTCCAGTCATATGCTTTGAACAATCACTATCCATGTACCATATGATCTCACGAGGCCTTGTGTGAGAGCTTTTCTACAAAATTATCAAATGTTAGACCTGGGAACCCAAATAAGTTTGGGTTCACCTTTTTGCAAATTATAAATAAATGCATATATGATATGTCTTGGTTTATGCATCTTAGGTATCCACACCAAATGAGTTTTCTTCTTCAATGTACAGATATAAGTCTAAGCAATCTACAATTATTACATTTGACTTCCGAAAATTGATTCCTAAGTCTTCTACTATTCTTCTATCTATTCAGAGATTATATAAATTTAGGATATAAAATAGGATTGGTGAAATCTTCAAGTCTTGGTGGTATCTTATTATCCTCGAGAGCTTCTATTTTTAGTTTATAAAATGAATTCATATCTTCCAATATACGATTTGTATAATTTTCTCGATATATTTTGATCTCAAATTCATCCTTATTATTTTTTATTTCTTTTTGAAGTTCTGCATAGGATGATTTTAAACTTTCATGATTCTTATTCAAATCATCAAACTCATCATGCAATTTCATATGATTGTTATCAATTAAAGCATGATCTTTCTAAAGGATCTCCTTTTTTCTTTGTAGTTCCTGAAATTCTAAGTTCAGACTAGCATGCATTTTCTTTAACTTTCTATATGCATCATGTATGCATTTAGAGACATCAAAAAGTTCATTATAAGATAAGTCACATACCTCTTCTTGATCTGACTGATCAAGATTATCGGCCATTAAGCATAGATTAGTGACTTCCTCTTCCTTTTCAGTCTCTAACACATTTGAAGCTGAGTCCGCCAAGAAAGCTCTTTAGAATTTCTTCTTGCCCTTCTTTATAATAGGTTTCTCCTCTACCTTCTCATTGCTAGGAGTGGCTTTGAGTTTTGGGCAATCTAACTTAATATGTTCAGGTTTCCTACACTCATAACAAATAACATCATTTGAAACCTTGACATTTTGATTAAATTTACCTCGATTATATTGCTGACGTCTCTTTTGCTTCCTCTTCAAAAAGCTTCTGAACTGTCTAGTCATTAATGCGATGTCATCTTCATCCTCAGGTATGAGAGTTCACTCTCTAACTCCTTCACTTTCAGTGCTATGTTCTTCTCCCTTCGTGATTCACCTACATCAATCTTTCTTTGACTCACCCCTTGCTAATAAGCAATAAGTGATCCAAGAAGATTGTCAATAGAGTAAATGATTAAATCTTTAGACTCTGTATTTGAAGTTATTTTAGCATCATAAGCTATAGGAAAGCAACAAAATATTGTATTAACCATTTCTGTATTTGTTAGTTCCCTACCTAATGCATGTAAAGAGGTGACTATTTGTGTGGCTCTTGTGTAGATGTTAGAAATGGATTCATTGGGTTTTATGCGAAATAGTTCATATTCATGCAACAAGATATTATGTATAGATTATTTAACTTCATTTGTCTCCTCATAAGTTATACAAAGTCTATCACATATGTCCTTTTTACTTTTGTAAGTAGAAACCTGCATGTAATCTATAGATTTAAGGGCACAAAATAAACTATTCAGGCATTTAGCATTAAGTTGTGCTAAGTCACATTCTTCTACTATCTAGTCCATAAAGGGAGTTTCAACTCTAACTCTGTCAACTAATCTAGTTGGATTTATATACCCTTCCTGAACTAAGATTCACATACGATAATCAAGTGACTGTAAACATGTAGACATGCCTGTTTTCTAAAAATCAAAAGGAATATTGTCGAACAATGGAGGTCTAGTTATAGAGTAACCCTCAGGTGTGTTTCAGTTTCCAAATATAGCCATGGTTGTTAATCAAAAAGTAGTCTAAACTTGTGATTTTGAAACTAAGCTCTGATACCACTTATTGAAACTTGTTAATTATGAATTAGGTTGTTAGACATAAGTTTATGTCCCAGTGACTAACCAAGAGGGGGGTGAGTTGGTAAATTAAAATATTTTCTCTTTTAAAATTTAAAACCGATTCAAACTTTTTAATGAAATTTTTGAAAAAGATTTTTCAACCTTAAATCACACAGAAATAATAAAGTAAATAAGCAGCGAAAAATAAAAGACATAAGATTTATAGTGATTTAGTCAAACACGACCTACATCCACTCCCTGAAGTCTTCCACTTCAGTTATTGCACTATTACCAATTAGTGTTTCTCCTTTTGCCCCCCCAGAAAGGTGGAGAAGCCTTCACAAAAACTCTCTTCCACCACTACCCAGTACGGTAGAGAACCGTCGTCCTTTTACACCCTCCAAGTGTAGGCAGAGTACCTCTCGCTGTTCACACTCTCCAAGTTTAGGCGAATAACCTTTCATCTTTTAACACTCTCCAAGTGTAGGCAAAGAACCCTTCATCCTTTCACACTTCTCCAAGTGTAGGTAGAGAACCTTCCCACTATTCACACTCTTCGAGTGTCAGCAGAGAACCGGTTCTCCTTGATAAGATCTTCTAACAAGAAATCTAGAAGGACAAGGGAAAAGAGTGAAGTAATCACAATTCAGAAATGAAGATCCTTACCTTTGAGTATCAAGTGAACACTTCATGCTCTAGTAGTAAGAAATCATTTTCAAACACTCTCTCGTACTCTCTCCTTTAATCTCTCTTCAGTTTGTAAGAAGACCAGTTGACAAATAGTTTGCAAGACAGTTTTAATTGGACCTTTTATACATAAGACATGAAAAACCATCCAAAAATTGTAATTTTTCAATTTTATACATACTAGATTATCCCGTATGATCGTAATTCATATATTCAAACAATATAAAAACTGTTGTGTATGAACTCAATGTGCATTGATATGAAAGTGACTTTGCACCTGATCATCATCCCGTACCAACATGGTTCATCCCATACAAATAGTTATTTCCAAACTTCATTGGAAGATAATTGCAGGACAGTCCAAAAGTTTAAGGAACAGAGGACATCATCCTGGGACGAAGGTACAAATTCATCTGGACAATTAGTTCAAGTCATGGGTCCAGAGAACATCATCCTAAGATGATTGGATCAACTCGTCTAGATGATTAATTAAGTCCTAGATTTAGAGGGCATCAGCCAGGGACAAATAGGATATTTCATCTGGACGAACATTATAAAATGAGAATCTAGAGGATATCATCCAGGGACAAATAGGACAATTCGTCTGGATAAATAGTTCAAAGTGAGAATTCAGAGGACATCATCCATGGATGAATAGGACAATTCATCTGGACGAAGAGTTCAAAGTGAGAATCCAGAGGACATCATCCAGAGACGAATAGGATTATTCATCTAGATGATCAGGGCTTAAAAAATTTTCTCACTTGCTATTCGTTCCATTACTCATTGAGGGGTATAACTGACTTGATCATCACGTACGAACATGGATCGTCTCGTATGATCAGTATAAGAAATTTTGACTTTTAAAGTTCTCCCCTAGTGTGTGTGTGCTTAGTTACTCAATTACAATCACACCCTCTCTGACTCAAAAAATGAATAAAATATAGACTTCAAAATATAAAATATTATAATCAGATCTTTATTTGATGTCTTAAATAATCTGGAGTATGATTTCCCCGAAATGTTAGTACACACAAGAGCCAAAAACACTTCTTTCAAAAGATGTTAGGTGAAGTTAATAATCAATATAATAATATTTGGAATCATCAAAATAATAAGTTGCAAGAATATAAAGCCTGCTAAAAGCTAAGTAGCAACTCTCTTAATAGTAAATGTATTGTTTTATATTGTATTGTGTTCATTCTTTTATGTTTATTAGTTGTACTGTGTTTGTTCTTTAGTAAAATTTGAACTTCTTGATTCACAGTGTTTTTAATGGACTACTTTAATTATTTGATTGTTTTCCATCATAAAAAAGGGGAGATTATTGTGAATCTAATTTCAGGGAATATAGTTTTGATGATAACAAACACTTTTATTTCTTTATGACTGCCTTGCCTACTAACATTTCAGGTCCACAAGATCAAATTGCAAATTGAACCAGCTCAAGATTGGGTAGATTAGGATTGAGTTAATTTGTAATGTACGACATGTGTCTTTCACATTTTCTTGAGTTCTTTATAATAATATGGGTCCTGATGCTAAGTAACCTTGCACACACACACTTTAGGAAAAATTTATGACTGTTTTAAACATTTTTTGTTTTTGATCACATCATCTAGGATGATCCGAATATCGGCCTAGATGATCAGTTAAAATTAGAAACCCTAATTAGGGCATCTAGTTAAGGTAGTCGTAATTAAGCGCATCATCCTAGATGATATTAGTATTAGCCAAGATGATAGACTTAAATAAGAAAGAATCAACTGCCATATCTATTTAGGTATATTTTATTTTTAGACATCATCCTATATGATGCAGTGTAATTATGTCTAAATTAAACTAGAAATTAAGGAAAGTAATTAAGGTTTTATTGCTAAATTATATCATCCTGGATGATCGCCGGATTGTATGGGATGATCAATTTTTAAACCTTACTTCTTCTTGGATGATAAAAAATCAGCCTTGTTCTATTCAGGGCGATGCTCTGAATGATATTTACTGAATTGAACTAATCATCTGGGATGATCGTGAGATTGGCCTGAACGTTCAAGTTATTTTTACATCGTCCAGACATCTATTTAGGGTGATGGTCTGAATGATATTCAATGACTTGTACTAATCATACAGGATGATAGCCTATCATCCTAAATGATTTGAATAAATAAACCTTCTAATCATCCAAACTCTTCCAAATCATCCTGACTGATTGAGCTTAATTTGAATTAATCATACGGGATAATCAGTCAATCATCCTAGATGATATCTGACGATTAGTTGCTAATTAGGGCTAATTTGGAGCCCTTGTTTAAAAAGCTCTCTTATTTTTCTCAAGAGAGATCTTTTGCTACTAGATATCAGAAAGATATGGGTTGGATCCATGGTCAACATGAATGTAGCTATGATGAATAGTTTCTTTTCAATATTCAACCAGCCACCTCCTCCAATTCAGGGCCCCTCAAATTTCTAAATGTACTTCCTTGTTGTTGTTGCTTATGAGTTTTTGTGTTTTCTATTTTGATGTTTCTTCTATGAGTGTAGTGCTTTTATATGTTGTTTTGAATCTCTATGATGATGTTAGTTGATTGTTATTACATGAAATGAAATGAAAAATATGTTTTTAGGTGCTCCTTTATATCAATGGAATGTTAGAATATTTTGTTCACTTGCATTGAATTATATCTCTTGCAATGTTTATATTTTTAATGGATAAATCTTTTGTAGTTGATCATTGGAATGTATTCTCAATTTCATTGCTCTACAAATTAATTTCCTTACAAAATTTAATCATTCAAAAGTTTAAATTAAATTATGACAAGATATAGACAAGGAGATCAATTTCATATTCTTTTAGACAAACATATCTAAATTATAATTGTATCTTGATGTCTTATTATTTTTATTTTCTTTTTAAATATATTTATTTTTGTTATTAGTGAAATTTGAATTTAGATTACTAATATTAGAAATTTCCAAAAAGTAAAAAAAAGGGAAATGCATAAAGCGTACAAAAATAGAGAAGATTTGTAATGGTTTGCAAAGTGAAAAGAGACACAAAATTAGCCCAAATAGAAAAGATGCACAAAGTGTGCCACTAAAATTTGAAAAGATGTGCAATATTTTTAATTGAAAGTATTTATAGTGTTCTTTCCTTTATAATCCAATCTCTAATCAAATTCCATCTAATTAGTAATCATATTCAATATTGAATTCAAACTTAACTAATCTTCATTTCATCATTTTTGCAATAACTATTTTTATTTAATTTTTTTAGCATGAAAAATGAACTTGGTTAACTTTTCCTATCTTAGTTGTTCTTTTATTTAAAAATTTGAAAATTTCCTTTTTTGTATTACAAATTTAATATTATATTTCCAATTGGTTTATAATCCTTTTCATCCTCAACTCTTTTAGTTTATCTATAAAAATTTTCATTTCAAGGTTTCTTCCATTTTTGTTGTTGTCAAAAGGGGGAGTCATAATATTATTTATTGTATTGTAATATGTGTGATTGTAATTGTTTGAATGTGTGTATAATGAGATGTGATGTGTGTATGTTATGTTTTGAATGTTAGTGTTCATTTTTTTATTATTTTAGTTTGTGTTTGTGATTGTTTCTTTTTAATTTTAAGGTTTTTTGTTTTTGTTATCTTCATAGGACTCCCTTGATTTTAATTGGTCATTCATTTAGGGGGAGCTAAAGAAAATGTTACTTTAAATGTTAACTCAAACAATAATGATATTTTCATCATAAAAAAGGGAGAGATTATTGAAACTTAGTTTCTATAACTATGTTTTTGTATCATGTGATTTTGATTATTCCAAAAATTGTATTGATTACTATTTCTCCTAACATATCTTAAAAATATTACTTTTGTTGTTTGTGTGTACAAATATTTCAGGGAAATTATACTCTAGACTCCTGAAGACTTTAAGTCAGATTAGGTTATGGTTTATTATTTTTGAAGTCTAAACTTTTTATACTCTTCTTGAGTCTGAGATAGTGTGATTGTAAATGGGTAATCGTGCACTCGCACATTAGGGGAGTATAAGAACTTGAATTTTTTAAACTAATCGTACTGTATGAATTTGGATTGTACGGGACAATTTGACCTAAGCATTCCTCTAGAACAGAGTTAATCGAACTATGCCAAGATAATTTTCCAAGTCTTGTTCATATTGTACGAAGTTACCTTTGTACAGACGATGCCTAGAGTACAAAATAGATATATACAAGTTCATCACGATGAACTCATAATTTTTCTGAACAATTTGTACTATACGATCTTAGGTTCATACAAATGACGACCATAGTACAAAATGGTTGCGTATCTTTTCATCCATATACATAGGAAAATTTTTTGAATTGTTTATACTATATGATCCTAGGATCGTATAGACAAGTTCTACAGCATGAAATAGACTTGAACATTTTTGTACCGAATGAAGCATGATTTGATTAAAATTGATTATACTATATGATATTGGGTTTAGTACGTATGACTTCAAGTGCTCAAAATTTATTTGTACAAAATCATACTGGAAAAATCTATTAAAAATTGAATTTATCATACCATACGATGTCAATTCATACACATGTCAATCAGAGAAGGAAATTTCTTTATATAAGATCGTATATACAAATCATGTATGGATCATTCATATGATTTTCGATCCTATTATACGATCATAGACAGTCTAATAAAAAATTTTTAGTGTTCTTGATGATTTTTTATGTCTTTCATCTATAAGGTCCTAAAAACTAACTGTAGATGAATGCTTCTTCATTTTTTCTTTGAGAACAAGTGTGAGAGTGCTTTAAGAGAGGGTTCGAGAGTGTGGAAAGAGATCTGCAAGTGTAATTTATTAAGGGTTCATAAGGTATCCTAAAGGTGAGGATCTATTTGTATGTTTTGTCAAATCTCTTCCTTACATCTTTGAAGTTGCTCGAGAGAATATCTTTGGAGAAGATTCAATACTCTGCCGACACCAGGAGGGTTTGAAAGGATGATGATTCTCTACCAACTCCAAGAGAGTGTGAAAGGATAACGGTTCTCTGCCTACACTTAGAGAGTATGAACGAACGCTAACACCAGGAGCATGCACTTGGAGGTTATGAAAAGTTGATGTTCTCTGCCGAAACAAGGAGAGTGTGAAAGTATGATAGTTCTATGCCTACACCAGGAGGGTGTGAAAGGATGATTATTCTCTACCAACACTTGGAGAGTGTGAAAGGGAGATGGTTCTCTGCTAACACCAAGAGGGTATGAAAGGATGATGGTTCTCTGCCTAGACTTGGAGAGTGTGAAAGGATGACGGTTTTCTGCCAACACTTGGAGAGTATGAAAGGATGACGGTACTCTACCTCACCAGGGATTAGTGAAAGAGATGTGAATTTTAAAGGCTTCTCTGTCTTGCTGTGGGAGAAAAAGGAGAGTCACTTTGGTAATAGTGCAATGCCTTAAAGAGTCTTTAGGGAGTGGATATAGGTCTAGTTGGACTGAACTACTATAAATTTCTACCTTCTTTTATTTTTATTTACCACATTTTTAATTTTTTATATTTTTATTTTTGTGGTTAAAAGTTTTAGTTTGATAAAATGTTTTTGTGCTTAAAATTATAAGAACAATTTTATAATGTATGAAAAAGTTTTTAAATTACCTATTCACCCCCCCCCCCCTCTTGGTTAGCTTTGGGACAATTTCTTTAGGTCTAATAACCTAAACAAACTTTCCCCACAGGCATTTCAAATGTAGAGTTCTTCAGTATGATTTGAGAGATCCCACCGACAAACTTCCACTAAATTCTATAGGGAGGATCAATACTATGAAAATTACCAATCCAATGATCAAAATTTGGTCGTTTGATGGTTTATTTCACACTTGGCCATAATTACCTAGCTAGGAGCTCATGATTCAGTTTATACCTCAAAGAAAGCTACAACTAGTGGGGTTTTATATTAGGAAGCTTTAGAGGATGATGAAGAGAACTTATTGTTTGGACTTCAAAGCTAAAGGATCACCAGAAGTAGGATTATAAGTATTGGGTAGAAGAAGTTCATAGGAGTTTTCCCATAACTAGCTCTAGAGATGGTTAAGAAGCTAGAGAAATTGAGGGATTTCTCATAGAGCTCCAGGGAAGGATTTCAAAAAGCTAAAATAAAATAAGGGGACCTCAATAAGAGTCCTCTATTTATACTTTATCCCTACTTAGGATAGCCATAATCGATCAAACAAGCATCTGAATGCTTGCCAACTGGAAGGGGATAGCCTAGGTAAGCTCTCTAAGCTCAAAGGAGGTGAGCTCAAGCTTCGGGAGAAGTTTTTTCTAGGGCTCATAAAGGGAAAACATCAAAGATTATTTTGATTTATAGTAGAATCCATTGGTTTCTTCTTATATAAGTTGAGATGGAGAGGTCAGTAAGGCTCTAGTGAGCTCAATTGGGCATGGGGAGGCCCAATTCTTAAAGTTGGCTCAAGTTGACCCAGACCTCGATGACTTCGGTAAGTTGGGTGTAAACCTGGTAAAGCCAAATGCTAGGCTGACCAAGGGAAGTTTGTTGAGTCAAGGTCCACCCAATGAAATATTCAATTGGGTCAGGTTTGGTCTATGTTGAAAATTGGCTCAAGTCAAAATGGTTTTGACCACTTTGAGCTAGCCTCGGCCTCGACCCAAGTCAAAATAGGGGTTGGGCTTACTAAAAAAGGTGCATCTGACCTAGGGCCACCTAATGAAAGTAACATTTTTGCTTGATGAAGCCAAGGTTGGGAATTGGAACAGTCCTTTGTTGTTTTTGGCACTTTGGGCTAGTCTAATTCTTAGCTTGATTTTAAATAACGACTAGGCCAGCTAGGGCAGGTGTGTGGGATCATAGGGTACCC
This sequence comes from Dendrobium huoshanense, assembly GCA_016618105.1. NCBI lineage: Eukaryota > Viridiplantae > Streptophyta > Magnoliopsida > Asparagales > Orchidaceae > Dendrobium > Dendrobium huoshanense. Next base: position 42,167,432 of record CM028352.1, on the reverse strand, counting down.
AATGCAAATGTTAGCTTGATTTTATTTGTCTTAGGTTGATATTTGGCTCATGGAGAGCTCTCTTTGGATGCTTAAGTCAGGCCATATGGCTAAACCAAGTGGCCTAAAGATTGGGCCTTCACAAGGACCCTCTTAGGGACCTAATGGGTCATCCTAAGGGTTTAAGTAAGCTTGGAAAAGCCTTAAACAATGGGTTTGAGCTAGATTGAAGTGTCTAAGTATTTGGTAAAACCTGGTTGACTTGGTCAACCATATTGGCCTAGGTTCAAGGGTTTGGATCCATTAAGTTTGGATTGATTATATGAGGTTAATGGAGGTGGTTTTATGTGGTGGGAAGATCATTTGGGTTGAAATGCATGTTTAAATGCTTAAAGAAAACTTTAGTTAACCATGATTGAATTGGTCAACCAGGTCAAACCAAAGCTTGGGTTTAAGTTTAATGCACACTAAATAGTATTTAGGATGCATTCATAAAGGTTACATAGATTAATATAGTTTGGACATATTGAAGTTTGGAGGAAATTCCTCTTTCCCCTTAAAGGGCATTTTGGTCAAATGGGCCTTTGGACAACTTTTGGTCAACCAATGTCCACCAAAGTGCAATTTGTTGTTTAAAATGTTATAACAATAGTTATGGACATGAGCAAGGATGTTAAATTCCATAAGACAGAAGGTCCAGTGGCAAGGGCTATAAATATTTGAAGATTTTTTAACCTTTGGATTTCAATCAAGTTTTTGGGGTTAGAGGTCTTAGATTGGTCTCAAAATTAAATGGGTAACCTTAGGGACATTTCTAATCAATATGCATTTGATAGATCATGAATTAGGGGTCAGTAGACTAGGTTTTTGGTGATTAAAAAATCACCTAAAAAGGGTTATAGACATAGCCTTTAACATCTAATTCTACATATGGATGCAATTTTGAATTTTTTTGATTGAATTTTAATTATCCACATTAATGGAAGTCAATTAAGTGATTATTAATTATTGGATAAAGGAAATCAAGGGATGATCACTAGATGACAATGCACTGAGCTAGACAAGGTACTGAGTCACGTAGCTATAGTATAGGGATGCAACTTCAAGTGATTTTAGATATAGTTCACTTGATGATTGAAGTTGATTTAAGTTTGATTAAAGTTTGATTGAAGATTGGATTGAAGTTTAATTGAAGACTAGATTTAAGACTTGATTGAAGTGTAAATTAAGTTCTCGATGAATTATAACTAGATAATTATCAACCCTCTGATAAACAGGCAAGCGTATGGATGGATCCTAAGGACCTCAAATAGAAATGAGGCCAATAGTTGTATAAGATATATCTAGTTCCACTTGTTCCGGCCATTTTCATATCTTAAGGAGAGTTTTAATGTATGAAAATGTTTGAGTGTGTTATAGAATGTGTCCTAAGTGTTTGTTGTGAATTTTAATAAAATTTAAGAATTTCACCTTTAGATAGAAAAGGAGCTGGGTGTTCGAGCACAGTGGCTTTGCACTCAACCAAAGAGCTAAATAGTGGCATTGCAACACAGTGCTCTTAGGCTTTTTTGGGCTTTTGAGTGTCGCAGTCCTTCAATTTGAGCATCGCTATGCTAGGCCATCATGAACTCATTAAATATAATATTTACCACTATTTCATTACAATATTCTCCTCAGTAGTCAGCCAAACATGAGAAAGAAAAAGATAGAAAGAGAGAGATATGGAGAAAAAATTTAAGTTTTGAGTCGCTTCGAGCTATTTATAGCTGTCGACCCAGTTGAAAAGGTTATCTAAATTGAGGTGGTCACATTATGCCTATTTCAAATTTTGATTTTTTTGATTAATTTTATATTTTCATTAGAAGAAAAAAAACAAGCATAACTTTACAATAGAAATACTTTTATCGCATAAATTTTTATATGTTATAAAGAACATGATTATGAATATTTTGAATATTTTCTCAAAATTTTATACTTGCTATTTTAGAATTTGTACAATTTTATTTAAACAAAAATATTCTAGACACTAAAAATTTTTATTGTAGTACAGTAAATGTTTTAAAATAATGATTTACACCATCCTTTATAATTTGGTTATGTTCTGACATTATGAAATTTTTCTATGTAGAAAGTTTAGTTGCCTACCATTATAGAACACTGCAATTTTGACATGTTTTAAATTTTACTTTAACTTCTATAATATGATGAAACATATACTTCTGTGAAGAGATATATACTTATATGATTGAAAAATATCTACTAGGAGCTATAAGGGGCCAAAATCCATTGAGATTCTATTTGTGTTAGGAATAATTCTAGTAGTATAAAGCTATATTCTGGGTGATATAAGCCATGTTTAAGTGCCTACATGTAGTTCTAGTGCTATAAGCATAAAATAGAGATATAAGGGACCAAATTCTTTTGGGATTCTATTTGAGACTGAGATATGTGATATCAACTACTTTATGATATAAAATATTCTATGTTTTGTCTACTTAGTACGGTTATATGCTTAGTATTATTTTTAAATAAAATGGATAACTACTATGCTTTTATTTCCTTTCTTAGTATAAATAGGGATTTAATAAATTACATTTAAATGCTTTTGCATATTCAACAAAAATATTCAATAAAAGAATTTACAATATAGATTGGTTTATATGATCTATTGAGATGTTGTGGCTCGCTATAGTTTGCTTGTTGTTTTCAGGATCTAGAAAATGGAAGGAGTATCGATTAGCAGATCAAGATCTTATTTTAAGTTATAAATATTTCTCTTTTTTAATTTTTTTACATTTATAACTAGCTTATTATTTAGTTTTATAGCTTCTACATGTAGCTAAAAGTTTGTGAGGGTTGTTAAACCTTTATGAACTAGCCCGAGGCTAACCAATTGGGGAAGTGAATTAGTTATTAAAAAGTTTCTTTATGGTAAAAGGAATCTTTCTGAAATATTTTTGAATATTTTAAAATAAGTAATTTATGCGAAAGCAACACTAACTTTATAATAACAAAAATCAAAGATTTCGACCACATAATAAATCATAAAATAATATGAAAATTAAATGCGAAAAATTAATTAGAATGAACACATTATATGTATAGTAGTTTAGTCATCTTGGTCTACATCCATTCCCTGATACCTCCGTTCCAAGAATTGCACTAAAAGTAGTGTCTCTCCTTTTTCCCCCATAATAAGGCGGAGTAGCCCTTACAAAAACTAACTTTCCACCAACTCAGTGAGGCAGAGTACCTTGAATCATTTTACTCCCTCCTAAAGTAGGCAGAGAATCTTAGAATCCTTTTACTCCCTCCTAGAGTAGGTAGAGAACCTTGACATCCTTTTACTCCCTCTTGGAGTTGGCAGAGAATCTTAGAATCTTTTTACTCCCTATTGGAGTAGGAAGAGAACCTTCGATCCAATGCCGATAAAGATCTTTCTAGAGAAACCAAGGAAATAAGGAAGAAGCTTGATAAAGATGATGGAAACCTTGCATACATAAACCTTTGTAAATCCCATATTACTCCCCATCACAAGGATCTCTTTCAATTAAAGCTCTCCTCTCTTCCTTCTCTAAGCTTTCTCTCAGGTCAACCCAACAGCAAAAGATTATCTTAAGGATAATATGAGAGCTTAAATAAAGAGTCACCAAAATAAGTCCTAATTTCCAATTATGTGTTTTTAATTGTCTAGTATGATCCATAGTTCATCCTATACAAGTAGTACAAAGAAGCCATTTCATCCAAAATGATCAGCATTGCCCTGTACGATCAGTTTATGTATTTATACATATCGTTCAGTACGATTTTTTGATCGTCTATGATGATTAGTTCAAGATAATGTTTTAATCATCTAGTACATTATGTGATGATGGGTAGAAATTTAAATATAACCCTGCACATCCCCTGGGATGTCCAATATAATCGCCAATACGATTAGAAGAAAATTATGATTTTTATCTTGGACAATGGGGGATCATCTCATGAAATATCAAATATCATCCAGTACGATTCAATATGATCATTGTAAATCATTCTGTATGATATGATTAAGCAATCTAAACATAATTGTTCCCCTAATCACATGATCAATTTATGCATTATTGCCATAAATCATCTTGTATAATGTATATCATCATGTACAATTATAATAAAATTTAAAGTTTATACCATTTCATAAATTGAGATTGGCAGCTATTTTTTCGTGTCTATAAATTATCATCTTGTACGATACTGAATCATCTAGTATGATTAGTTAAGCAATCTTACTTAATAATGGGTGCCCAAATTAGGGATTTATGTATAGTTGATCGTCCAATATGATTTATATCATACTGTATGATTTGTTCAAAAATTTATTTTTCTCCTAATTCACTAACTCACCCACTTGAACACTGTGCAAGGTTACTTAGCTTGGGATTCATCAGATATAAGACTTAACTCGAGAAAGGTAAAAAGTAAATTAAAATTGAATTTACAGGTAGACTCAACCATAGTCTTCCTGATTTTGAGCTGATTTGCATTACAAGTGAATTTATGAACTTGAATTTACAGGGCAAACAAAATATATTTTTAATACTAGTAATAATACATAAACAATAATATTTGTTTTCATCAAAATTATAGTACTTGGATCCATATTTGCAACAACCTCCCCCTTTTATGATGGCAAATAATGTTGTTTAAAATTTTGAGGGCAAGGAAAATTTATGTTTTTCTCCTTTTTTTGTTTATGTTTTTTTAAGGAAATATTAGACATAAGAAAAAATAGAACATAAATAGAATAAGGTAAATTTTCCTAAAATATAAGAAGCTAATAACACACTACTCCCCCTTCTTACATCTCAAAAAGGAGAAAAAAACACAAATAGGAACCAAGTACATAAAGGAAAACCAGTATAAATAGAGAAATAAAAGCACTGTACATACCAGAAAAAAGAAGAACCCTGATCAGGTAGATATAGTCGTGGTGGTTGAAAGTATCGGTGAAGAGAGGCAAATTGCTCATCAAACTATGCCATATCCTTGACATGTTGCTGCTGTATTGTATAGCTTTCAAAAAAACCCAGATCATTTGCAAATTATTGTGGCTACTTAGTTATAAAGTTATCAAATCTAGCTTCCCACTGATCAAACTGTTGGACCAGCTGACTAATTTGAGATTGCTGGCAGATAGGGGCAGGTGTAGGAATAGGTCCTTCCTCTTTAGCCATAGGCTCTTCATGCATAGGGTGATGATGAGTACTGTAAAGGATGTGGATGGAGCTATTGGAATAGAATACAAGGAGGTGATCAAGTGGAGTAGGGAAATAAAGATTGTATTTTAATTCAAGGACATGAACAATGAGATGTCCTAATGCTAGATTGGGATTTTTTATAGTCTGGATCCATAATGTAGGTTAAATATTCAATATGGTGAATGAGAAGATCTACTGCACTAAAATTAAGGTTAGCCATAATGTAATAAGTGGTGAGTGAAAAGGTAGGTGTAATGTGAATTTGATTCCTAGTTTTAGGAATAATGGAATTACGGAGGATGTGCTGGATGGTTCAGGCATCCTTGAATAAAGAGCTAACTGTAGATTCATGAATATGAATATTGGATTCCCTAAGTTATGTTGTTAATAGGGGTCCAATTAAAATTATGATTAAAAATTAAGTTATTTATTTTATCTCCAATGGTGAATAAATGAAGACATTTATAAAAATCCTGCTAGGTTATCTCTATAGGCCTTCTATTCACATATGATTGAAGAGCAGTAAAATTAGCATTAAGGCAAAGGAATGCAAAGAATTTGAATAGCATTTTGAAATTGAAGGGACATGCAAGGGTAAGAATAAACTCAAGAATTGTGCGAGCGAATAGGTTTAATACCTACAAGTTTAGAGTATTTTGATTATCAATCATTGAAGGGTTGATACTAGTAGTTTTATAACTATTATAAGACACTTCATCAAATTCCTCAGTTAATTGAGGATCAATAAAATGAATGTAAGATCTTATGGCTAACGCTCTAGATCTTTTACCGCCATCTATTACAAGAGTAGGGGTTCAAAAGAGAAGAAGAAAGATTGGTATGGTGTGAGGAATATGAAGAAAACCAGTTGTTCATAAAGAAATTGCCATATCATACAGTACAATCATGAGATTATCCTGGATGGTCATATCGTTCAGTACAATCAGGTATCTTGCTGGATGATTAGACACAGAGTGATCATCCTGAGGAGTTAGCATGTAAGATTATTATCTAATTGGATCATACAGGACAAACACATGGATCATCCTAGATGATTTGGCATAATAGATTAACCAGACTGCATTCAAATTATCCAATAACTCCTGCCATATGGATCATCAAGTATGATGTATGAATTATAAAGGATGATCACCAATAAGTGATTTATATCAACCCTTGGATGTGGTGTGATCAAAGAGTTGCATTTTTATTCAGATTATATAGGATGATGTGTATCATACTGGATGGTGTGAGCAAATCTTAAAAAATTTATTGCATGGAATGTGCAAGAGGGTTTCAAAACAAAAATAAAATGCTAAAAGTATAAAAAAAAAAACAAACCAAAAACCAGTCATAAATCAAAATAAAAGAGCACATTTTTTTTAATTAATCAAATCTAGTAAATGATAAATTTCCCTTATGAGTAGATTAAAAATTAGTAAGAAATAATTTGATTGCACCGAAATAAAGAAAGGGTAAAAAACTAAAAAAGTTAACCCTAGCTCAGACTCCTTATATTTTAAAATTACATTTAAATAAAAATATAATTCAAAAAGGAATTTAGATAAGAAAAGTGATCTTTTCAAAATTTGTCTTAGAAAAATATCTAATAGAATAATATTGCAATGTAATTAACCAAAATCATGATTTTCAAATTCAAGTTTTTGAAAATATGAAGTGGCACATGGATTCTTCTAAGATTTAAAGATTTGAAATATAAAGAAGATTATTTCTTTGTGGGCTCATTTTATGCCTCTTTTTTAGTTATTTGGCACACTTTTTTATTTTTGATACACTTTGGTGTATCTTTCAATTAATTAGCAGTCATTATATATCTTTTCAAATTTTTGGCTTATTTTGTCCCTCTTGTCATTTTTACGAGCTAACTTCCTTTCAAAATCTTTAAAGACTCTTAATTCTTAGAATCTTCTAGATATAAGAGAAGAAAAACTCACTCTCTAATATAACGAAGAGTAAACTACAAAACTGAAATATATCCTTATAATTAATGTAACAACCTGAATAAAAAACTTGAAAGTGATTTAATGTCTTTGAGCATTATTCATATGAGATAGATTATTATAGGAAGATAAAATATATCTCAATTTTCAAGTCCAACATTTTGTTTGAAATAGATTTTGATTCAAAAGAAATCACACCACTAAATGAGTTAGAGGAAGAGAGACAATCATCAATATTTCTTGTTTTAACTTATTTAGAGAAGTCAATCACTGCTTATTAATTTCTAAAACAAAAGGCAAGGTAAAAATGTCATTTAAGAATTCAATATCATAATTCATCATTGATATGATTATTTAAAAATATTGAAGGAAAAATAACATAAAAATGAAAAATAAAAAATAGAAACATATAAAAAGAAACATACATACAAATAAAATAAAATAAAAATATAAAGAATTAGTTTATATCATGAATATCTATTACACCTAATTTGGTTCTTATGATGCTAAAGGTTTTAAAGGCCAGTGGTTTTATAAATATATAAATAAGATGGTTTTTAGTGGCTACATGATATAGCTCTATATCTTTTTTTTATAACATGATCCCTAATGAAGTGGTTCCTTATGTCAATGTGTTCGGTCCCAGAGTATTGGATTGAATTCTTTGAAATATAGATGGCACTCATGTTATCACATAAGATTGGAATTATGCCTATAGGTAGTCATAAATCCAAAATTTGTTGCTTTAACTAAAGGACTTGGGCCACATAACTTTCTAAGGCTATATACTCATCTTTAGCAGTGGACAGGGTAACTGAGTTATATTTTATACTAGAATAGGAGACTATGGTCTGCCTTATGAATTGACAAATTCCTGAAGTGTTTTTTCTATCAACTCGGCTTCCTATAAAATATGAATCAAAATATCATATGATTTCAAAGGAGGTGCTATGCCTATGATACCAAATTCTTAAGTCTTGAGTTCCTAAGAGATATCTAAGAATTCTCCTAACAACAATCTAGTGGTATTCTTTTGGATCATCCTGAAATCTAACATAAAGATAAATACTAAATAAAATATCAGGTCTACTAGCAGTTAAGTAAAGAAGCGATCTAATTATTCTTATTGAATTGAATAATAAAACTCATGGGAGTGTTGATTGGCTTGGCTTTATCCATTTCATATTTCTTAAGGATGTCCATAATATATTTTGATTGACTAAGGAAAGTTCCATCATCCTTCTACTTATACTAAATCTAAGAAAATAGGTCAGTTCTCCCATCATACTCATCTTAAATTCCTTACTCATTATTTTTAAAAAGTCATTGCAAAGGCTTTTATTAGATGATCTAAACAAAATATTATCAACATAAATTTGGACAATCAGTAGTTCATCTCTTACCTTTTTAAGAAATATAGTGGTGTCTATGCTCCCCTTAACAAAGATTCTTTCTAGTAGGAATGTGCTTTGCCTTTCATATTATGCCCCGCGTGATTGTTTTAATCCATATAATGCATTTTTTAATTTGAACACATGATTAAGAAATTATGAATTTTCAAAGCCTTGGAGTTGTTCAACATACATATCTTCTTTTATCATTCTATTCTTTTTTTTTTTAAAATAAAAATGCAAAATTGCATTACTAAAAAAGCAAATAAAATACTAGCTAAAGAAAAATTCAACCCAACCCTAATCCATCACATTCCTCCTTCAAAATAATAAAGAAGGAATAGGGGATTTCCACATTATTTAGTTCTTCCCAAATAAAAATTTTATTGCAACCCAAATTAGCACAAAAAATCAGCTAATTTGTTACAAAATCTATTAGAATGAGAAATGCACTTTTGATATCCATTTTATGCATTTTAAATCCTTTAAAACAAGTAAAGGCTAGTAGCATCCTAATGGCTTCTTATTTAGCTATAGGGGCAAAAGTCTCTTCAAACTTAATTCCTTCTATCTGATTGTACCCCTTAGCCACTTATCTTGCTTTGTTTCTAAATATTACATCTAAATCATTCATTTTGTTTTTGAAAATCCATTCAGTTTCGACCACACTTTTGTCCTTAGGTATTTCAACAAGTTCCCAAACATCATTCCTTACAAATTGATTTAGCTCTTCTTACATGGCTAGGATCTAGAATTCATCATATAGGGATTGATTTATGTTGATAGGTTCAATCATTAAAATGAAGGCAGAGTTGCTTATTTTTTTTAAAGTCTATACCTAGTTCTAACACCTTCAAATGGGTCTTCTAAGATCAATTTTTTAGGATGACTTGAAGAAGATCTCCATTCTTTAGGTAATCTATTTTACGGTTCTACATTTTCCTCCAAATTTATAGATTGTAATCCTTGGGTAATTTTATAACCTCTTCTTCTTCTACCCTAGACCCTCCAGAATTATCAGATTCATCAAATACAACATGAGTGGCATCCTCTACTACCAGTGCTCTTTTATTGAAAACTATATAGGATTTCCCAATATTTGAGTAACCTAGGAACACTCTTTTATCAAATTTGGGGTCAAACTTTCCTAGTAGATATTTTTTTACTATTTAGAAAGAATACTTTACATCATATTAAGGTGAGAGAGGTTGGGTGTTCTACCCTTATGAATTTCATAGGATGTCTTATTCAACTTGGATTTAACATTTATCCTACTTAGAACATAACATGTTGTATTTATCGCTTATGCCCACAATTATTTAATAAATGAGTATTTAACTAACATTGCTCTAGCAGCTTCTACCAGGTTTATATTCTTTCTTTCAGTAACCACATTCTGTTGAGGGGTTTTAGGAGCTGAAAATTTGTGATCTATCTCTTACTTTTTATAGTAAGCTTCAAATTTTTGATTCTTAAATTCTTCACCATGGTCACTATGAATGGTTATAATTTTATAACATAACTTCCTCAAAATCCAAGTCAAGAATGATCTAAATTCCTTGAATTATTCGCTTTTATGAGATAGGAATCTAGCCCAAGTAAACCTCGAATAATCATTAACAATTATATAGCCAAAAACTTTCCCTCCTAGACTTGACTTGTTAATAAAAGAGATTTATGTATGGACTTCTAAGGATTTGCTAGTGTTAATATCTTTGATTGAGTGGAAGAAGGATTTATCTTATTTCTCTAATTTGTAGGCATCATACACATGGTCCTTAGTGAGCTCTAGTTTGGGAATTCCTCTTACTAAGTTGTTTTGGATGATTTTCCTAAGGTTTTTCTTGCTTGCATAACACAATTTCCTACGCCACAACTAGGATTCATTAGTAATAAATTTTAGACAAATAAAAGTAATAGGTTCAATACAGTTTAAATCAGGCAGGCAAATATTGTTGATTTTTTTTCCTTACACCATAGTATTTCTATTTAAGCTAATCATGCAGCTGGTAGATAAAAAATTAATGCTAAATCCTTTATCACAAAGATGGCTTATGCTAAACAAGTTTTGTTTCAAGCCATCTACTAGTAAAATATTTTCAATGATGAAATTTTTTTAAGTTGTCAATTATGCATGATCTCACCACTCTCCTACTATTGTTATCTCCAAGTGTCACCTTGCCTCCTACCATGGCCTCTAGCAAAATGAACTAATTTGTATCTTCAATACTATGCCTTGAACATCTACTGTCCAGGTACCACATGCTCTCACGAGGCCTTCTATGAGAGCATCCGTATAAAATAATTAGATGTTAAATTTGGAAACCTAAAAGAGTTTGGGTTCCATCTTATGGAAAGAAGAGAAAAATGCATGCATGTTATGCTGTGAATTTTGATTTTTTTTTTTCTCTAACCAAATGTTTTCTATGGAGAATGGTGCAAGTGTGGGAGATATGTCTTAGCATGCCATAAGAAAAATATCTAACACCAAAAAAATTATTTACAAATCTATTTAGTTTATGGTTCCTCTTCCTAATTTGAATGATACATGTTGATGTGATGGATTATGAAACTCTTCAATTGAAGGTGGTTTCTATTTTCCTTTAAAGCATTCAATTCAACTTGTAAAAACTTATTTGTACTATCAACAATTGAATTTTCTACTTCCAATGCATGCTCCCTATTATCTAATTTAGATGCAAAAGTTTTTAATCCCTTGAATGCATTTTCTAATTCAACATGTGATATTTTTAAGGAATCATGTAGCTTAGTTAATTTAGAATTCTTCATGTTTAAAATGTCAAATCTAACTAAGCCATGTAATTACTATCTCGTATGGAATGATCTTTTTTTTAAGCGTTGATTCTCTTTCTGCATAATTGAAAACATTAGATTTAAGGCTGACATGTGATTTTTTAAGCTTCTTATATGTAGTTTGATTTTTTTTTTAACTTCAAATAATTGATCATAGGTAAGCTTACATACCTACTCTTGATCAAAATGGTTAACATGATTATCTGCCATTAAGAATAGATGGTTTCCTCCTCTTCTGCTTCTGTTTTAGAAGAGTGTGATGTTAAGTCTATCTAGAAAGCTTTTTTATTCCTTTGCTTACCCTTCTTGAATATAGCTTTTTCTTCCCCCGTCTCTTTGCTTGCGTGAGCTTTAAGAGTTAGGAAATCAAACTTCTGGTACCCTAGCTTTTTGCATTCAAAACATATGACATTAGAAGAAACTTTATAATTTTTACTATTCTTGCCTTTATTACATAACCAATGATGTTTTTGCTTTCTCTTTAAAAAGATCTTAAACTACCTAGCTATTAGTGCAATGTCATCATCATTTTATCTAGAGGAGTCATTGTTCGAATTAATAGCCTTTAAGGCTAAAATTTTCTCTTTCCTCCTTTCATCTGCATCGAGTTGCATTTGACTGACTCCTTATTCGTAGGCAATGAGTGACCCAAGTAAATTATCTATGTAATAAACATTTAGATCTTTAGATTCAGTAATGACCTTTATTTTTGTATCATAGGAAGAAGGTAAACAACGAAGAATTTTGTTAACTTTTTCATAATTTGTAAGATCTCTTCCTAAGGCATGTAGGGAAGTAATAATCTGACTAAACCTAGTATACAATTTAGAAATAGATTCACTATGTTTCATGAAGAAAGTTCATAATCATGAAGAATAAAATTTAGCCTAATTTGTTTCACTTCTTTTGTTCCTTCATATGTAATATAGATTTTATCCCAAATCACCTTTACCAGTAGGCTAGTGGAAACATGCTTGTTGTCTTCAGATTTTAAATTATAGAAAACATAGTTTAAACTTTTGGCAATTCAGTTGGGCTAAGTCTCTATCATCAATAGTCCATTCAAAAAATGGTATTTCAGTTTTAACACTATTTACAAAATGAAAAGGTATAGAATAACCATCTTGTAATAGCATACAAATGTGATAATCAATTGACTGTAAAATGGTGGACATGTGTGCTTTCCAAAAATTGAAAGGAATATTATAAAATAGAGGTTATCTAGTGATTGAGTATCCTTATGTAGTATTACGATTATATAAGTTATCCATAGATCATTTTTTAAAAGTTTTCTAAAACTTAATTTATGAATCTCGCTCTGATATCACTTAAAAGTTTGTGAGGGTTGTTAAACCTTTATGAACTATCCCGAGGCTAACAAAAAAGGGGGTGAATTAGATATTAAAATCTCTTACTAAATTGAAGGCGGTAGATTTTCAAGATATTCTAGTTAATGCTATGGAAAGACTTAATGTTTGGGTTAAGAAGTCTATTTCTTTGGGAGGTAAAATAACTCTCATCAAAAGCTCATACTTAACTATGGCAAATTTCTTAGTTACACATACTTTGGTTCCGAAAAGTGTGTTGAATAATTTGGAGAAAAGTTGTAGAAGCTTCAATTGGGATAAAAAAGATGGAGGCCATAGTATTCATTATGTGGCTTGGGAGGAGCTATGCAAACCAAAAAGATTTGGTGGACTTGGTTTGCAATCGCCTATTATGAAGGCTGGTTCATTGAGAGAAAATTTGGCATGGAACTTCAATCAAAATCTGGATACTTTATTACACAGATCTATGGAGGCTAAATATGGGAGGAATTTTATGAACAACACAAATAAGAAATCTACTTCTAAGGCTTTGAGTATCTTAGTTGATGGAGGCAGATATCTGAGAGATATTACCATATGGAAAATTGGTAATGGAAGAGAGATAAGTATCCTGGATAATATTTGGGTGCTTGATAGATGCATAAACAGATGGCCAACACTTGTTGATTGTAATTCATTGGAAGGAATGTATGTCCAGCAACTATTACAGGAAGACGGTCAGTGGAATTGGCATTTTATTCATAATGTATTTCATCCATATTTTATAGAGTTGATTAACCAAATTCAAACTGATCCACATGAAGATGATAGGCTGAAACTGCAGAAGATCTGCTCGAGTATGACTGTTTCTGCATTATCATTTGAACATTTGTTGAAATGTAGATACAATTATAAAGAAGATGCTTACTGTAAATGGCTTTTTAAACTCAAGCTTAGTAAGAAAGTGGAAATGATTTGGTGGAGACTTGGCCTACCAATCTTTTTCTCAGCAATTGTGGAATTTCTTTGAATAATACTTGTGCTAGAGGCTGTGAACAAGTAGAAATTTTGAGCACATTGTGGTACATTGTAAATTTTTAACTGAGATCATTATGAAAGTTAGAGAATGGGGCATCCACATTCCTATCTTTAACTCTTTGGGTCATTGCATTCAAGAATTAAAGAGGCTATCTGTTACTCATATTGGCATTATCAAGGTTTATTGCACCATTGTTTATTATTCATGGAGAAATAGAAATGAAGTAAAGCATGGCAAAACTGCCTTACCGTGCTACTTGGTTGCTGCAAATGCATTATCAGCTGCTCACAACAATTTTCTCCTTATCTTTCCAAACTGGGGTATTAACCTCCCTAGGGAGTCTCATGACACTTGGTGCCCCCCACCGAAAGATTGGCTAAAAATTAATGTTGATGCTTCATTACTCTCCTCTGGAATGGCTGGTATAGGTGGTATTTTCAGAGACTATAGAGGGAGATTTATTCTTGCTTTTGGAAAGAAATTGATCCATTGGACATTGCCCAATTGGAGCTGAAGGCGGCATTCACGATGAAAGATTATGTTAAAGATTGGATGCTTGATTTCAAAGGTGTTATTGTGGAAAGTGACAACATCAATGCCATTACATACCTTCAAAATTCTTTAAAGTCAAATAAGTGCAATTTGGATAACAATTCATTCAAGGATTCATTCTTCTTCAACGACTTCAATAAGGTTCTTTTTATACATGCTTATAGAAATTGTAATAAAGTAGCAAATCTATGTGCTACTTTAGCTTTAGATAATAGTTTCTTCTTTGATAGTTTTTCTTTTGATGATATTCCTTCCTTGTTAGCTAAGTTAATCAAGGAAGAATTTTATACTTTTAACCAATTGTACTTAGTTTCTTTGCTTTCTAATGCATTTGGCATTTCTTCAACAAAAAAAGAAAAGAATTAGATAGTAAAAAAATTTAATGGCAAAAGAAATCTTTTTGAATTTTTTAAATTAAACAATTTTTGCAAAAGCAACACAAATTTCACAATAATAGAAATAAAAGATTTTGACCATAGATTAAATCTTAGAATAATGCAAAAAAGTAACTAGAAAGAACATACTAAATTTATAGTGGTTTAGTCAACTTGACCTATATACACTCCTAAAAAACCTTCTTTTCAGGTATTACACTAAAAGTAGTGTCTCTCCTTTTGGCCCCATAGTAAGGCGAATAAGCCCTTACAACATCTTTCTACCAACCCGGTGAAGTAGAGTACCTTGAATCCTTTTACTCCATCCTAGAGTATATAGAAAATCTTGGAATCCATTTACTCCCTCATGGAGTAGGAAGAGAACCTTAAATCTGATGCTGATGAAGATCTCCCTAGAGCCACCAAGGAACTAAGGAAGAAGCTTAACAAAGATGATGGAAAACTTGCACAGAGTAACCTTTGTGAATCCCTCACAACTCCCCCTCATAAGGATCTCTCTCTCTATCTCAATTATCTCCTCTCTTCTTTCTCGAAGCTCTCTCAGGTCAACCCAACAACAAAAGATAATTTCAAGTATAATATGAGAGCTTAAATAGAGAGTTACCAAAAGAAGACCTAATTTTAAATTATATGCTTTCGATCGTCTAGTATGATCCTTAGACCATTATATACGATTAGTACAAAATAACCCTTTCAGCCTATACGATAAGAATTACCCTATAAGATCAGTTCAAGTATTTATACATATTGTCCAGTATGATTCTACGATCATTAGGGACAATTAGTTCAAGATATTGCATTAATCATCTAGTACGTTAGGGGATGATGGGTGGCAATTTAAATATCATCCTGCACATCGCTCGGGACGCCCAATACAATAGCTTGTATGATTAGAAAAAAATTACAGTTATTATCTTGGATGATGGGGGGATTGTGCCAAGAAATATCAAATATCATCTAATACAATTTTGTGGATAGTCCTATATGATATGATTAAGCAATATAACCATAATTATTCCCCTAATTATAGGATTAATTTAGGCATGATTGTCAGAAATTGTCTAGTATGATATATATCGTCATGCACGATTAGAAAAAATTTTGAAGTTTAAAACATTGCCTAAATTATTATTGGTGGCTATTTCTTCATGTTTATAACTTATCATCCTATACAATATTGAATCATCTAGTATGATTAGACATGCAATCTTACTTAACAACGGGTGCCTTACTAGTAATTTCTGTATAGCTGATCATCCAGGACAACTTACATCGTATTATACGATTAGTTCAAAAAACCATTCTTCTCCTAATTCCTAAATCACCCCATAGAGTGTGTGTGTGCAAGGTTACTTATCTTGGGATCCACCAGATATAAGACTTGACTCAAGAAAGATAAAAAGTACAATAAAATTGAAATTACAGAAAGACTCAACCCTAGTTTAAGTGATCTTGAGCTGATTTGCATTACAAGTGAACTTGTGGACATAAATGGTTTATAAGTATGGCAAACAAAATATATTTACAATACTTAGCGGTAGTAAAGAAATAATAATATATGTTATCATCAAAATTACAGTACTTGGGCATAAATTTTCAATAATAGCCATATACTATAATGTATATATATTTTTTGATGAAATGAAAGAAACCTGATGAAGGAATTTATTTTTAGTACTTAGATGTTTTAGTAGCTCTGTAGTTTATAGTTTAATTTAAAATAAAATTTGAAAGAAAATCTGAAACATTCCAAAATTAGATCTTAGGAATAGCCTATCATTGCTCAAAATGATGGGACCTATTCTAATCGGGTTATGGTGTGACATGATGTGCATCTATGCTCTTCCAAATTTTGGGCCCTATAGAAACTCCTATATTTACTTTACTTTGTTGTTTATAATTATCGTCGTTAAGTTAGTTACAACTCTAACCCATCATTTACATGTTTGGCACTTCTATTAGTTATTGTGGCATTTATATTTGGTTATCTAAACTTAGCTCACACTCCTATATATACTATTAAATTCTAAATCATTTTGGATTTGTTAATTTGATAATTTAAATAATAATCTTTGTAAATCACAAAATATATACAAATTAAAAAAATCAATTCACATAGCAAACACCTATTCAAATTAATGAAAAGTAAATAAATATATACTAAAAATCAAATTAAATTCATAAATAAAATAAAATGCCTGAACATGATATGGAATTCAAATAAAATAATAACGAAAATAAATCTCCCTTAACATATTAAATTTAACCACATAAAACTAAAATAAATAATAATAATAAATATCCTGAATAAAATAGTATTAAATATATCAATAATTCAATAAAATTAAAAAAACAAATAATATTAAATGCATTAAAAATAAAATCATTCAAAGATATTGAATGAAATTCAAAAGTCAAATCATAATTAATTAATAAGCTATAACCACATTAATCACTCAAAAGTTAATAATCAATCAAACTGATAGAAAATAATAAAAAAATCAAACATAATAGGTAATTAACATTCTATCACTGAATTTCATAGGATGTTCTACCTCGAGCTACAGGGCTATGTGTCTTAAAGAGGTCTTGGTCCTCATGCCCATTCTGATAATGTTATGTATGAATTGATAAAATGTAAATATTAAATTTTAAATTCATAATAGTAATCAATAAACTTGATTAATTAAAAATTAGTAAAAAAAACTCTTAGACATTTGAAGCTTTCATACCCTTATGCTTGACTCCATTTAGGAAGATAAAGGTGTATTGGATTGAGAGCTTTAAGGATCAAAATGATTAACTAAAGTTTTATAAATAATTAATTATTAATCAACTCCAATAGTAAAAATATATCCTAAAATAAATATTCAAACATCAAAAATGCTAAAATTTAAACTTAAATTAAATTTCCTCTAACTTTTAATAATCCAAATGCAATTCATAGAAACCTTTAAATAAAAAAAAGCAAAGATCTCCACAATTAAAGTATCTTACACTTTCCTAGCCTCTCTTAGAATTTACTGTAAGGGGGCACTAAAGAAACAAACTTAAAATTATAGAATTTTTTTTTAGTGATAGAAATCTCTAAATAATAGAACTAAAAAGACTATTTATATTAAGTACAGGGATGGGTTCAAGTGCTACAGTGCTTGATAAGGTGGCATTGTGGTGCTCTCTCTCTCTTTTTTTTTATGTTTTTTTTTTTTTTTGAAGAAAGCAAATTGCATTAAAGAAAGCAAAACTTATTACAAACTATCAAAAGAAAATCAACTATCACATTCCTTCTTTATTAAACTACACAAATAAGAAGGAATGCTAGTAGAAAAAAATAAATCAAAACAAAATCTATCTTCTAAAGCATAAGTAGCACACTAATCGGCTACATTATTACATTCTCTTGAGGTTTGGTGAAATAACTTTTTTAAAGTCCTTAAGAAAGGATAGCTTCTCCGAAACCATAGTGTAAGCTTTCCACATTGATTTCATCATAGAATCTTGAAGGAACTTAACCACATTAAGATTGTCATCTTGAATTATTATACCTTTGCTTTCAAACATCCATTCTTGTAAAAATTCTTTTAATTAAAAAATAGCCTCCATCTCCATCTAATTTATGTCCCAATGAATTTTATTTTTACCAAAAGAAAGAAGAAATATACCTTTATGATCTCTAATAATGCCCTCAATGCTTTCAAGATTCGAATCCAACAAAGAGGCATCCAAATTGATCTTTATCCAATCTAGAGGTGGAGGGTCCCAAAAAACCTAAACTCCATGTGGAGATAAGTACCCCAGTCGACTAGCATCAGATACTTAGACATGGGTGTGGACACATTAGCAACAACCACCAAAGTTGGAGATGTAGAATTACCATGCTTAATATCATTTTGTCATTTTCGAGCAAAAAAAGGAAACTGTATAATAAACTTTTACAATATTCAAATGATGTTTGGAAAGAATTCTAAGCTCAGAAAGGTGGAAAATAGGAATTTGAAATCCATATTGTCTCAATTTAAGAATAATATCAACCAAAAAATTGCAATGGACAATAATATGATAATATTCTTCAACAGCTTGACAACCTCTAGCACAAAGATCATTATGCCAAAATCTTCTATAATTTAAAAACTCATTAGTTGGTAAAACATTTCATTTCTTAGCTTTAGCTTTAATTTCCTTAACTAAGTAGAGAAATCAAAATCATTATTTTCAATGTTATATTTGATCAATTCATCATAGGCCAATGCAGATAATGATCTTCCTGAATGCTGAAACAGGGCTACCACCTGATCATTTTCTCCACCGTGATTACTACAATCCTGCAAGATTAACTTAACAATATCTATATGAAAAAACCAATACAATTCATTAACATTCCAGTTACCATCCTAAAGTATGAACTGCTGAAGCATAACACCATTTAATCTAACACAATCAACTAGCATTGGCCATTTATTAAAACATTTATCCAACAACCAAATATCATTCATAACATTAATTTTCTCTCTATTAACCACTTGCCATTTAATAAGTGGTTTGAGGCAAGTAGCCTCATCCAAAAGGATGTGCCAAGCAGCCGAATGGCCTATTTTGAACTCCCCATTCCATATATTACTACCATATTTAGCAGAAATATTTTTTATGTAACAAAGATGAAGGGTTTTGAACAAAACTCCAAGCCAATCTTTCTCTTTGAGGACCAACCTTGTGAACTGCTGAATGCAAACCCATACCACCCAAATTCCTCAGTTTACACAAATCTTCCCATGCAACATAGTGTAGACCCATTCTATCACTCTCTTTGTGACAAATAAAGACTTTACATAGCCTATCCGATTCATACAAAAACCATTTAAGAACCAATGAGTGAGTTGATAGAAAAGTCGGCAAAGATAAGAAAGAGGACCTTATGAGCACCATCCTCCCAGCCAATGATAAGAATCTAGCTCCCCACGAGTTAAGTCTTTCCAATGTATATACTATCATGGATTGAAAGTCATTCTTCACCATTCTTCATAAAACAATCTTAATTCCAAAGTATTGTAGCTCATTAACCACCTTGAAGCCAAATTTTTCCCAATTTTCCTTTCTTGGAAGATCTAACAGCTTTTCCAAAGATAATCTGAGACTTTTCATTGTTAATTTTTTGCCTAGTCTACCCACAATACTTAGTAATTATGTTCTTCATAACTTGAATCAAACAAGGAGATGATATCCTAAATAATAACACATCATTAGCATATAGAAGGTGGGTCATTTTTTGAGCTCTTGGAGAAATCTGGATTCCCAACTCCTGACCTTTTTTATTAATTGCATTTAATAAAAGCTGAGAACACATAAAAAATAGGACATCCTTGTCAAAAACCACTTTTTACTGACATAGGACATCCTTGTTGAAACCACTTTTTGCTTCAATCCATTTAGTGCTCTTCCCATTCAAGGAGTTGTGGTGCTCTCTAAGGTGGTACCTTAGCTGTATAAAATGAATTACGACATCGACACTACAATGTTAGCTCATTTACGATATTGGTTGAGCTAGTTTGGTTAATGATTAAATTGACACATCTTTTCCCTGCGTTGGCATGACTCTTTATGTTAACAACTACTCTACCATGGTGGTCTAGAAGTTAAGTGTTGTGATGCCTAAATATGAATGTTGGCACTAATATTGTGGTGCTGAATTTTGGCACATCGGCGCTATGTTACACTACGATGCAAACCTTGGGGTTAGCATAAAATAAGAAAATAGATAATTTGATGTTTCCATGTCTAAAAATAGCATCGAGGTGTTGTGAAAGCATAGACTATAATATTTCTGATGATCCCTCTATGGTGATGTTTAACACTTACAAATTTTTGCCTTCTCATCAACATTTCTTATACAAACACCACTAAAATAATATTATTTTTTTATACTTTAAACATAACAAATAATAGATAATTTACACTTAACAAATTCCCCCAAACTTAAACTCTTGCTTGTCCTCAAGCAATGATAAAAATTACCTATTAATCTCTTAATAATAAAGGTAAAATATTATAATTTAAAATTACTAAAATATAAGATAGTATGTCATAGTCTAAATGTAATTTGGAATGATTAAAGCAATAATTCTAATGTGAAAGGTCATAATAATTATCCCAACCATTCACCCTTATTATTGCTTGATTTGAATCTAATACCTATGTATATGAGTGTAAAATTGATTTCTGAATGTAGAAATAAATAATATAACTTAGAAATTAGTTATACTTATAGTTATACATATATTTTTTAAAATTGCAATTTGCATTAGAAATAGAAAGAGTTACAAACAACTAAAGATAGTAATCACAACAAATAAAAAAGAGAATAAGGAATGCCATTCTTGGAAAAACAATCAAAAGTAAAGCTACTATCTAATGCTAAAGTAACACAACAATATGCTACTTTATTACAATTCCTAGAAATCTAGAAATCAAATGAAAGATAACCTTATCGAAGTCATTAAAAAAAAAGTGTTTTTATTCCAATCTTCAAATTGCTGCCATTTCATCTTCTTAAATGAATCTTGAAGCCATTTGATCACATTGTAATTGTCTTCTTCAATTATAATTCCCTTGTATTAGAGCATCCATCATTGCAAATGGTCTTTAATTAGATAGACCTTCTGTAATTCAACAGTTGAAATATCCCAATGCTTTACTTGTTTATAAAAAGCACCAAGGAATTGTCCCTTATGATCTCTTATAATAGCACCAAGGCCAGCATTATATGAAACCTTTAATGTAGCATCCACATTAATCTTTATCCAATCTAGGGGAGGAGGACGAAAAAAAATAACAGACTCCATTTTGGAGATCAGCATCCCAAATTCCTAGAACTGGATTAGATGGTGTTTGCGTAATAGAACTTAATACATTTGCTTCCAAAAAATGAACGGATGAAATATCCATTCTTTGCTTGATTTGATTTATTTTCCATCCAAAATAATCTACTGTACATTAAAGTTTAACTATATTCAAGTTAACTATAGACAAACTCTTCAACTCCTCTAAACCCTTGGAATATGAATCAAATATGGAAACTTGTAATCCCCATCAGATTTGGAGATAAATTTATTGATTTGATAATCGAAATCAAATCGTCATTAAAGAAATTCAACATTTGCAAACAATTCCAGCTAGCATCTTCAGAAATACATTTATGGACCAATTCATTGTGAAGCTCATGCAAATTGACATAAGTGGGCCATTTGTTGAGAGATTTATCAAATATCCAAGTCTCATTCATGATACTCATTTTGATACCATTCACCATCTTCCATCTACCAACATTTTTAAACATTTTTCTCCATTCACTAAAATTTTCCAAGTTGTTCAATTTCCTCTCCTAACTGTACCACTCCACACCTCACTACCATATTTAGAAATGATAGCGCAATTACATAGTGAATTAGGATTTTGAATGAATCTCCATTAAAGTCTTGATCTCAAAGGTCCAACTTTAGTGACTGAAGAATGAAGGCCCAATCCTCCAAGTGACTTTGGCTTACAAAGGTCATCCCAAAACACATAGTGTAATCCTTTTTTATCTTTATCTTTATGCCACAAGAAATATCTGCACATTCTATCCAAATCATTAAAAATACCTTTAGGAACCAAAGAATGTGTAGATAAAAAAATTGGAAGTGAAAGAAAAGAACTTTTGATTAGTAGAAGTCTTCATGCCAAAGAAAGATATCTACTACCCCAAGCATTCAATCTTTCCAACGCTTGGTCTAAGATACTTTTGAAATCAGAATTTACAAGCCTTCTGAATGACATCTTCACTCCCAAGTATTTGCATCACTTTAACAATCTTGAATCCCAAATTCTTAACAATTCTCTTCTTACACCTTTTCTTCACAGATTTCCCAAATAAAATTTGAGATTTCATGATGTTTACTTTTTGACCAGTCCACCCACAAAAATCATTCAAAATTTTGTTCAAATAAGAGGTTGATCTCATAGAAGCATTAGAAAATATTAGAACATCATTGGCATAAAGTAAATGTGTAATATTATTAGATTTAGAGATATTTTTAATCCCAAATCTTCACCCCATTGATAAATAGCAATGGAGAGTAATTGGGCACAAAGGATATACAAATAAGGAGATAATGGGCATCCTTTCATAAATCCACTTTCAAGTTCAATCCAATTTGTTATCCTACCATTAATGAGTATAGAATATTTCACCTTTTAGACACATTCCATAATGAGCATAATGAATCTTGGAGGAATCTCAAACCTTTTCAATGAGTTTTCAAGAGTTGGCCAACTCATGCTATCATATGCTTGCTACATGTCCACTTTGACCGTCATAAGTCTTTTATTGTAATTAGAAAATCTAAATTTGTTGAAGACTTCTTGAGCCAATAAGTAATGATTCGATATGGATCTTCTAGGAACAAAAGCCACTTGATCTTCTATAATTAATTTAGGCAAATAATGTTTCATGCGATACATAATCATTTTGGAAACCACCATGTATATTGTTTGACATAAGCTTATTGGACTAAATTGCAATGGTTCCAATGGATTCTTCACCTTTGGGATTAACACAATCAATGTGTCTTTCCATAGAGAATGCATTTCTCCATGATTAAAAAATTCATTAATAGCTCTCCACAAATCTTCTGTAATTATGCTCCAATAGAACTTGATAAATGAGCTGATTATACCATCCAAACAAGGCAATTTATTGCTTCCCAAACTTTCTACAGCCTCCTATATTTTGTTTAGTGTAAAACCTGTATTAAGTTAACTATTAATATACATTTCTCTAAAGCTTTAGAACAGATGCCCACGTATTTAAAACTCATGAAGGATATCTTAAGTAAAAAAAGGGAGATATGGGAATTTGAAATTGTGTTTCTAACTGAAAAGTATAGTGCTATAATTCAAAAGAAACTTCCTAAAATACCTCAAAGACCAAAGGAGATTTTCCTTTCCCATAACTATTAGAGACCAATTCTGTGGTTGGGCTTTATGTGATTTGGGATCTAATATTAACCTTATGTCGCTTTATATTTTTAAATGACTATATATTGGAGGGGTTTAACCTACCTCTATTACCCACCAATTAGCTAATATATCTTTTACTTACCCAAGAGGAATAATAGAGGATTTGTTGATTAAAGTTGATAAATTTATTTTTCTTGTTGGCTTTACTATTCTATATATGGAAGAAGATAAGGAAATACCTCTCATTTTAGGAAGACCAATTTTATCCATTGGGAAAGCAATGATTGATGTACATGTAGGTGATTTGACAATGAGAGTTCAAAATCAAGAAGACAAAATTGATGTACTTAAAACTATAAAATTTCCTCAATAAAAGAATAAAGATTGATCTACATGAAGAATTGCTAGAAGGAGTGTCCTCTAAATAGGAAGAAATTGAAGAAGATATAGATATGTCAAGAGAATATGTAAGAAAGAATAAAAACTTAACCAACAAAAATTGCGTATTAATGGAAACATTCACTCTCAAATATGCTTTTTTGGGAAATAATTAAATTCTTTTTATAATTATTTCAACAAATCTAGAACCACATTAGAAAAGTGTGTTGATTAAGGTGTTGAGTAATTTTAAAAGTGCATTCAGATGAACAATTGCTGACATTAAGGTGATTAGTCCATCAATTAGTATGCATATAATTTTAATGTAAGCTAATTAAATGCCAAAGCTAATCCTCAAAGAAGACTTAACCCTTCTATGAAAGATATGGTTAAAAAGGAGATTCTTAAATAGATGGTTGTTGGAATTTTTTATTCTTTTTTAGATAGTTCTTAGGTTAGTCATATTCATTATGCCCCTAAAAAGGAAGGATTAACTATTATAACCAATGAATTCAATGATCTTATAACCATTAGAACTATTTCTGGATGGAGGATCTGCATAGATTATAGAAAATTAAATAAAGCCACTAGAAAAGATCATTTTCCTTTGTCTTGTCTCGATCAGATCCAAAATAGGTTGATAGGCCTTTCATTTTATTATTTTCTAGATGGATACTCGAGATATCATCAAATTACTATTTCACCTAAAGTTCAAGATAAGACTACTCTCACTATGAAACCTTTTTTTTATGAGAGTGCCTTTTATTCTGTGTAATGCTCCTATTATTTTCAAAGATGCATGATGTCTATTTTTTCCAACTTAATTGAGTAGGGTATTCAAATTTTCATTGATGATTTCTTAATATTTGGCACTACATTTAATTCTTTTCTTGAGCATTTAATTATTTTTTTAAAAAAGATGTATAGAAATAAATCTATTGCTAAGCTAGGAGAAATGTCAATTTATGGTAATCGAGGGCAATGTTTAGAGCATAAAGTTTATAAGAAGGGATTAGAAGTAGATATTACAAAGATTTAGATAATATGAAAACTATCACCTCCTAATTTAGTTAAAGGCATTATAAGATTTTTCTGTCACGTAGGATTTTATATTGATTTATTAAAGACTTCTCTAAAATTTCTAAACCCTTATATCAATTATTGGAGAAGGATATTCCATTTATATTTAATTCTACTTCTCTTGAAGCTTTTAATATATTAAAATGTCATTTAATTACTCCTCCAGTAATTGTTGTTCCTGATCAGTCTTCACCTTTTATAATAATGTGTGATGCTAGTGTTATTGTCATAGGTGTTGTTCTAGGACAAAAAAATAAGAAATTTTAGGTTATTTTTTATGCTAACAAAACTTTAAATTCAGCATAGCGTAATTATACAATAACTGATAAAGAATTGTTAGATGTTACTTTTTCTTTTGATAAATTTAGATCATATTTGATCGACACTAAAGTAATTATTTACAATGATCCTACAGCTATCCAATATCATATGACAAAGAAAGACACTAAACCAAGGTTGGTAAGTGAATTCTTTTATTACAAGAATTTAATGTTGAAATTTTTTATATAAAGGGTACTAAAAAAAAATTATAATCTTCCTAGAGTTTTTATTAAAAATATATATTAAATGAAGATGAAATTAATTAAAATTTTCTAGATGAACAATTATTTATACTTTATGAAATAATTCACCTTGGTAAGCAGAAACTGTTAATTTTCTTATTAGTGGTATACTTCCTTAAGATTTAAATCCTAGTCAAAGGGAGATTAAGATAATATAAGAAAAATGGTAAATTCATATAGAAAAGATTGGCCAATTAAGTTAGATGATACATTATAGGCTTATAGAACTGCTTGCAAGACTCCAATTTGTATGACTCCCTAAAAATTAATTTTTGGAAAGGATTGTCACCTTCTTATGGAATTGGAACACAAAGCCTTCTTAAATGTTAAAGAATTAAGTTGTAATTTTAAAATGAAAAATGAGACAAGATTGATGTAGTTGAATGAATTTGAAGAGATATGAAATGAAGCTAATGAAAATGCAATAAATTATATAAAAAAAAATGTTAAAAAAATGTCATGACAAAAAGCTTATTAGAAAAGAATTCTCTCTTGGACATAATATTTTACTATCTAATTCTAGACTTAAGTTATTTCTTGGGAAATTAAAATCTAGATGGCCTAAACCATTCATTGTGGTAATAATATTTACTTTTGGAACTCTGGAAATTAAAGATAAAAAAAAATTCTTCATACTTTTAAAGTCAATGGACACATGCTAAAATCTCATTTAGAAGGGAACATTGATCACTTATGAAATATAAGATAATTGGTTCATCTTGAAACAAAAGAACTGATAAAGTCTCGCTAAAGACTATAAACTTAATGCTTGTGAGAGGCAACTCAATTGATAAGCCATACATAGTGCTTAGTGCACTTGTTATCTTATAATCAAAATTATGTATATAATGTTTTGTTATATTCTATTAACACATATTTTATGTGCATTTTATTATTTATATGAAAGTGTGTGTTGTTTTAACTATTGTTTGTGTTTCTTTCATTTACATTTCATTGAAATTCCTCCTTGTTTACTATAATTATTTTTATATTATGATTATTAAATTAACCTCAATAAAAATGATAATTAAAATTTATGTAAAATTAGGATAATAATAATAATACCCTATATCATAGATCAAATGAATGATATTTATACTTCATAGAATGGAAAAGAAATTCATAATTATTTAACTTAGAACATTTAAATTATTGCCTTCATTTGAAATTATAAGTTATACATTTATTTATTAATTACTAGAATAAAGATGAATAATTAGAATTAAAGATTTGATAACTGTAGAAAAAATTAAAATTCATAAGAAATCTAAATTTGAAATTGGTAATCTAATTAAATTATTACATAAACCTCATTAAAATTATAAAAAGGGTTCAAAGCAAAAACTGATATTCAAAATCATTAACTTTTTACTCATAAATTAATAAAAGATAGAGCTATGAAAATTTTCTAAAATGTGAAAGAAAAAAATGAGTACATTCAAAAATTTGTATCAATAAAAGCTTAGAATCAGATTTCAATCTTATACTTAAATTATAAAGGATAAAATAAGAAATTCAGTATAAATGATGGTAAACTAATGGAGTTTCAATTTTAACTACAAACATATCTAATCATTAAGCTATATTACTCACTTTAAAATTTAAAAACTAATAATTAAATATATAACATGTAAATTAAAATTAAATAAAAATAAAGATGAATTATTAATGTAATTATTTGTATTTTTTCTGAACTAGAAAAATAATCTTGTTGATTTTTACTACTTCTAGATCATGATGTATTATCCTAAATTTTAGTAATTTTAAACTATCAGTTCTACTTAGGTTAATAAATTAATTAGATATATATTATATTTATTCACTTAAAGACAAGAAAGAGTATAAGATGGGGAAAATTTGATAAGTGTAAATATTATGTTATTTTATGTGTTATATTTTTACTAAAACTGTGTTATTTTAGTTGCAATATGTCCAAAAATTACATAAAAGGTATAAAACTCTAAGTTTCACATAGTATCATGGCGTTAGAACAAATAATGTTGTTTTTCCATTAAGGAACTCATTTGAGTACAAAAATATCGACATGGAAGTGCCAACATTACAATGCCATGTACTCTATCATTAAGCACTACAGCTTCAAACTCTATAGCGCCTTAGAGCCCAAATTGCTCTTCCAGTACTTCAGCATTCAAAAGTCAGTAGCACAGTAGTACATCAAATATAACTTCCAAGGACATGATCTCTTAACAAAATGATGTGACTGTTCACTAAGTAAGTGATCCACATCAATAAGCACAGTGGCTATGCTAGAAAACAATGTAGTTGCGTTAGTTCATTTATTGAGAGTAGTGGTGCTGATAATTTAAGCTCCATAATGCTATATGCCTTTGTTGTGTTTTCGTATATGTAGTCATTGTGTTATATTTGTAAGAGATTTTAATCACTTAGATAATTTCAATATAATTCAGGGTGCTTCTTTGACACTTTCTTAGGGTGACAACTAAGAGAATTTAGAGAAGTACTTGATACCATTAATAGAGTGGTTGGCTTATATTTGTGGAAGAAAATTTGTAAGTAAAGAGAAGCAGTGTATAGGAGATCTATTGAACAAAATTTGATGATATCTATCTCTTGTATTTTCTTTCTATCATGCTATTAATGAAAATTAGTTTGCTTTAATTCTACTATATATCTAACTAAATTCTCTTAATTTTGATTAATGATGTAAGTATCATATATAGTACTATTGAATTTTGTTCTTCCTTAAATGATTAAAAAAATCCTAATATTACCATATTTTTATTTAATGCAAATAGTGGCTAAATGTATATCCAAAATTAGGTGTAATGTGGAGCCTCGGAAGAGGGAAGTAGGCATAACCAAGTATATTGAATTAGTATGCATCATACTTAGGAATAGGGTATGAAATACTAAATTCATAGGGAGATAATATAATTGTAGGAAGTCTAGGGACATCTTTTGTTCGTACCTGCTCGATAGAGATCTAGGAATACATATGCTCTGAATAGCATCATAATTAAAAGTGATTCATTAGGAAAATATATTATTTGCATTCATCAATCAAAAACATTATATCCATATATTGTATTCATTACCTTTAGCTAATTTTATTTAAGTGATGGAATCTCCACAATATTGTTTTTTATCAAGTAGGATTATTGTCCTAATTTTAGTAAATAGTACTAGTATTTTCAAGTGAGCATATCTTTCTAATGGGATCAATACAATACTCTATCACTATATTACTTTATTTGGCATGTATACTTACATATATTAAATGTGGTTTTACTAATTTTTACATATTAAAAAAAGCCTAAGCATTATTAGGGATTGATAGAGCCCTAAATCATTTCATAATTCTATCAGTTACTCCAATGCCCCCATCTACATCATAGTGTTATCTTTTGAAGCACTGTGATATTCAAAATAACATTACAGTGCTAAAACTTTAAATTTTTTTGGGAATGCAATATCAAAGCATTATATCATCAAACATCACAAAACTATTTTACATTACCAAGAATCTCTATGTTATTCTATCAAGCGTTGTAGCATTCATTCATTATTTTTATAGTATTATGGTGCTACAGTCAAAAAGGTTATACTTTTATAACATTTATACTATGACACTTTATTCAATACCACGATGTTGTTTCTAGTTCCATAAGGTAAAGTCAAAATTAATATTATGTTAGTTAAAATACCATGGAAGTAGTCTTTGTAAGCACCATAGTGCTCATACATAACAAATGTCATTGTGTTTTCCCAATCAGAAAGCTGGCACTTCATTTTCTAAGGCATGCGCTATAGTACCACATGTTTAGTACCGCTACTCTATCTATCTTTTTTACTCTTAATCATTTTTTAAACATCACAGTGGTGATCTCTTGAGCACTACAGTGCTCGTGAAGTTTATATGTAGCATGAGCTTACTTCAAGATAGTTCACTATGTTATTTCTCTCATTATGTCCAAGTATTTGCATATTTCTTGATTGTGTTGTGTAAGTTATGGCCCCAAAAATCTTTGGTAACAATATGCATCCTTTTTCATCTTATGATAAGAGAAGATTCATCTTTGCAGAGTCTGAGTCAAGGTTTGGGGCATTGGTGGTGAACAAACAATTAATCCCTAAGAGTGATTTTCAAAAGGTGGGTAGAAAGGTAATACAATGGATATTGAATTAGGGTTAAGAGCTTTCTTAAGGAACCTCATGTGTTAATATGGTAAGAGAATTTTTTGAAAATGGGAAGGTGAGTGTGAAGAATAATTGTTATATTAGAGGTAAGTGCATCTAATTTGACAATATAGCATTAATCATCTCTATAAACTTAAGGATTTTAAATTTGATGATTATACCCCTTTGAATCATGCTAATGTAGATCCTGATGAATTATTAAGATTTTTGTGTGAGCCTCTAAGTGGAGCTATGTGGAAAAAGTTGGAGGATAAATTATTAGTTTTCTTATATCTTGCTTACCCCAACTATCTAAAGCTTGACATACTTTATTTTTTCTCAACTTTTACCCAGCAAAAAAAAAAGCAATGTAATCAAAGATCATTTTATTCTTAATTATACTATTCAGGCTAGCTACTGTTGCAAATCTATTTTTCATGTCTTATATTTTGATGATTGACAAACACTGCTTTTCTTGGACAGCTTGTTGCTTCTAACTTTTCAGGAATCGACGATCGGACAATCAAAAAGGAGCCAAGTTCAGGAATGCGTAGGTTTAGGATTGAGTCAGTCTGTACTTTTGTTTTTTACCTTTTGAGTCCTCTTGTAATAGTCAAAAAGACTGATGCTTTGTAACCCTTCACACACACACTTGAGAGACTTAGAAATTCTATTTTTACTCATATCGGCCAGGACGATTTCTTTGATCGGCCTGGCCGATCAGCTTAAAACAGAAAGTCTAATTAAGGATTCTTAATTAAGGCAGTCGACGTTAACAGATCGTCCTGGACGATACGTGTATCGGCCAGGACGATAAGCTCAAAACAAAAAGAAGTAGCCGCCATAGACAAGTATGGTATGCCATATCTTTAAATTATCGGCCAGGACGATCCTCGTATCGGCCTGGACGATATTAACAATTTATGCCATAATTGTTCAGGAAATCAAGGAAGTAATTAAGGATGATTGATACGATCATATCGTCCTGGACGATCGCAAGATTGGCCAGGCCAATCTAGTCAAAAACCTTAAGTTACTTCAGGACGATCAATATCGGCCAGCCCGTATTCAGGGCTATTGTTAGGACGATTTTCCTCTGATTTGAACTAATCGGCCAGGACGATCGTGAGATCGGCCTGGACGATCAAGCCAATTAACAATCGTCCAGCTTTACATCCAGGGCTATGCTCTGGCCGATCTTCATTGATTTGTATTGATCGGCCAGGCCGATATCCATATCGGCCTGGACGATATTGTCGGTAACTTGCAATTAATGAGCTATTTTGGAGCTCTTCTATTTAAGAGCTTCTTGTTCAACATTTTTAAAAGATCTTTTGGCTGCTGCCTTGACCTAAGAAGGCCTTGAGGAGAGAAAGAGAGAGAGAAGAGAGAGAGAGAGAGAGGATCTTGTGAGGGGGAGCTTGTGAGGGGTTTCACAAGGGTTGCTTCAAGGATCTCTCTGCGTCATCTTCGTCTAGAGTTTCTTGTCCGTGGAAGGGTCGGTAGAGGTAAGGAGCTTTGCTTTTAGTTCTGGTTCTCTGCCAGCTTCAGGAGGAAGCAAAAGGAGATAGGTTCTCTGCCTTGCCGGGGTGGCAAAAAGGAGGTTCTTGTGAGGGTTTCTCCACCTAGCCGTGGGGGCTAAAAGAGAGTCACTTTTTGTGTAGTGCAATACTTGGAGGGTGCCTCCAAGGAGTGGACGTAGGTCGAGTCGACCGAACCACTATAAATTTCTGTGTTCTTTTTCTTGCTTCCGCACTTTTAAATTCCGCATTATTTTGTGGTGTGATTTGGTTTATGTGATTTTATTTCTTTGTTTAAAAAGAAGTTTTTAAAATACCAATTCACCCCCCCCCCTCTTGGTTAGTTTGGGACTAAGTTCATAGGGCTTAACATCCCTATCGAACTTTCAAGTGGTATCAGAGCTTGATTCGAAAATTAAAGTTTGAAAATTTTTGAATTTGATCCATGTCTAACTTTGGGAATCGCAACACTACGGAAGGGTATTCTATTACCCGACCTCCTCTGTTCGAAAACCTACCTTTTGATTTTTGGAAAACTCGCATGTCAACTTTTCTACAATCTACTGATTATCGCATGTGGATGCTTATTCAAGAAGGTTATTCTCCACCTTCTCGTGAAATTAACGGTTTTAAAACTGAAGTTGCTTTTACCGAATGGACTTTTGATGAATGAGATTTAGCTCAACTAAATGCGAAATGTTTGAATTGTTTTTCTGTGCTTTAAAATCTGAGGATTACATGCGTGTTTCAACTTGCAAGACTGGTAAAGAAATTTGGGATAAATTGTGCATTACTTATGAAGGCACTAATGAAGTTAAACAATCCCGTTTAAACATTCTCTTGCATGACTACAAACTTTTTCGTATGAAACCTCATGAATCAATTTCTGACATGTACACTAGGTTTACTCAGATTGCTACTTCATTGCATGCACTAGGAAAAGAACTTTCGAACTATGAAAAAGTTAACAAGATTTTGAGATGCTTGCCTTCTTCTTATGATGCAAAAATTACTGCAATCACTGAATCTAAAGATTTAAACACCTATTCTATTGATAACTTGCTTGGCTCACTCATTGCTTACGAGCAAGGGGTGAATCAAAGAAATCTTGATGCAGGTGAGAAGAAAAAGGAGAAAACAATTGTATTGAAGGCACACAAATCAGATTCTGAATCTTCCGGGTCTGAAAGCGATGGAGTTGCCTTCATCACAAGGCAATTCAAAAGCTTTCTAAGGAAGAAACAAAAGCATCATCAAAATTGTAGAAAAGGTAAGGATCATAAACATATTAAAGGATCTTATGATGTTGTTTGTTTTGAATGCAGGAAACCGGGACATGTAAGAGCCGATTGTCCTACACTTCAAGATCAATCAAGCAAAGAAAAAGAAAAAGGTGAGGAGAAAGCTAAGTCTAGGAAGGAGAATAAGAAAATCCAAAGAGGCTTCTGGGCAGAATCTGGTACTGATTCCTCTGAGACTGAACCAGAGGAAGAGACTACAAACTTGTGTTTCATGGGAGAAAATCAAAGTGATGAGGAAGAGGTATGTAGACCAACCTATGATGAATTGTTTAAAATTTGTGAAAAAATCCATACATCATACAAAAAACTTAAGAAAACTCATGCTAGCCTAAAATTAGAACATTCAAATCTACAAAAAGAGCATGAAGTTTTTCTCAAAGATCATGCAACGATTGATTCAAATCACATGGCTCTCCTTGATGAATTTGATGAATTAAACAAGAAGCATTTGGAATTAGTTGAGAAAAGTAATGCATTAAAAGCTTCACACACCTCACTTAATGATGATCTTAAGAAATCTAAAGAGATTGAAAAAGATTTGAAGATTGAGAATGATGCATTAAAAAGAACTAACTTGAGAATTCAAAATGATTTATGTAAGAAAGCTAGGATGACACCGACTTTTAATCAAAGGCTAGAACCTAGGAAGAGGCATTTTTATCCAAACCATTTAAGAAAACCTTTTCCTGGAGTTCAATGTTTTTCTTGTGGCATGCTAGGACACATCTCACACACTTGCACAGTTCACCGCAGTACACATTGGGTGTGGAGACCTAAGATGCATAATCCACAGCATACCACACATGCATTGCATTCTTCTCTTCATAAGAAGGAACCCAAACCTGCTTGGGTTCCTAAAACTAACATCTGATAATTTTGCAGGAAGTCTCTCACAAAAGACCTCGTGAGAGTATGTGGTACCTGGACAGTGGATGCTCTCGACATATGACTGGTGATGCTAGCCAGTTTGTTGTACTAGAATCCAGGACTGGAGGCAAGGTTACTCTTGGAGACAACACCACCAGGAAGGTGGTAGGAGCAGGTATAATCGGAAATTCCAAGAACCTTATTATTGAAAATGTTTTGCTTGTAGATGGATTGAAGCACAACTTGCTCAGCATCAGTCAATTCTGTGACAAAGGCTTCATCGTACAATTCTTCACGAATTCATGCATTGTAAGTTTAAGTAACAACACCATTTTGCAGGGAAAAAGGGTAAACAACGTCTATATGCTTGATTTAAATAGCATTGAATGTGCTGCTTCTTTTTGCTTAAAAACTGTCATTGATGATTCCTGGTTGTGGCACAGGAGGCTTTGTCATGCAAGTATGAAAACCCTTGAGAAAGTGACCCAAAAGGACCTAGTTAGAGGTGTCCCCAAACTTAAGTTTACAAAAGACCACCTTTGTGATGCCTGTCAACTAGGAAAGCAAATTCACTCTTCGTTTCACCCCATAAAGGACATTAGCACCTCTAGACCTTTAGAAGTCCTTCACATGGATTTGTTTGGACCCATTAGCATAGCAAGTTTGGGAGGGAAAGTCTATGGTTTTGTGATTGTTGATGACTACTCGAGGTTCACTTGGACTAGATTTCTTTCTCATAAAAATGAGTCTTTTGAGGAGTTTAAAACTTTTTCTACTTGGATTCAGAAGAAGCTAGGGTGTGAGATTTTGACCATCCATAGTGATCATGGGGGAGAGTTTGAAAATGAAAAATTTGGAGATTTTTGTGAGGAGAAGGGGATTAGCCACAATTTTTCAGCCCCTATAACTCCTCAGCAGAATGGAGTAGCTGAAAGGAAGAACCGGACCTTAGTGGAAGCCGCTAGAGCCATGCTTGCTGAGTATTCACTTCCAAAATACTTTTGGGCTGAAGCGGTTAACACAGCATGTTATGTGTTGAATAGGGTGAATGTTAGAGTCAAATTAGAAAAGACACCCTATGAGATCCTTAAGGGTAGGACACCCAATCTTTCCCACCTTCATGTCTTTGGTTGTAAGGTTTTCATTCACAACAATGGAAAGTCTCACTTGGGAAAATTTGATCCTAAATCTGATGAAGGAGTATTCTTGGGATATTCTAGTGTTGGGAAATCTTTTAGAGTGTTTAACAAGAGAACCTTAATGGTGGAAGAGACAACCCATGTAGTTTTTGATGAGTCTGATCATAAGAAACATGGAGTAGATGATGATGATGTTGGAGAGATTACAAGTGGAGTAGAAAATTTGGGGAAGGGGAGTGAGCACCTAAACAATGGAGGAGTAGAAGGAGTCACCCAAGGAATAGAAACTTTTGATGAAAGGGGAGAAACTTCACACACTTTGCCTAGAGATTGGAGATACTCTACTAGTCACCCCAAGGATTTGATCTTAGGAGACCTTTCTAGTGGAGTTAAGACTAGACATGGACTTAGGAAGGAGGTGAACCACTCTGCCTTTATCTCTATGACTGAACCCACCACCATTAACCAAGCCCTCTCTGATGAGTTTTGGATGTTAGCAATGCAAGAAGAGTTGAATCAATTTGTTAGGAATGATGTTTGGGAACTTGTGGAAAGACCTAAGGGACAAAGTGTAGTTGGGACAAAGTGGGTATTTAAGAACAAAGTGAATGATTCAGGAGTGGTGGTGAGGAATAAAGTAAGATTGGTGGCTAAGGGGTACAATCAAATAGAAGGGATAGACTTTGAAGAGACTTTTGCCCCTGTAGCTAGATTGGAAGCTATTAGAGTGCTACTAGCCTTTGCTTGTTATAAAGGATTTAAGCTTTTTCAAATGTACGTCAAGAGTGCCTTTTTAAATGGGGAGATAAAAGAAGATGTGTTTGTAGAACAACCTCCAGGTTTTGAGAGCTCTCAATTTCCAAATCATGTGTTTAAATTAAAAAAGGCTTTGTATGGTTTAAAACAAGCACCTAGAGCTTGGTATGAGAGGCTTAGCACATTCTTACTAGAGAGGGAGTTTGTCAAGGGGAGCATAGACACCACCCTTTTTCTTAAAAAAGTTGGAGATGATTTACTCATTGTTCAGATCTATGTTGATGATATACTCTTTGGATCCTCTAATAAAAATTTGTGTGATGATTTTTCTAAAATAATGAGTAGAGAGTTTGAGATGAGTTTAATGGGAGAATTGTCTTACTTTTTGGGGTTTAGCATAAAACAATTGGAAGATGACACTTTTCTAAATCAAACAAAATACATAAAAGATATTTTGAAGAAATATGAGATGGACAAAGCCAAGCCAATCAACACTCCCATGACTTCTAGTGCTCCGTTGGATAAGGACCCAAGTGGTAAGTCTGTTGATCAGAAGAAGTACAGAGGTATGATTGGATCTTTACTTTACTTAACTGCAAGCCGACCTGACATTATGTTTAGTGTTTGCCTTTGTGCTAGGTTTCAAGCTGACCCTAAGGAATCCCACATGACTGCTATTAAAAGGATTTTTAGATACCTTTTGGGGACACAAGGATTAGGGATTTGGTACCCTAGACATAGCACTTCTTTTGAAATTAATGGTTTTTCTGACTCTGATTTTGCAGGATGCAAGGTGGATAGAAAGAGCACCTCTGGAACTTGTCAATTCATTGGACAATCCTTGGTCTCATGGTCTAGTAGAAAGCAAAATTCTGTTGCACTTTCCACTACTGAAGCTGAATACATTACTCTTGGAAGTTGTGTGGCCCAAGTTCTTTGGTTGAAACAACAGGTATTGGATCTAGGATTACATGTAAGCACCATCTCAATTTTTTGTGACAACACTAGTGCCATATGCATCTCTAAAAATCCTATCCAGCATTCAAGAACTAAACACATTGACATTAGGCATCACTTTATTAGAGATCATGTGACTAAGGGAGACATTGAGTTACACCATGTGACAACTGAAAACCAACTGGCAGACATCTTTACTAAACCACTGGCCTTCGACACTTTCAGTTCTTTAAGGACCAGATTGGGTGTAATTGACATAAATGCATGAAACCTTTTTTAGCTAAATTTTTCTTTTTTTGTTACCTTCTTTTTCCTTTTCGTGTACCTTAGTTTTAGATCTTCACTGATATAATATCTCTTGTCTTGTCTTTAACAATTTGTAGTTAATATGTTTTCATCCACTTAAACACCTAGATAGTATGAATATCTTGTGATTGTGTCTCTTTCCCTAACGTAGTATTAGTGGCATAGTTTTCTTTTCTAATCAAAAGTCTATCTCAAAATAAAAGATTGTTTATGAAACTAAGATCCTTTCTAAAGCTTGCTTAAGCAAATCTATCTTGTATTTACAATGATTAAAAGTTTTTTTGTCACATCATGATCCCTCGTTACTCTTGTCTTCGATTATTAATCCTGCTTGTGGTAATTCTTCCCTATGTTAGAGAGAAAGCTCCTATTCTCTAATATCTGAGAAGATATATTCACAACTAAGTTTTTTAAAAGAGTCTAAAAGGGAATCTAGCTTGCAAAAATAAAAAAAAAATTTGGCTAATGATGCCAACAAAAGAAGCGCAAAGACGCCAAAAAATTGAAAAATCTATAAAAAGATGCGCAAAGCGCCACAACATTGACAAGAGGCATAAAATGAGCCCACTCAAAAGCAAGCTACTCTCCCTTTTTATATCTTTTAGAACCTAGAAGTTTTGATTCTCAAAGGCTTGATCTCGATTATCGTTCGATTGTGACAAATCTACCTCATTGTTTTATGGAGATACTTTCCTTATGCCAAGTGGTGGGTAGATTCTTTTTCTCATATCCAATTAATTATTTGAGTTAGGTCATTGATTTCAAAAGACGATTCTACCCTAAGACAACGATTTTGGCTAAGGGTAAACCATGAACGGATATTCTCCTATTCTATGGATTAAATGAGATTGGTAACACGTTAACTCACAAATTTTTAAATCAATCACATGAAATACTATATCATTGATGTGCCTTATTTTTTTTAAAAAAAAAAAAAAAAAAAAAAAAAAAAAGGGGAGAAGTTTATGAGGAGAACCTCTTTTACTGTGCTTTCATGTACCCTCCTTTTTTTGATATGTCAAAAGGGGAAGAAGTTTATGAGGTTATTTTTTCGGTTGCTATTAAATCTTTTTTTAGTGTTTTGCCATCATAAAAAAGGGGGAGATTGTTGCAAATCTATTTTTCATGTCTTATATTTTGATGATTGACAAACACTGCTTTTCTTGGACAGTTTGTTGCTTCTAACTTTTCAGGAATCGACGATCGGACAATCAAAAAGGAGCCAAGTTCAGGAATGCGTAGGTTTAGGATTGAGTCAGTCTGTACTTTTGTTTTTTACCTTTTGAGTCCTCTTGTAATAGTCAAAAAGACTGATGCTTTGTAACCCTTCACACACACACTTGAGAGACTTAGAAATTCTGTTTTTACTCATATCGGCTAGGACGATTTCTTTGATCGGCCTGGCCGATCAGCTTAAAACAGAAAGTCTAATTAAGGATTCTTAATTAAGGCAGTCGACGTTAACAGATCGTCCTGGACGATACGTGTATCGGCCAGGACGATAAGCTCAAAACAGAAAGAAGTAGCCTCCATAGATAAGTATGGTATGCCATATCTTTAAATTATCGGCCAGGACGATCCTCGTATCGGCCTGGACGATATTAACAATTTATGCCATAATTGTTCAGGAAATCAAGGAAGTAATTAAGGATGATTGATACGATCATATCGTCCTGGACGATCGCAAGATCGGCCAGGCCGATCTAGTCAAAAACCTTAAGTTACTTCAGGACGATCAATATCGGCCAGCCCGTATTCAGGGCTATTGTCAGGACGATTTTCCTCTGATTTGAACTAATCGGCCAGGACGATCGTGAGATCGGCCTAGACGATCAAGCCAATTAACAATCGTCCAGCTTTACATCCAGGGCTATGCTCTGGCCGATCTTCATTGATTTGTATTGATCGGCCAGGCCGATATCCATATCGGCCTGGACGATATTGTCGGCAACTTGCAATTAATGAGCTCTTTTGGAGCTCTTCTATTTAAGAGCTTCTTGTTCAACGTTTTTAAAAGATCTTTTGGCTGCTGCCTTGACCTAAGAAGGCCTTGAGGAGAGAAAGAGAGAGAGAAGAGAGAGAGAGAGGATCTTGTGAGGGGGAGCTTGTGAGGGGTTTCACAAGGGTTGCTTCAAGGATCTCTCTGCGTCATCTTTGTCTAGAGTTTCTCGTCCGTGGAAGGGTCGGTAGAGGTAAGGAGCTTTGCTTTTAGTTCTGGTTCTCTGCCAGCTTCAGGAGGAAGCAAAAGGAGATAGGTTCTCTGCCGTGCCGGGGTGGCAAAAAGGAGGTTCTTGTGAGGGTTTCTCCACCTAGCCGTGGGGGCTAAAGGAGAGTCACTTTTTGTGTAGTGCAATACTTGGAGGGTGCCTCCAAGGAGTGGACGTAGGTCGAGTCGACCGAACCACTATAAATTTCTGTGTTCTTTTTCTTGCTTCCGCACTTTTAAATTCCGCATTATTTTGTGGTGTGATTTGGTTTATGTGATTTTATTTCTTTGTTTAAAAAGAAGTTTTTAAAATACCAATTCACCCCCCCTCCCCCCTCTTGGTTAGTTTGGGACTAAGTTCATTGGGCTTAACATCCCCATCGAACTTTCAGCTACATTATTGATGCGAGGAAGCATATTTACTCTTCTTTAACTTATGTTATTAGATGCACTACTTTTATGGGCTTGGAGCACCCCTCTCTTATTTATACTTTATGTGTAATAATGGTGTAAGAAGAGATCCTAGTGAAAAGCTACTTTTTCCTATTTTTTCCTTAATAAAAAGAAAAATTGAGTGTTTCAAAAGACTAGGTGTAGAGGAGACTTGTCCTAGTGAGCCCGTTTGACTATTAGGCCCAACATCAATAGTAATAAAAGTTTAAGACTCATAAATATCTTAGTGGGAAGGTAGCTTATTTTAGGGAGTACATGGTAGAGGTGACTGAATTTTGTGAGGAGACAAGGGAATGACAGGAACACTACTCAGGTAAATAGGAAAAACATTATCACTATATAGATGAATTCAATGAGGCTTTAGTGGGTATGTTTAGGAGGAGTCCCTTTATGGAGAATCCAGACCAGCTACACTTTCCTACTACTCCAAAAAGTCAGTTGTTTGTTTGGACCTAGTTTGATTAGGATGAGGAAGATGAGGAGTAGGATCGTGACTCAAAGTGATGGAAGTCATTTTTCTTTTATTTAGATGTTCCTAGCAGGCTTGAGAGAGAGAAAGGAAAGGTATTTGATATTTATTTTTGCTTATTCTAATGAAATTTATTTTATTATTAATATTTAATTTAAATTTATTTATGCTTAACTGTTAATCATTATTCTCTACAAAGTTCTTACACTTTTATTGCTTATTTATCCAAAATTAAAATAATAATTAAAAATTATATAAAATGAAGATAAGAATAAATTCTAAATGATAGTTTGAATGAACAATGCATAATAATTTATTATTTAAAAAGCTTAATAATTAACTAATATAGATCACTTAAGCTATTGACAAGTTTTGAATATAGCAACTATATACTAATACATTGACTACTAACTTGAAGAATGAGTAATTGAGTTTAGGGGAAAAAGTAGGTAACTTAAATTAGGAAGATCATTGTAAACTTAAATATAGAATTAGTAACCATAATAAATCCTTATATTAAATCCATTAGGATTGCAGGAGGATGAAAGAAAAGTTGACTTTCAAAATTAAATATATACTCTACAAATATCATAAAAGGAAAAAAAGATGAGTGCATTAAAAAATTTGTTTATATAGAAGCTCAATTCCAAAAGTATCCTAATACTTAAATTAAATAGGATAAGATAAGTGAACTAAAATATATAATAGTGCACTAAAAAACTTCAAATTTAATTACAAACATAACTAATCCATAAATAATATAGTATACATTTCTAAAATCAGAAGTTAATTTTTCACATACACTCATAGTGGAGGTTTAATAGAAGTAATAGCAAGGGTAACTAATTGGGATAATTATTATGATCTTACAAATTAAAATTATAGTTTATTCTAAATTTCTTCTAGATTGTGATGTATTATATAATACTTTAGTAATTTTATTATCAATTTTTACTTTGACTATTAAGTTAATTAATACGTGATTTCATCATTGCTTGGTGACAAGAAAGAGTTTAAGCTGGAGAGAATTTATTAAATTCAAATCATGGAGGTTCAATACTATTATTATGTTGTAGGCTACAACACTATTTATTAGTGTCAAAATGCTTTTTAGGATACTTAATTTTGTAGAGAATCAAGACTGCATGGTGAAAATTCATAAAAATAATATCAAATTTTATAAAATATTATAATCTATAAGATATCAAAATTTACATGGTAAAAATTTATCGGATGTTAGAATCTACCTTCTTTTACATTAAAATTTAAAAAAGTAAATAAAAAAATTCAAAAAACTCCAAATTATTAAAAATTTAGATAGAATAAATGTAACTTACCTCGATCCAAATAATATCCTAAACTGGACCATAGAAAAAATCGATGAATAATTCTTTAAGGTATTTCTCTACCTATGATGCGATGGCTATTTTCATTTCTTCTCAAACGGACTTCTCATATGCTTGATAATGGGTCGACCAAGGAATATGTTCAAGTGATGACTTGCAACACCTAGGTCAACCCCAAGCTTCTTAGATGGATTTCATATAAAAGCATTATTGTTTTTTCACAAAAGAGAAATGAGGAAGTTACATTCATAGAGGGAGTTAATGCTAAATCTTCTCTTCTATGGATCCTCACATAATGTAGCTACTTCTATTACTTACTTTGTCCACTTTTATTTTATAAGCATGTCTTATTTTACTACAAACATATTGAATGAGTCACTATATATCATAGCACTTCCCCTATCATCCTGGAATTCAATGGCTAAGTGTTAGGTGGAGATGATGTCATGGGATAAGCTGAGGATATGACAACTAATTATATATTTTATAGGCCTCATTATTATTTTATATTTTTTATGATAACAAACATTATGGCACACATTCATATGTCTACTTGTATTTATAATGTATATTTATTTATGTATGTACTAAAATTTTGGGAATAACATGCACTATCCAATGAATATTCAAGACTCAAGATTGAGTAAAATAGGTTATGCTATAATGATTTTTTTAATATTCATTGATGTATTTTTTATTTCTTGAGTCAAATCATATAAGGGTGTATGCTAGCTTGGTGACCATACACACACTCACTAAGGGGGAGTGAGATTGAATCAAAACTAGAAATTCAAAT